>LDAU01000144.1:0-452812 GCA_001447515.1 Pseudocohnilembus persalinus | reverse complement strand
CCCCATATTAATTTTAAATTGAATATTTTATATTATTTATAAATGCTTATTAAAAGTAAAGTGATAAATAAGAATAAATTTTGACTTTAAAATTTTGAATATTTATTTTTATTTAAAATTAAATTTTATAATTAAGGAAATATTGAAAATAATTATAAATAATAATAAAAGACTTTTTAAGTTATTTTATAATTAATAATAATTAAAATAAATTAATTTATATATCTAAAATTTTATTAATTAATGGTTTCCTTAATATTGTAACAAGAAATAAAATATTTGCATAAATTTATAAATTATTGAATAATTTTTGAAAATATTATTTCACTCTTCTATTTATTATACTTTTTATTCGTACTATTATTATTGATTTAAAACCTAAGATAACTAATCTTAATTTATTTATTTTTATTATTCATCATTTTATTATTCTATTAGGTCTTATTCATTTTATTATTACAAATTTAATACATTTTGCTATTATTAATTATTTTGGCTTTATTTTAGATTTTAATTTTATTAATTAAATATTTGATCTGACATTTTTTTTATATTTTTTAGTTATTCAAGTTTGGTTTTTTTCTTGAATTCACAACTTAGTATAGCGTCTAAAACTTTATTTGTTTACTTTTAGTCTTTAAAATCTTTTATTTCTACATAATCATCAAATTGGTATTGACTTCTGAATTTTAAGACTTAATTTTACATATTTTTATTTTTCGAATTAATTTTTCCGATTCCAACTAAAATAAAGTAGCTGTCTTAATTATTTTATTTAAAATTATCGACACAATCATATAATTACAATAAAGAGCCACATTTTTCGTAGCTAAAAACTAGTATAAATATTTCAATATGGTTATAATAAACACTTTCGATGAGCCAATTATAATCTTCACATGATAAATTTTGTACCCAAAGGTGTAAATTTTCCTGTCGCGACTATTTTTCATTTTGAATAGTTTTACTGTAAAAATCTAAGCTGGCTCCACATTTAATAGAAGGTCTTTTGTCCAAAAATAAAGAATAATGTACAGAAGGATCCAATTCAGTATCGTCATCTATTAAAGTGTCTTCTAACTGTTAAATTTGACTTTAATTCAAAAAAAGCCCGTTTTGCTAGGCCTTGTGTATAAGGATCTTAGAAGACTGTTTTCGCAGTCTGTTTCTTATGTTTTATTGACTTGAGTTTATGTTTTGCTGTTGGTTTTGAGAGGCTATTGAATTGTTTAAACTGTTCGAATTATTATTATTATTGTTATTATTAATATTGTTATTAATATTGTTATTGTTGTTTGATTACTGTGATTGGTTGCTGTTTTGGTTGTGTAGTTTATAGAAATTTGATTGGTTATTGGAATTTTGAAGAGTGGATTAATGGTTTTACTGCTAGATTTATGGTTAGTTTTGAAGTTGGTTATTGCTGTTGATACTGCTATTGTTGTTATTGAATTCTGAAAAATCAAATTGTTGCTAATATTGATTTTTATTGGAATTACTTGAAATATTTTAAATTGGAGAATTTAAAAAATTTTGCGAGTTGAAAGGAGATTTATTTAATTCAGATCCATTATCATTTATATCGTTTCCTGAAAAAATACTGATTTTTTATTTTTGCAGTTCTTTTGCTAAATTAAATTTACTTTTACTTTTGTTCATTGGGGTTTCATTTGAAGAGTTTTATTTGTCTTAAATTTCATCGATATCCCCCGAATCATTTTACATAAATTCATTCGATAATTTAGCTAAAGATTTGTTTATTTCTCTTTATTTTCCCTGTTCATCAGGTTTATCGAATAAAGCATATATAAGTTCAGCTTTACCTACATTTTCTGCACCTATAAACATGATACTTTTTTTAGTCGGTTATAAATTGGCTTTTTCCTCTTCTTCTTCCTCTAACTATGAATTTTTTTGAAACTCATAAGAGGAACTTTCGTCACTATTAGAACAATCATTATCTTCATTTTCTATGTCATTACTATTTAAAGACATTTTTTTGTATTATTTTTTATTTAATTTTTATTATTGCTAATTTTGCTATTAAGGTTCTTCTACTTACATTGTGTACCCATCATTTATACTTTGAACCGGCTCCATTATGTAATCGCCTATATGTTCTTTAAATTCAGTTGTATATGCTTTTTTTCTTATGGGCTGCACAATTTCAGGCTGAACATAGCCGCTTTTATTTTATTGTTTATCTTATTCTTCTAGTTTTTTTAAATAATCTTCTAAAGATTTTTCATGGATTACTGTTGCTCTTCTTCTGGACATTTTTTTTATATATTTTTTGTGTTTGTGTGGGGGTTTTATTGTGTTTGTGAATAAATTTTTTTAAAATTGAAGTTGAATTTCTTTTTTATTTGAGAATTTGAGATAATTTGAAAAAGAAAAAATAATTAATTTTTGTTTTTTTATCTATTTTATTGTTTTTTTTTTATTTTTGTGAATTAAGGTTTTTTCGGACTTTTGTTTAAATAAAAATTTGTACAAAATAAATAAAATTTCATAATAATAATATTTTCTTATTGCTTAAATTTTTAATAACAATTATTAAAATTCACTTTTAAATTACCGAATCTAAAGCTTATTTGTAAGTAAAAAATACAATAGAATAAAACCAAAAATAAAATTTAATTACTTTTGCTTTTTAATATTGAAAATTATGAAATATTTTCTATGACTGTAATTAAATATCTACTGGGTTTAAAATAGCCAATTTTTTAAAAACATAAATTTATTTATAAATTAAAATTAAACAAAGGACAAATTTATTTTAAATTAATTAGCATAAATTTATGCTTCGAATTAAAAATGAAATAAATTAAATTCCAAATTAAATAATTTCTAAATTAGAATAATTTTTATAATCCTATTTAATTAATTTAATGTTTGAAATAATTTAATATATCAGGAAAAAAAGATGTAAAATTATATAAATCAATTAAAACAATAAAAACGATACATAATAATAAGTAAACTATAATTTTTTTTGGATAAAAAAGATACTAAAATACTTTATATTAAAAATTAAAAGTATATTAAATATAAAAAAATATAAACAAATATAGGAGGTGTATAAATAATTTTTATAATTTTATTTAATTTTAGTTTCAGTTAAGAATAAAAATTAAAAGTGCTAATAACAAAAAGTATGATTATTATTATTATAATAAATATGCTCCATTTCTAATAATTTATTCTACATATAATTTATCATTTACACAAGTAGTTTGACAAGATGCGTCTGAAGTACAATCTACACAAGATTTTTTATCAGAAGATCTTTTGTAGCCCACTCTACAAGCTTTACATCCATCTTGGTCTACTTCGTAACAATTTTCTATTGTATTTGAACAATATAAATAATCCTAAAAAAAAACAATAAAAATATTTAATTAATAAGTTAATTTTAAATTTTATTTATTTATTATTTTAAAAGTAAAAAAATAAATTTAAAATACTATATAATTTAATAAAAGTAATTTTTTTTTTAAATTTTTTTATATATGCGAAATTTAGAATTTAGGGTTTTTAATGTTTATTTTTTACAGTTAGGAAATGACCATTTGGACAAATTGTGCAGTCGACTAGATTACTGTCACATTTTAAACAATTATTAGTATTTTAACATTATAGACATTCTAAAGAGTTTTCCGGGTTTACTATGTAATAATCTATACATTCTGAACAAGATTCTACATTATCATCACTATCAATTGAGCAACTTTCACAATTTTAAGGACATTCAATGCATTTTGTTTTTGACTATTTGTTTATAAAAATATTAAATATAAAAAAATTAACTTAAATTTATTAAAATAATAAAAAAAATATATCATTTACATTATTTGGAGAAAAACCACTGTTACATGTTATAATTTGACTGGAAGTACAGGTTTTTATTTATGCTTAATTTTCTGTAAATTTACTATTATTTTAACATAATGTGCATGTAGTTTTATCAGATTCCAAATAGGCATCTTAAGAAAAATTAAAGATTAATAATAAAATTCAATAGCTATAAATTAGTTTTTTTATAAATTAATTTTAAATAATTATAAATATGTATTAATTTTTTAAAAATTTTAATTATTATTACTAGAAACACAGCTATCGATTGTTAATGAGGAATCGTTGGTATCATAGGTGCATGTTTTTACATTGGCCCCACAGCTAATACAAGCTCCTCCTGTAGTTGTTTAATATTCATCATCATCACAAGAAACTTTTGTACATAAATTGCTTCCATCTAAAGTGTATCCAGTAAAACACGAACTATTTAAAAAATAAAATGTTTATTAAGTAAATTTATTATTATTAATTATACAATTAAATTTGGTTTAAATTTTTTTATTTTTACCTGCAACTATACTCTGAAGCATAAACTTAGCATGAACTGGGATCTTTTTCTGAATAAATACCTTTTACATTTACGCAGTTTCCATCCAATAAAGTGTAATACTCATCACATTATATAATTGTATTTGCGTCTGAACATAAAGCTATATTTGCCCCACATTAGGTACATGTATTACTTCCATTCTTTTATTAAAAAAGTTAATAATAATTATGACTTTTTATTTAAAATTTTTTTAATTTTTTTACCAAATAATAGCCATCATAACAAACATCACATGTAGATCCATTCGAACAATTAGCACAACCTTTATTAAAAATATAAATTATTTAATGTAAATAATAAATGAATAAATAAATTCAATTAAATTTTAGATAAAGTAAGTTTGATATTTGATTAATTGATATAAATATTAATTTTATTTTATTTTAATATCATATATTTATATTTTTTTATTTTTACCAGTTATACAAGCATTACAGGCTCCAGAACCATTATTTCTATAACCAATAGCACATTAATCACAGTCATTAGCTCCTGAACTGTTACAGGTCACACAGTTCGGGTCATTACAAGACACACAAGATGAGGATTCCAATACATAGCTAATTTAATTTTTAAAATATTGTATTTTATAACTTTTTATTTTATATTAATTAGTGTATCACATTATTATTTATTTTAAATTAATTTAAATATTATTTACCCATTTTCGCAAGAAGTACAAGTACTGACACCATCGTTACATTATAAACAATTAGCAATATTACATTAAGTGCAAAATCCATTTGTTAATTTGTAACCTTGCGAACATGACGTACATATAAAATCACCTTCAGTCCTACAACCTATTTAAAAATAAATATAAATTAATTATAACATTTAATAGTTTTTAAATTAAAATATTCAATGACAGTAATTCTAATTTCAATTTATTAGTTTTTTCATGTTATTGATTTAAATTATTATTAATGTTATAATAAATTCGATAATATTAATAATAAATATAAAATACCATAAAAAACTTTAAAAATTTGCTTAAATATAATTTTTACGCATAATTAAATAAAAGTTAATAATTCTACTATAAATATAAATAAAATAAATTCAATAAAAAAAATAAAAAATGAAGAAATTACCGGCAGAACAGCCTTCAGCTTCCTCCGACGTTTAATCTAATAAATAATCGTCAAAAGCTTGAAATTATTCCTTTGAAGGTATATAAGCACAATGGTCGCCGTTAGCATAATAATCACTGCTTTCACATAAATCACAGGCGCCTGGAATTAAACATAAAGAACAATTTTGTCCACATTCATAACATATACCTGAAACATATATACCATTATTTCCACATGTGGGTTCTGTTGTTCTTATATAGGTTTCTGTATTTGTGTATTATTATGAGTGTATTATGAATATTGATAGTAAAATTATTGTTGTATAAATGTGGTTTTTTTGTTTCATTTATATTGTTTTAATTTATGTATTTTATGTATTTTTTATTTTTTTTATATGATTATTTATTTGTTGTCTTTGGTTTGTATATTTTTTTAATTATTATTATTAATTATGAATATGGATTATTCTAAATTTTATTTATTGAAATTTAAGTAATAATAATTTTTCAATACTAGAAATTTGATGTTAATATGTTTTTTAAAAATGACTATATTTGTTCATTCTCGATTTTAAAGATTTAAATATAAAATTATATTTTGAATTATAAATAATTATTTTATTATATGGTTTTTTTATCGAATCTTTATTCTGAAATATATACACAATCCTTTTTAAAGCTCTTTATAATAAGATTTTAATGAATCGTTTAAAAAAATATCAAAAACCAGAAATTCTTTAAAAATAATTATATATACTTAAATATATATAATTAGCTCTAATCATAAATTATATAAATATTATTTAATATTAAGTAAATTCATTTTTAAACTCTATTAATATCATATTTTATAAAATCTTTGAAAATTTTTAATATTTATTAATCATAAGCTGGGTTTAGGCTACTCCCAATTAGGACAAAATTTTTCTAAATGTTAAATATATTTCAATTTAGCTTCATCTTTACTTAATTTTGATTATTTTTCCCAGGCTTCATATTTTGCTCTTTATACCATTTTTAATCTAGAAGGTTTTGTTCCTGTTACTTTTCCAGTTGTAGCTTATTTAAAAAGTGCGTAAAAAATTAATTTTCCTTCGTTGTCTACTTCTGG
The DNA here is from genome assembly GCA_001447515.1 of Pseudocohnilembus persalinus. Lineage (NCBI taxonomy): Eukaryota > Ciliophora > Oligohymenophorea > Philasterida > Pseudocohnilembidae > Pseudocohnilembus > Pseudocohnilembus persalinus. Next base: position 446,218 of record LDAU01000144.1, on the reverse strand, counting down.
TTAAGCTTTGAATAAATGTTCTTATGCTTTTTTAAATCTTTCATCTATGTTAGTCATTTTTTTTATTTTATAATTTTACTTGTAAAAATTTTTTGTTTATAAATTGTTTGTTTGGTTTTGGGTTTTTGGGGTTTTATTTTTATTTATTGTTTATTATTATTATTTTTATTAGATTATAATATTTAGGAAATATTAAACTTTATTTTTTTGAGAGAACATTGAAAATATTTTGAAATTTTTTTGTTATTAATTATTGACGTATAAGAGTAAGTTGAATATATGATAAGTTATTTTTAGAACTTTAAATCAAGAGGAGTATATCATATGCTTTTACAATTTATTGTGGAAATAGTTAATAAAAAATCCAAATCTTTTATAAAAAATTGGTAGCATATTTACAAACATTAATTTCAATTTAAAAATGTAAGCCTTTAATTTTAATAATTTTTGGTAATCTTAGTTGAATTGAAAATTTATAATAAATTATTATATAATATAATCTGTAAAATTTGTTTTTTTGATTGTTTATAAAAAAATTTCAATAATTTATATCAACAGATAAAAAAAAAAAATTAAATAAATTTTTAAACTAAACAGACAAAAATACAAATCAAAAAGTTATAAATTTTAAAAAAAATATTGCATGAACGATTAATAAAAATAAGATAAAAGAGAAGAATGTTTATATATGGCAAAATTGTCAGAATAAACAGAAAGATTCGAAGAAATGGTAGCAAATATGAAAGAAGTTATTAAAACTACAAAAGAATTAAAAGATGAAGAGAGAAATTTATTATCAATAGCATATAAAAATTCAGTTGGGTAAAGAAGAACTGCTTGGAGAGCTTTAACTGTATTTGAAATGAAAGAAAAAACATAAGTAATAATTATTATAAAAAATAATGTGTATTTATATTATAAATATATTATTATTTTTTAAATAAATAAATTAATTATTTATTTTAAATTTTGATTTAAAGAGCACAAGATTTAATGAAACAATTGATTGGTATAAGAAAAAAATTGAGTAGGAATTATAGGCTATTTGTGTGGAAATATTGTTAATTATTGATAAAAGTTTAATGCCTAATTCTTAATAAATTGAGTCTAAAATATTTTATTTGAAAATGAAGGGTGATTATAATAGATATTTGTCAGAATTTACACATGGAACTAAGTAAAAAAATAACCATTATTTAAATTAAATTTTATACGATATATATATATATGATAAAATTTAATTTTAATTATTAAATTAATGTAAGATTTTTAATAATTTTAAAATAAATTTAAGAAAGAAAGAATATATGAAAAGGGCTGAGGAAGCATATTTATCAGCTTTGGAAAAATTGAAAGCAGATAATTCAGGTTTCACAAAAATTAACCCATTATTAATAGGTAATTTTTAAAATATATGTATAATATATCTTATTATAATAATTATTATAAAGGTGTTGCTTTGAATTGTTCGGTATTTTATTATGAAATTAAAAATGATTTATAAAAAGCATGTGATTTAGCCTAAACCACATTTGATGAGGCTTTATAAGACATATGTAAAAATAATTTTATATAATCATTTATTAATACAATTGTTTTTAATTTTTTTAATAATTTAAAAAATATTTAAAATTAATATAAATATTTATAATAGAATCAATTGATGAAGATCAATATAAAGACGCAACAACCATTTTACAATTGTTAAATGATAATTTAACTGCGTGGTAGGCAGAACTAAAAGAGGTATTTTGATACATAAATATAAAGTAAATAGTATTTATTTTAAATTTTTATTTTATTTTTAGGAATAAGCGAAAACCAAACCAGCAGGTAATAGTACAAATAAAAATCAAAAAAACCATTGATACTTTAATTAACTATTAATTTATATTAAATTGCAAAATGTTTATTATATTTTATTTATATTAAAAAATATAAATAATTAATAATCTAAATAATTATATTAAATAAAATTTAAATTTATTTTTATTTGTAAGCGTTAATTTTATATTTATAATAATTTATAAGACAATTAATATTTAGCTTTATAATACATATAAATTAGTTTATTTTGGTATAAAATATGGCATATATTATTATTTTTTTCACTCAGAACCTTTATTGATAATAGAATTTTCCAATCCTACACTTTTAACATTACTTCCATTAGAAATTCTGCTAAATTCCCTCATATATGTGTATTCCGGGTTTTTTTTATTTCTAAAACACATTATGGTACAATTAGAACATTCTCTCTCTACTTCTAAGGTTTGATACTAATTTTAATCATTAAATGTTTATTAAAATTAACTATCTTAATTTGAAATAAGTGATTAACTTGCCGTATCCTAAGAAAAAAATAAAAAAAATTTATTTAAAATATTTATTAACAAATGATAATTAATTAATTTTAACGATATAAAAAAATGTTTAAATAATTAAATAAATTTAAAGTTTTTTAAAATTACAAATTATGATTATTCGTTGTTAGAAATCGATGTTTGGTTTTGTTATTATAAGACATGATGATTGAATCTTTCGAAAGTAGTTTTATTCATTAAAACATTATTTATTTAAACGGCTATTAAAAAAGTTAAAGGAATTTCGAATAAAAGAGTAAATGCTAATAATAATCCAAAAACTACATCTTTTTCCCATCCTTCTGGCTTATGTTTATTAAACCAAGGGAAATATGGATTTTCTTCTGGATAACCTTCTATAAATGTTAGAATCATGAAAACTACCATTATTGCTAAATTTATCCAAATAGATATAATAAAGAGCATGAAAAAGCTAAAATATAAAAAAAAGTATAAATTACTATTTTTGTTATATTATAGATATGATTATTATTTTTAATTTTACAAATGATTTTTAGCCCCCACACAATTATTTATCCATGGACAATGATGATCATATACCATAACACAAGATTTACATATTTCACAATGTCTTGATCTTTCTGGTTTAATTATAAAACAATCTGGACATCTTAAATTTATTATAATATATATTATTATTTAGAATTATAAATATATTTTTTTATATAATTTTCGATAAAAAAAAAATGATTACATTTAACTTGGCTGAGATTATTCTAATAATTATAGTAAATTTTCAGTATTTCTTAAGTTCTTTTTTGATTTTAGATAACCTATTATAGATGAAAATTAAAAAAAAATATTCTACTTTTATCATATTTTATTTATTTATATATTTTATAAATTACCTGGATTTTTAATCCATACAATTACAAAAAATAGCATTGCGAAAAATGTTGATCCTGCCATAACAATTCCTGCCCAATAATATTTTTTACCAAAATAAGGAAATTCAAAATACACATATATTAATAATCCTAGCCAATACATAAATAAAAACATTAAAACTTATCTAATTCTATATTTTACAGGCTAAAAAAAATTAAAAAAAGTGATAAGAATTCGATAGTATATAAATATCAATTAAAATATTATTTGATTTTTTACTTTAAATGCAGGTTATATATTACAATACTCATTGAAAGAAAATGGTTTCAATTTGAGCATTTTTTTAATATTTTAAAAATTATTTTATTCAGCTATATCCATAGGGGTTTCTTTATTATAATTTTTGGCTTCTCTATTAGAACCTCTTATAAGTAATTTTTTAACAATTCTTGAATATCCACTCATGACTGCTAAATGCAAAGGAGTATATCCAGATTCATCTTTTATATTTAAATCTAAATCTTCATATGAAACTAAATAATTAACCTCATTTTCAAATCCTTTATAACAGGCCCAATGAAGAGCTGTACTTTATTTATCATCTACTTAATTTATATCTATATCTTTTCTATCTAATAAATACACTATTGATTTTGGTTATTCCCCGTAAACTGCTAGATGTAGTGGACCTTATTTTTTTATGTTTTAACACTTTTTATATAAAAAAAATTTTAAATTATGATACTAGCATATAAATTAGTTAAAAAATATTATGTATAAATAAAAAATTATGTAATTAATTTTTTAATTTAAATATTTTTAATTCTTTTTAAATTTTTACTTTGAAATCTGCTTTGTATTTGTCTAAAATTTATAAAATTTCTAATTAGCCTAAAAAAGCGGCTAAATGAACTGGGGTATGTAATTCTTATTTATTATGTTAATTTATCCAAGGTTTGAGTTTATCTATTATTAATTACTCATTTTCAACTAATTTTTTTTCGTAATTATAGGCATATTTGATAAAAAAATTGACCATATCTGGGTTTTTTACGGTGATAGCTCTATGTAATAAATTATTACCATTTGAATCGCTACACTATTTAATATCGACTTCACTATCAGGTCCCAAAATTTACTGAATTTCCTAGAAATTATTGAATAATGCTCCCTCAAGTAAACTATAAAAGTGTTCACTTCCTTAAATTTTCGACCTAAAAGAACTTGTATATAAATTACTATTTGAATTCGAAGAATAGGTTCTATCTTGACTTGAACTTGAAATATAATTTTAAGGCTAAGAAGAAGAAGGGTCTGATTATAAAGGGTTAGTAACTTCTGATTCTATATTTGGAGTTTGGGAGCTTTAAATATTGCTTTCTTAATCATTATTATTATTATAAGGATAGGACATTTTATATTTATATATATATATGATGCTTTATTTTATGCAAGGTTTGTGAATAATAATGGTTAGGGTTGAGTTTAGCCTGTGTTTTTGTGTAGGTTATTTGAGAATTTTGTTTTTTATTTTATTTTTTATTTTATTTTTTTTGGGGAAAAGACTTGGATTTTATTTTTTTAATAAAACTATTTTAATTATTATTGGTTGGTTTTGATAATGGTAATTAGAATATGTTTTATGGAAATGGTATTTCTTTTTTCTATTATATATTATTTAAACAAATTTAATTATATTTTTTATTATTTTGACTATAAAGTTTTATTAAGTTTAATGCAAAAAATAATCTTAATTCTTTTAGATAAATATTTTTAAAATATAAAAATTTCTTTATTATATCATTGTAAATAATATCTTTTTTTTAATTCTTGGGTTAAATCTTTTTATTTAAGTTCGAAATCTATATATTTATTATTAAGTTCATTTTCATATTTTTATAACCTATCTCTTTATTTGTTTTCAACTTTTTAAGTAGCTAATAAATTACTATAATTCTACGGCATTCCTAAATATAAAAATTATTGCATTTTTAAAAATTAAATAGTAAATACTATTTATAAATACTTATATTAGATGTTTAAGCTGTTTTTTGATATTCATGTAAATTTTGATTGCATTTAAAAGTTGTAGAAGCAGTATACGGAGTATAAATTTCTTCAAAAGTTTTTAAATTTGGATATTTTTTATTTAGAGTTAAATTTGAAGAAAATGGTCTATTATATAGATAATCCATTTTCTCTTAAAATACAGTCTCTTTAAATTAACTAAGTTAACCTTAAAATTAAAATATTTTTTAATTATTAAAAATTTTATATTATAAATAACTTGCTTATAATAATTCTAAATAAATAAGAAAAATTTTATCAATTTATTTATAAAAATTTAAATTTACTTTTATGATTTATTTGCATATCATTACTAATATTTTTAGACTATTAAAATTTTTCTAAGCTATATATATCTGAATCTTTTTATAAGAATTCATAATTTTCTTTATCTTTATTATTTATATTTTTGTTTAAATAATTTTAATTTATTTTTTAATAATAATTAGTTTAAGGGTCATAATATTTATGGAGGCTTGAGTAAGGATCTATTGGGTCATAATTATTTCTTTAAAAAGATCCATCTATATATTTATCTATTTATAAAGCTTTATAATCAAAAAGCCTTGTGTTTAATATGTTTTTTTTATTTTAAGTTTAATATTGTTAGTAATTTTCTGAAGTTAAATTTTCTTAATAATTTAAATTTTTTGGTAGAAGTAAGTCAAGTAATTACTCTAAAGAAATTTTTTATTAATTTTCTATTTTCATTCTTCTTTAAAATGAGGAAAATTCATCAGGAGTAAAATAAATTTTATGATTATTTAAGTAGTCTTTCATACTATAAATTTATATAAATCGGTTTAAATTAAAATTAAATATTTTTAAATTTTTTAATTATATTACGAATTAAAGTCCATGAACCCATCTTGATTTAAATTTAAAGATTAAATTAAACTTTATACTCTCATTCTCAAAGCTCTATTAAGCTCAGATTTTTTTTACTAAATTTCTTTATTATACCTAATTTCTTTAACAAAAATATTTGATATTAATTGTCCAGATATTTAAAATGAGTGAGAATCTAAGTAAATCTATCCTTTATAATAATGTCTATCTTATTATTTCTTTAATTATTTTTACTTTAAATCTCCATCTGTTTATGGTAAAATAAAATCACAGAATCTATCGTAATATGAAATTTAAAATATTTAATTAATAAGGAAAATTAAAATACAATATTTAATATGTTACTATTTAAAATCCATTCTATCATTATCTTCTTCAATTTTTTGATTATAAGATTAATTTAATATGTACTAGGCATCTTCTTATTCGCATTTTTCATGTTGACTCCTATTATTTTAATTTAATTTTTGTAAAATTTTAATCAGATATGATATAAAATATTTAAATATTTATTTTACCTCATATAAGTTATAATATCAATATCAAATATGTAATTTTTATCAAGTTTGTTAATTTTTTTCCATGCTTCGTATATATTGAAATTTATATTTTTGGATATTTCGATTCTAATTTTTTCTATCTATAATAATATGAAATTATCTAAATATTCTTAAATTTGTATAATTTTTATTTATAGTTAATATAAATAGTTACAGATTATTCGTAATATGCAATTGTTTTTATAATTTATCCTAATTATTATTCAACATCTTAAAATTAGTCCATTTTATAAATATTTTTTTTTTTTAGTTTTCTTATTTATTTATAAATATTTAAAAAATTATTTAGATTAATTTAATAACGTTAAATTATAGAATCGCCTCAGAAATTTTAAGTAGAATATTTTTAATAAAATTTGTTATGTAGTAAAAGCTTAGTTAAAAAATTAAAGTGAGAATTTACTTATTTATTATTTTTTATAGTTTTTCTAATTATATAATTTAGAAAATAATAATATATAAACTATAATATAAATCAATTATTAAAAGTTAAATAGATTTTCTATAATTAAATTATATTATATTTGTATATAATTTAAATATGAGTTATTAAAATATTTCATATTCAAAATTTTTTTTTATTTTTATTTTTTCCCTATAAATTATAGTTATATGTATTTGTATTGTAAATAACATTTAAATTATTTATTTTTTGAAAATTAATTTCGTGTAAAAATTTATGTCCACCTTGAGTTGTTACCATTTATATCTGTTTTAACAAAATTTAAAAATAAATTAATATTAATGGTAAAATAAAATATATATAAATTTAAAGACTATATATTTTTTTTACTTAATTAGAACTAGTTTAGTTTTAAGGAGTTTGATAATATACTTTATTAAAATTGGCTTAAGATTAACCTAGTTATAATTTGTGTTATCTATTACTAGGAGATTACGATGTATTTTTCTAAAAATAAATTAATAATATAATATGGTTTTATTAGATAATTAATGAATGACATTTTTTACATAGCTTTAATCTGTTTTTCTATTATTTATATGCGGAAATTATCCAGAATTAACATTTTTTCTATGTTAGTTTTCTTCATCCTTTTATTAATATGAATATTTATAAATTTATATATTGTTTTTTACGAAATAGAAAAATAATATTTACTTTATATTGTCCTCCTGATAAATTATTTGGGTTCATATATTAATTTCCTCCTACAGATTGGTAAAAGGTTTTCATTTTATTTAAAGACTATATTTTAAAATAAAAATTAATTTAAAATTCAAAATTTAATATAAATATTGAATTTTACAAAATTAAAATATAATAATTACTTGATTTTTTTTCAAAAATAATTTTTTCCCACCCAAGACTGAACTATTATCCTTATATAAATTTTTTTCTAAAGATCCATTTCTCTAAAAATAAATAAAATTGTTAAGAATTAATAAATTTTTTTAACAAAATTATTTTATATTTTAATATACCGATTTTTTTGGAACCAAATATGAATCTTAGCCAAATTCATCAGTTTACATATTTTAGCCCGGAATTTTTACATTGTAAACTTGATTAACACCTACATAATTAGGTTTATCATTCATATAATATTCTCTATTTTATTTTTATGGGTATTTAGGGATATCATTTTGACATGGATTCTTTAAATTAATAAAAATATTATATTAATAATTTAGCATATTATTGCTTTTTACAAAAAAATAGTTAATAATGATAAAATGTTTAAACGAAAATGTATTCATAATATTAATAATTATTTTAAAATAAGAAAAATAAAACTAAAAATTATTTTAAAAAAAAAGAGCATTAATATTAATGATAATTTTTTATACTTTTTTTGGATTGGTTTCTTCGACGTCTTCATTTTATTCTATTTACTTTTTTTAATCTTGGTTTTTTTATTTTATTTTACTATTAATACTATTATTGTCTAAATTCAAACTACTTTTACTATTGAAATTTGTTTGATTATTTTCCACGTTATTTTAGTTTTAATTTTGAGTTTAAACTTTATTTTATTGTTATTGTTATTATTATTATTTTTATGGTTATTGTATCTATTATGTTTATTTGTGGTTAATATTGTTTTAAATAGAATTTTTTCCGACTGGAGTAGATTATTTTGTTGAATTTTAATTGATTTAATTATTATTTGTATTAGTATTTTAATTATTTAGTTGCTATTGTAAATCTTCAAAATAAGGATGCTATAAAGCTTCAAAAACCGTAGGCCTTTGGGCTGGGTCCATTTATAGAACTTATTTTAAAAAATTTAAAGCTTTTTTACTTAATTTTCCTAAATATTTTCTTTCTAAACTTTCTGGCTTATTAATTTCAGGGAATTTCATACCCAAAAATCTTGGATTTTTATTGTACAACTCTTTTTATTCCGCTGTTAATGGGCCTATAATTTTTTATATCAAATAAAGTTAATCTATTTCATTTTCACCTGGAAAAAGTGGTTAGCCATCTATAAGTTCACCCATTATACAGCCTACTGCCCAAATGTCGACTGCCTTAATTAAAAACATAAAATTTATAATATAAATATTTTTTTAAAAAATATAATTAATTCATTACTGTCCCATAATTTGTAACTCCTAAATTAAGTTCCTAAAATAAATTAAAATTATTTGTCAATATTTTAAAAAATATTTTTTATTTATTGCTTTTAAATTATTTTAATATTAAAAATACTGATAATTATTTATTACTGGTGGTCTATACCATCTGGTTGCTACGTAGTCTGTTAAAATTTACCCTTCTTTATTTAATAATGTTCTTGCAAAACCTTATTTTTTAAAAAAATATATTTATAAAATATTAATAAATTTTCTCATCGAATTATATACTTTATTATTATGATTCTTTTTTATTTATTTACCAAAATCACATAATTTTAATGAATAGTTATTTGTAATCAATAGATTTTCGGGTTTAATATCTCTGTGTATTATATCATTTTAGTGACATTGTTTAATAGCATTTAAAAGTTAAAAAATTACATTTCTAATAAGTTCTGGCTTAAATTAAAAATAGTTATTTATTTATTTATTTTTTTTTTAAATATATTTATATTAAATAAATTTGATATTTTAAATATGTTTTACATCTAATCCATCAGGTTTTTCTTCTAATACTTCTAACAAATTTCTTTCTACATACTCAAAAACCAAGTAAAATCTTCCTTTTCTAGTTTTATGATTTATAATATAAATTTTACATTTTATAAATAAAAAAACGAATTTTATTTAAATTTTATTTTAATTTTTGGAATACTTATATTAAAGTTGAAAAAATATTATAAATAAATAAATAAAAAAGTAATTTTTTATAAAATTTTTTATTCTAAATTTGTTAAAAATTAACCTTTTAAAAGCTTCTTTCAAATCTACTATATTATCATTTTTTAATGTTCTTAGCATTTTAACTTCTCTTTAAATTATTTTTCTAACACCTTCATCATCTTCAGTATCTTTAAACTTTTTAATTGCCACTGTATATAAAATTTTTATATATTATTCTTTAATTTTTAATATAATTTAAAAAAAATATTTTATCTATATTATTCTATAATAAAGAATTGCATTTTGAATATTATTATATAAATTTAAATGTTTTTTGAATTTTATAGATATTTGAAATTAGTGTTATATTTATTTTTATTTGAAGTTTTAATATTTATTATTTTGATATTTATCATAAATTTTTTATTACAAATTTCTCCATTTTCTCTGTGTTTGGCCTTAAATACAATACCATATGCTCCTTCATTAATAATTCCTAAAATATCATATTTATTCATTCTATTATTTTTCAAATTTTCAATGGGAATTTTTATTTTTATTATGTATGTTTTATTATTTTTAGTTTTTTTTTTTTATATTTTAAAATTTTTAGCGATTTTATTAGAAAAAAATTTAATTTTTTCTTTTAATTCCTCTCTTAAAATATTAAAAATTCGTAATAAATTATATATTGAATAATTGTTTACAAGTAAAATAAGTACTTAATAATAATGTATTGAATTATTTGTGATTCGATAACTTTAAAGTTAATTAATTAATTACTTATATTATTTATTTAGGCATTTCTTGACATGTATCATGAAAATTAAAATAAATTAGTAATATTTTTTTATCAAGTTTATTAATTTTATAACAAACATAATATGATAACTATTTCCAATTAATTATATAAATTTAGTTACTTTATTACTTTTAATTTATATAAATATCAAAACGTTTCAAAAATAATTGATATTGGATTTTCTGAAGAAAAAATTCTAAAAAAAGACAAATATAAAAATATACCAATAAATGATTAGCCTAAAATTATGATTTACAATTTTATTGAATTTAATTTAAATCTATATAATTTTTGTATGAAAATATTTTTTATTATTTAATTATATTATATTTATAACAATTTTGTGTAAAAGATTCTGTTAATAAAATGATCTCTATTAATATTCTGTTGTTTTTATATATTATAAAATATTATAAATAAATAATTTTATAATAATATATCATAATTATAATTTATATTATATAATAATCATTAAACTTTTTATTTATTTTTATCATGCTAATGTTAAGCTACAGTTTTAATACTTTTTTTTTTTACATATCTCTTATAACATAAATAATTATTAGTGACTAATTTAATTAATAAAGTAATTATAATAATTAATTGGCTTTTAGTAATTGCTTTTAGTTCATCCACTTAAAGATACTAATATTATTCTGCAAGTTAATTTAAGTCTAAAAGTGAGTTCATTTTATAAATTTTATTAAAATTCAATAAATAATAATATAAAAAACTATAAATAGCTACTAGAATCAAATCTATCAAATCGAAAAATATCTTTTTTTATTAAAAATTATGAATTATATTATTTTAATATAATAATATTATAAAATTAATAATTATATAATTATATAATTTCTAAACATAAATTTTTTATTACCTGATAATAAAAATTATTGACACCTATTAATGAAGATAGTGAAATATAAAACCAAAAACATAATGCAGCTATAATTTCAAATTAACTATTATACTTATAAAAAGTTAAAATCATTTATATTAAAGAAACAAAGTAAATGGTGTAATTTAGGATAGACATTATATTCTAGTCAAATATTTTTTAATAGCAGAATTTTATTTTCTCATAAAAAATTATATTTTTAAAGATTTAGTAGTTATCTTTGATATTTTGTATAAATCCAATATTCTTATTTTATTAAATTAATTTCATCTATTACTTTATTTCAACTATTTTTTCTAATTCTTTTTTATCTCCCAATATTTTATTAACAATTTAAATTATCATTACAATAAATGTAGAAAGTAAGAACAAGAAAGCATATAATTTTATTATCATTATAACATACTTTATCTACGGTATTTATTAGATTATTAGTTAATCTAAATAATAACTAACTATGCTTGTGCTATAAACAGAAATTGTACTTATAATAATTGTGTTTATTTAAACTGAAAATGATACTATATGGAATAAGAGTCCATAATTTCCCAATTAGCTTGTTAAAACCGAAAATAATATAAGAAATGCCTAAATAAAAATTTATAAAATAATGAAAATATGCTCTGATAAATTAAAATATCATTACTAAAATTTTTTAATTATTTTATTATTTTACTAAAATTAAATTGTAGGGAAAAAGGAAAATCAATAGAAAAATTGATAGAATGCATAAAATTAATTGTATAATTAAGGTATATCTGTTAATTATTTTCAAATAATAATAAATTTCTTGAGACTTGGTTGTTTATTAGGCTTCCATTAATATTTGATTTTAATAATTAATTTAATTTAAGGTGTTGGAATTTTTATTATAATTCTAATTAAGTAAATTATTATTAGAAAGATTTTAAATAAAGAAATAATATAAACTATTTTTATGTTCTAAATGTTAATAATTTTGGATAAAAAATTTTATCAAAATTGAATAGTTTCTATATTTAATTATTAATTCATCTATTCAGGTTTTAATATATAAAAATATAAAAAAATCTTTATTAAGAATTTTAAGAATAAAAATTAATAGCCAATAAAATTTGTATATATTTTAATTTATACTAGATTAGTGAATTAAGTTAATTTTTTCTAACTATTTAATTTACTAAATGTAATTAAATTATTATATTGCAAAATATTAGAAATAAAAATAAAATTTAACTTTAATATATTATAAATATTTATGGGCGCTTGTAGTAGTAATTAAGATAAAAAAAAGCAATTGGATTTACCAAAAAGTATTTTTATTTTTAATAAGCTTTTATTTATTTTTCTTAGGGTTTATATTTTTTAGTTATATTAAGTATCGATGAATTCGAAATAGATACAAAATTAGGATAGGGAGGTTTTGGTACTGTAAATATTTATATCAAATTAAAAATTTATTTAATAAACCTATTTATACAAAATTTAGGTATGGAAAGTTATTTATATCAGAAATGGAGAAAATTACGCTATGAAATAAATGTCAAAGAAATTGTACAATACACTATTTAGATATAAATTATATTAAAAATAAATTATTCTATTATATTTTTTTCATACTTTTGTATTTTAGAATAATTGAAAAGAAAATGGCCAGATCTGTTATGAATGAAAGAAATTTACTAGGTAAAATTGACAATGGGTAAAATAAATGTATTAAATTTTTTTTATATGAAAAATATGTACAATAATATTTATTCTAAAAAAGATTTATGATAAATATGAAATGGGCCTTTTAAGATAGAGAATATTTATATTTAGTTATGGATTAACTGACAGGTGGAGATTTGGATACTCATATGCAAAAACATAAATTTACAGAAAAATAAGCTTGTAATTAAATTAATTTGTTAAATATTTTAATACCTATGATTATTAATATTTAATTTTAAGAATTTTGTTTGGCATGTTTAATATTAGCTTTGGAGTATTTACGAGAGAAAAAAATTATACATAGAGATATTAAACCTTAAAATATAGTTTTTGATGATAAAGGTTATTTAAGATTAACAGATATGGGTATAGCAAAACCATTTAAATAAAATAATTCAGGTGATACTTCTGGTACAGCTTTATATATGGCACCTGAAGTGCTTTGTAAATAAAATCACAGGTGATGAAATTATTTATAATTTATTACTAATTAATTTTATTACTAAAAATTATTAAATGTATATTTTAATTAGGTATGAAGTGGATTATTATGCAAGTAAAGTTAAATTTTATAGTTTTGATGCATTTTAATCTTTTAATTTTATATTTTATTTATTTGAATTTTAGTGGGTGTGCTTGCTTATGAGTTTATGTTTAGATAAGTAATATTAATTTTTTTTTTATATATATTTAAATTAAATGAATAAAAAATAGAAACCAATCAATGGTGATTCAAGAAAATAAATTAGAAATGAAATTCTAAAATAATAATTTTAAATATTAAGGAATGAGGTAAATTACATTTATAATCTAATTTTTTAGCTAAAATTTTTACTATTCATTTAAAATACACAAAATCAGTTTAAATTTACATTTAAATAAAAATATTTAGGTTCCAATTGGGTGGTCTCTTGAAGCTGCCGATTTTATAAATAAATTACTGTAAAGAAAACCAAAGGATAGACTTGGATATTACCGTAAAATTAATATTATATACTTAATATTTTAAAAAAGTAGCAATAATATAAATAAAATTTGAAACTAGATATAGATTAAATTAAGTTACATCCTTGGTTTAACAAATTTGATTGGGATAAATTATAAAAAAAATTATTAAAACCTTCGTATGTCCCTAAAGTTAATGTAAAAAACAAAAAATTATTATTTTAAATTAAAAATTATTTTAAATATAAATATTATATTAGAAATAATAAGAAACATAAAATAATGAAGATTAATCCACATAATTATAAGGTATTTAGTATATATATTTATAATATAAAAATATTTTAAATTTTAGACAATTTATTTTTAGATTAAATATCTGCTTTAAATTCTGACATTCTTGACAATCCAAAATTATAGCGTAATTATTTTATTAATTTTAATTAAATATTTTATACAAGATAAAATTAAAAATTATAATATAAAAGAATAATTCGCTGGTTATGAGTATTATGGTTTTAAGTATGAATAACAAAAATTAGAGTATTAAAAAAAAAATTAAAGCGACTCAGATGAGCCAGATTTTGATGAAATTTAAGAAGAAGACGATCAAATTTCTGATGGTGATTTATGATTTTAAAATGTAATTAAAATTGTTTTAATAATTCTTTTTAATTAATTATTCTTAAAAGCTGCTAAGTTTATATAAAATTATAATATATTATCTTTTTTAATTAAATTAATTTAATAAGTTTAAATAAATTATGTAAATAAATAATAAGATTAAATATTTTGTTCATATCTGTAATCTAATTATACATTATAATTTAATAAAATGCTACTTTATTTACACATTTAAACTTTAAAATAGTAAAGAATACAAATATAATTATATTGAAATTAATTATAAATTATTTTATAAATGTATATTTCAACACACATTTAGAAATAAAAATTCATTAAATAATTAATATAATAGCTCATATACTTATTTTTAATTCTTTATTATTATAATTATAATTATATTTTCCTGAGAAAAAAAATAAAATAAAAATAGAAACATTAAAATATTTCTAAAGAAAAACAAAATAAAATAAATCTCAAAATACACCTATAATTATTTTTCTAAATTTACTTAAAAATTAAAATAAATGTCATAAGTGCAAAAATAACAGTAAAGTCAAAAAATAAGTAAAATTTAATTAGATTAAATGACAACTAAATAGAAAGTTGATTTATTATATTGGCCAATTTACGGTAGAAGTTCATCTGAAGACCCAAGTATAAAAAAATTTTGGCTTAAAGATAAATAAAGTATAAGTAATGATTATAATATAGAAATATAGGGCAAATTATAGAGAGTGGGTTAGAAAACTAAGAAAGTTAAACATTATTTTTATTTTTTATAAGGTAAATTATATTATAGGTATATTATAAATTGATATATTTTTTTTATTGTTTTTTTTTTTTTTTTTGATTTTTAAATTTGAATTGAGAATTAGAAATGTTTTTTTTTATGTAGTTTTATATAAAAATTTAGATTTTTAAAGATATGTTTTTTATTTATGATGTTGATTATAATTTTAATTTAAAGGGCCATACTTGTATTATAAAGAAAAACCGACGGATAAAGTTTTTAAGGGTTATATAAAGTTAGGACCACATATTAGAGCAGAAAAAAATGAATATAAAGGTGAAAATGAGAACATTTATTTTATAGAATTAATAAAAAATTAGCAAGTTTCGCGTAAATTGTATTCTAAAGATAATGTTGTGATAAATGATTGGTTTTTTTTTATAAGAAAATTTTGTGTTTTAAGTAATTTCTCTCTTTATTATTAGTGGCAAGAAAAATTAGGATCAGGAAGTTTTTCTACTGTAATAAAAATAAATATAAAAATTTATTATAAAAATAAATATAAAAATTTATTATAAAAATTAGTATAATAAAATTTATCAATAAATGAAATATTAAATAATCTCTATATTACAAACAAAAATTGGGTTTAAAATAAATATATTTTATTTAAAAAATTTTAGGTTTACAAAGTTTAAAGAAAGGACACAAATGGGTATTTCGCAGCTAAAGTATATTATAAAACTAAGTTATACGATTCTCATCATATAGAAAAATTTATTGTAAAAATTATTATAATTAATGTTTTTATATATTTTTTAATATTTTATATTAATTTTTTAAAAGGCGATGATGAAAAATGAATATGCAGTATTAAAAAAAATGGAGCACCCAAATATTGTCAAAGTTCACGAGTTATTTTAAGAAAAAGAATTGATAATTTATGTAATGGATTACGTTTAGCATGGAGAAATTTATTAGGAATTAAAAAAAATAAAAAATTTTTAGGAAAAAGATTCTGCCTTTATAATTAAACAATTGGCAGATGCCTTACATGTATTGCATATGTAATTAACTAATGTTTTATTTTTATTAATAAAAGCATTTGAAAAAACAAATATTTTTTAAAATTTACTTAAAAAAATTATGCGATAATTTATTTTATAATTACAATATAAATTTAGAGAAAATATTGTACATAGAGATTTAAAGTTAGAAAATATAATAGTAAAAAACCCTGAAAATTATGAAATAAAATTAATAGATTTTGGATTTTCTGAAAAAATAAACAGATAAAAACTGGTTTCAAGGGCAGGTACGCCTGGATTTTTACCGCCAGAACTGTTTAAATTGGCTCCTTATACTGAAAAAGGAGATATTTTTAGCATAGGTGTAATATTATACTGTTTATTGGTAGGTACTACTCCTTTTAAAGGAGAAACTTATAAAAATGTTTTAGAAAATAATAAAGCATGTAAAGTTAATTTTTAGCATGAAAAATTAAAACATGTTAGTATTGAGTGTATTGAATGTATGAAAAAATTGTTAACACCTAATCCCGAAGAAAGGTATACTGCGTAGGAAATTATAGATTGTGACTGGATTTAAAAATTTTTTCCTGATAATTTGGAAGTCGACAGCGAACTTAGTAATAGCGAAGAAGAAGAAAATTACGAGATTTTAGACAAATATAATAATGGAAAAAGTTCTATTTTTTTAAAGAGTAACCATGGTTCTATGTATAATTCTGAATTTACTGTAATTTAATTTTGTTTATATAAAAAATCTATTAAGAGGTTTTATAAAAAATTTATACTGATTATTTATAAAAAATTTATACTGATTATTTACTTATACTTAATTGTATTTCATTAAATAATAAATCTTAAACAATAAATTAATAATTTTATATTAATTTTTATTTTAAAGGAGGGAGACAGTTTTAATGGCTCTTAATTTAATCACTTAAATAGTGAGGCAGTAAAAACTTTGTATAGGAAATCTATGAAGTCAATATCGGCTCATTCTAAATCTTAAAAAAATAGCAAATTTTCTAAAAATGGGAAAAGTGATGGCTAGTTTACTGATTATGATTAACAATTTAGCAGTGATGAAGATGATGATATAATTGAAAATGATGAAATGACAAATTTAGGAACATATTTTTCTGCAGAAAAAAATACAGGAAAAAACAAGCTAAAATTTATTAAAAATGTAACACATAAAAACAGTAGTTAAAATTCTTACATTTCTTAAAATGCTAATAGCTTGACAAATGAAAATTTAAATAAAATTAGGCAATAAACGTAAAATAAATTTCAAAATAATAATCATATGTATTAAAAAAGTGGAGAAAATTTATAAAATAATGGATAAATAATCTAAGATGATTAAAGTAATTAAAATAGTTAAAAGTAAAGTGAATAATTTTAAAAATAAAATACCAATAATTTTTGCAGTTAAAATACAGTCGAAATTGCGAATGATGAGCACATAAATAAAATGATGGGAAAACAATTAAATAATTTAAAGAATTTCAAAGCCAAATTTATTCCTTATATATAATAAAATTCATAGGCAAAATAATGAAAATAAAATCAATGTTTATAAATTAAATCACCAAAATAATAAAATCTAAAAAAATTAAATTACACTAAAAAAAGGTTAAAGCATATAGTTAATTTATTATGTATATTATTACTATTTCATAAATATAAGCGTTATAAGATTTAAAAAGTTTCTTTATAAATAATTTCTAATAAATTATGTATAATTATTTATGTATAAATACTTTAAATAAAATATTTATTTAAAAATTATAATAATGAAAAACACAAAAACAAAAGTGTATTTACTTATTTTTGTTATTTAATTGAATTTTATAATATATTCAAGTTGTTATGTTATAATTAATTTGTAGATATTCATTTTCTACTATTTTAAAGAATAAGCAATTGAATAAATAAATGATTAATAAAAAATTAAATGAATTTATTTTATTGAAATAAAATAACAATAAATTAATTATTAAATAAAAATTGATAGAATTTTTTGAATTAAGTAAAGAATATTTAAAAAAAAATAGAATAAAAGTTTAACAATTAAAAAATTTTATAAAGAATAAAATTATTAAAATTTAAAATGATTGGGTCTTAGTACTAAAAATAGCCTAATTTAAATAATTCCTAATTTTAATAAGGAAATATTTAAGGTTAATAATTAGCATAATAATAATAATCTAAAATGAATGAATAATAATAAAGTTAGGAACTTTAGTAAAGACATTCAGATTTATCAATAGTATAAAGGTTGATTTATTTGGTAAAATTTTTAATGAATACTATATTCTATAAAAGACATTTTGATACATATATATATAATATTTAAAAAATAAATAAATAAGTTTGATAATATTTGAAAATTTTAGAGATTTGTTATATATTATTGTTTTAAATTATATAAAAATTATGTAAATATTTTTAAAGTATATGGTAATTGAAAGCAGTATAGAGAAAGAGAAATTAAAATTTGAGCACATAAAGAAATTTTACTTAGAGTAAACTTTTTGTTTTTTAAAGAATTTTGAAGTGCCTAAGGTTTAAGAGAAATAAAAAGAGAGAGATTTTTTCGATTTTTTTGATTTTAGTTCTCCTCCGGAAACTGTGAAATTAAATTTTGTTGACAGATCTAGACAAGGAATAGTTCCTTATGAAAAATTAGAACTTTTTATGAGTTATAAGGGACTTAGTTGCACTGAGTAGGAATTAAAGTGCATTTTTGACTTTTACTCGTTGGAAAGTAATTAAGACGGCGTCACTTATGACAGTTTTTAAAAGGTATATGATTTTATTAATTTAATATAAATATTTATATTTTTTAATGATAAGTTTTTAATTTAATTTAATTGTTATTATTTTTTTTTTTAATTTTTCTTTTTCTTTTAGTTTATTTTACCCGATTCTATTCCGAGAGTGAGATAGGAAATATAAAGGAGAAAGGTTTTATATGAAACTGAAGATTATTTTAAAAAAATTGACAGGTAATTAATTTTATAAAGATATATACATAATTGTGTAAATATTATTATTAAAAATTAAATAGCCAAGTTTTGGATATTTTATTTGAAATATTATCATTGGAGATTGAATTGGTAAGAATAAGCGAATAGTAAAAAATAAGATTAATTAATGAATTTGAATGGAAACCACAGGACATATTTTAACAGTTGGATATTGGAGAAAAAGGATATTTAAATTATGATGATATTTATGAAATTACAAAGGCTATATAAAAAACCCAATAGTTTAAACCAAGAGATTACTTGGGTTTATTAAAAAGAATGAAAAAAGAAACTGGGGATTAAAACATATAATTATAGGAATTCATTGATTTGATGAGCCCTTTGTTTCCATTTTATAAAGTAATTCATTATTTAAAAATTTAAATTAAATTAATTTTATATTACAGCAATAAAATTTTAGTTGTATTTAATAAATGTTTATAAATAGGGTGGTAAATAACCTAATTAATAGTATTATTCTTAAAAAATAAAGACTAATTTAGGACTTAATTTTACTTAATAAAATATCAGCTAATCAAATATAAATTAAAACTAAGGTATAGTTTCAAATGCGTAAGGAACTGCAGTTAATAAAAATGATGATATTTATTTTATGAAAAATGACGGAACTATAATTTAATAAGTAATTCAAATTATTAATATCATTTTAATATATATTGTCTTCATATCAATTTTTATAATTATATATAATATCATTTACTAAATTTATAAAGCCTCATCCTGACCTATAATGGTATATTAAAAGAAAACCTGAATTAATTGATGTGATCTAAAATAATTAATAGGTTTAGGATTCTGAAAATAATAAAAATAATGCTTCTTATTTATTATTAAGTAAAAATTAATATAATCATGAACCTTATGATACAATAGAGTTATAATAAAAAGGGCTAGGAGCTGGAAACGTTATAACTTAATAATAATATGACTAATGTATAAATTAATATTATTTATATCAATTATATTTATATATATATAAAAGAATTAATTTATATTATTTATGGAATTTATTTACTTTATTTTTTGACAGAAATGATAAATTAAAGATAGTAAAAGCCCTAAAGCATGTATACTTCTGGCTAATATAATTAATAATTGGTGATGCAAAAAAATTTGACACTGAATAATTTTAATCCAAATTTGTAGAAATCTATGATGAATAATAATCCTATTTTAAAAGATATTTATTAGACTAGGCAACATTAGGGGGCTAGAAAAGATTTACAATAAGGAAATGATTATAATAAATTAGAAAATAGTTCAAATTTTTTAAATAGTTAAAGTTATATTGGGTAAAATTAAAACTTAAATTCTTCTATAATGAGAACTAATTCCAACACCATTAATTAAATAAATAGTAGTGGTATTAATAATAAAAATAATTAAAGTAACATCAATAATATAAGTACAAATATTGATAACAGATAAAGTAATAAGAACCCTATTTTTAGACAAGTTTAATCTGAATTCCCTCAAATGAATTAGAATTAAAATAATTTTAGTAGAAATTCTTAAGTTTAAAACTAGAATAATAATATTAATAATAATGCCTCTAATAATTCTTTTTAATAACAATAACCAAATAGGCAACAATAAGGTTTATAATAAATGCCGTATATGAGTAAATTAGAAGCCGAATAAGCTTTTAATAAAATGCAGAATGTAGCCTAATAAATATCTAATTCAGCTATGAAATCAGTTATAAATTAAAAATAAGTTTAGTAAAAATTTTATATTAAATAAATTAGAATATAAATTTATATTTTTAATTGTAATTATTACTAAATATTTTAAAGAAATATTTTTAAATTAATTTATCATTTTTAAGATAAAGTTTTGTCGATGGAAGTGATTTTTAAAATATTTCTTAAATTCCTATGAATAGTACAAATATAATTTAGACCTAAAATTTTAATCAGCCCTCACTTTTATAAATTTAGAATTAATAATTATAAAGTTAACTTTTATCTCCTACTTAACAAAATTTAAGTAGAAATAATGTTTTTTTGAGTGCAAATAATTAAAATTATAACGTTAATAGTTAAATACCATTTTAATCTATGTACCCAACTAGTACTAAAAAATTTTAGCCAATTTTTGAAAATAATAATAAAAATGATATTTCAAATTAAAATGCTTCCAACAGCAATATAAAAGACCACAGATATTTAAATTCCTTAGGAAAAACTACTTAGTAATTCAGTTAGATTAAATTTGAACCCTAACCTGACAAAGCTCCACAAAATTATTATTGAATAAAAAAAAAAAAAAAAAAAATTTTTGAAGACTATTTTATTTACAATTTTTGAGTTCATTAAGAAAAAACAACAACAAAAAAAATATATTGTATATTTAGATATTATGATATATACATGATAAATTAAATTCTTACATTTTATATATATTAATATGTATTGATACTTATTTTTTCAAGAGTAATTTTTATAATATTATCATATATATCATAATTTTTATTTATCTTGTTAAAGAGTAAGAAAATCTTTATATATTTATTTTTTTTAGATGATATTATTTTTATATTTTTATTTTTGTTTTTAGTTATAATTATTATTTTCTTAAATTTATTCATTTTCCGGTTCAGTTAAAGCTTTTACTATTCTTAATTCATTTGCTTCTTGTATAGTTTCTTATAAAGTTTTGTAATTTTATTCATATATATTTGCTTTATTAGTTTAATTGGTTTCATTATTACATATATGATTTTAATATTGTTGTTATGAATTTAGTTATTATTAAGGTTTTAATTACTCTTATTTATTTTATGGAAATTTTTCTAGCTAAATTTCAATCGTTTGATCTTCTAAGAGTTTTTACATTTTTGAAAATAAGTTTTACTATTCAAATTACGAGAGGTTTTTATTGTCGATTTATATTTTGTTTTCTAAAATCTTTTTAATAATGTGTGTTTTTTCCTGGTCCATATTTTCATATTTAATAATAATTTGTTTTAGCTATTTAACTTCTTTTTTTAAATTTTCTAATTTTTTTATGTATTCTTCTATTTTCGTATTATAAATATTATCTTTATCTGGTTTTATATGTATAGAAAAAATTTCTTATTATAAATTACATTTTAGAATTTTATGAATGTTAGGTGTTTAATTATAATTTTATATTAAATTTTTTTAAGTTTCAATTTATTAACTTTCTTGCTAATTTTAATTTTCTTGATTTTCTAAAATTTATAATGATTAATTTTATTGATTTTATTAAATCTTTAAATTTTAATTAGTATTTTCTTAAGAATGAGTTTCTAATTATTTTAGCAGTTAATTATATAACGACTATAATTATTATTTAAAATAAATATTATTTGTCTAATAAGAAAAATCGAAAATATTATGTTAGTGATTATTATTTTTTCCTTATAATTTATTTATATCCTAATCATTTTCTTATTATTAATTATTATTTTTATTACAGATATTTGAATATATATGCTAAATAACTCTTATATAATCATTTTTTTCTTATACCTTTGCCATTAATCCTTCTATTTCGGAATCCTTAGCAATATTTTATAATAAATTATTAGTAATATCTTAAGAATTATTTTATATTATATTTTAGAAAGTTTAATTTTAAATTTAAAGTTAGGTTATCTGGTTTTTCATTGAGTTATATTCCTAATTATTAGAGTCATTTTAATTAAAGTCTTAGCTTATACTTGATTCTAGAATATCATCCAACTCATGATATGAAATCCTGTTTTTTAAATTAAAAGGTAAATTTTATTATACGTGTTTAAAATTTATGAATAAAAGTTGGTATAATTATTTAATAGAAACAAATATAACTTTTTTTAAATAAAAGAAAATTTCTATACTTAAGTTTTGAATTATTAAATTCTTTGTTGGGTGTCTTCTCATTTGTTATATTTGAGCTTTTACTATAATTTAATACATTATTGTTATTATTTGTATTGATCCTATCTAATATATGATTATTTAAAAATGATTCATTTTATTATTATACTTATTATTTATTAGTAAATTAAATTAATTATTAATTTTCTATTTAATTTTAGAGATTTTAAATTTCTATTTCTTGTTAAAAATTTTGTTAATTTTTTTGACTTAAAGTTTCACCTAAATTCTTAACTTAATTTTGTAGATATTACAATTGTTTTTCCAGAACATTATTTTTTTATTTATGGAAAATTAACTGATTTTCTAATGATCTTATTTTGAGAAAAATTTTATTTTATTATGGGTTTTATTTTTAATAAAAGCTATCTAATTCATATATTCCAAAAACATAGTATTGCTAATTATTATTTTTAAACTTTATATTTTCTAAGTCAAAACGCTGGGTGGATTCAATTAAATTAATCATAAATTTTTACATTTACTATCTAAAAAAATAAACAAAATGATGTTTAGTTAAAAATTTTATTAGAATTTTAAAATAAAATAAGACAAAATTTTTTACTCAGAATTATAAGATTTTTCAATATTAATATAATAGTTATAAATTTATTTAGCAATTTCTGATTAATATTATTTAAAAAACTAAACTAGTATATAATTATATTGTTCTAATTTTTCGTTATTTTTATTCAATAAATTTAATTATTTTTAAGCATTTTCTTGATAATTTTACAATATTTTATTTAAATTATCTATATTTTATTTAAGCTTTTATTCCCTATTCTTTACTTTCTCATAAAAATTAGTCAAGTTTTATGATAATTCATTTTTTTGAGGAATTTCCATGTGTATATTATAATCATTGTTATTTATGTTATAAGACATTTTTTATTTTTTAAATATTTTATTTATTAAAATATATTAGTAATTATTAGGAAGAATAAATTTTAGTAATAATAAAATAATAATAGTTTTAAAATAAAATATGTGAAAAACCTTACTATGAAGAATTAAAAATTTTAATAAATTCCAAATATTTATTTTTGTGTATATATTTATAATTATATTTAAAAAAACATTTTGAAATATAATAATATTAAAAATTTACGGATAAAAGTAAAAATTTTATTTAAAAAAACTACATAAATTGAATTACTTTCATTGTTTATGATAGTATAACAAAATAGAATTAATTATGGTATAGAATAAGTAAAATTATAATTTTATATATATTAAATGATAAGTAATTTTTGTGATTAATTTTAATCAAAAATATTAATTTGAATAAAAAAGGGGTTTTATAATATATTAGTATTAAATTAATAAAATAAAATATATAAAATAGGATTTGTCGAAATAAAAATGAGAAAATTAAAAGACCACGAGAAAAAATTATTAAGAAAAGTAAATTTTTACGGAGGTTGGAAAGATGATGAAAATCATAGAGAAGTTAAAGTTATGAGAAGATATCATTTATAAAATAGAGATGATTATGAAAAGTAAATAAATAATTATTATTTAATTTAAAAAAAAATATGTAAAATAAATAGAAAAATTATTAATAGCATTAATTTAGATCATACATATCTTATTTTAGTTCTTAAATTTAAAATTTATTATTTTATGATAATAAATTTTTATCTTTATATAGATATAATAAAGTTTGTGGGTTAATTACAAGTTTAATAAATAAATTAAAATTATTGGATGCAAGTGATCCTTTCAGAATAAAAATTTCAGAATAAATTATGGAAAAATTGTAAAAAACAAACAATAATATTTTTTATTTGAATAAAATATAATTATGTAATAGATTGAACAATTTTTATTTTTTAGATATAATATGGGGTTAATAAATTCAAGGGAAAATGTTACATCTGCTGAAAAAATTGCAGTTTCTGCTTTTTGTAGAAGAAGATTGCCCGTAGTAATTTAAAGGTTAAAATTTGCTGAAACTTTAAAAGTTGCAGTTACATTCATAGAACAGGGCCGTAAAAAATACATAATATAAAATAATAAAAAATTCAATAAACATATATTATATTTTTTTTGGAGCAAAAATTATTAACCAATTGTTTTTTAAAATAATGATTTTAAATATTTATATATTAAAATAAGTATCTTTTTATAATAATACTAAATAAATTGTTAATTTATTTATTTAGATGTAAGAATTGGTACTGAAGTCGCTAGTGATCCTGCCTTATTAGTTACTAGAACTTAAGAAGATAATATATAATGGGTTGAAACCGCTAAACCTTATAAAAGTATTTAAGAACATAAAGATCAATTAGATGATTACGACTTATTAAATTGAAATTTTTGTTTGTATTATTTTTAATAATTATAAATTGTATTTGTATATAATAATTATAGTAATATTTGTTTAAACATATAAATTATATTTTATAATTTTCTAATAAAATTTGGGTAAAATAGTATTAAAATATTATCAAAAATAAATTGAAGCTTTTTCTATATATTATTACATTATAAATATTATATTTATATTATAAGTATATATCTGTAATTTTAAGAGTGAGATTTCTATTAATTAAATGTAATTTATATAAATTAAAATTATATATTTTTCACCATTTTTACAATAAATTTAAATTTATAGTTTTAATTTTTATATTATAGTTTGATTTTTTTATCATTATCATTATTATTGCTATTTTTATGTTATACTTTATTATAATTATGATGAAATTTCCATTTATGATTAAATAAATTATTAGGCTTAGAAATTATATCTGGTAGTTGTAGGCTAATTTTTGAAATAATTATTATTTAATTAATTTTTATTAGTTGTGCTTGTTAAATTTTTTGTGTTAAAATAACTATCTTAACTGAAATTTCTTTATTATTAATTTTATTATAGTTATTATTACTAAGATTTTAAAGTTGTTGTAATTTTTGAATCTATTTATTATTATTGTTTTATTTCATTTTTTATTTGTCCTGTTTGGTTTTGTTACTTAGATATAGATTAAAAAATGGAACCATTATTTAAGCTACTATTATTTAAACATATATTATTGTTATTAGTTGTTGTAGGCGTAAAATTCAAGTTATAAAAATTTTATTATTTAGGGGTAGCTTATTAATTATGATATTGTTTTTAGTTGCTACTAGTTTTATGATAAAAATTTGTATTTATATCATAATAATTTAATATATTTGCTTGATTTTTATTGATGTTATTATTTAAGTCTTTTTATATATGCTAAATATGAGATGATGTGAGGCTTCTTTTATGTTTTGGCTAATGCATTTATTATTGCTAGTTTTCTTAATTATTAATAATACTCTATTTTAACATAGAAACTGGGGTAATAGAAGGTGACCTGTTTTCTTAATTTTATTTACTGTTAGAAATACTTTACTATTCTTTTTTTTAAATATTTTAAATTGTGTTTATTGAATCTTTAAAATCTATATTTAATTATTGACAGGTATTTTATTGTTATAAAGGTGACTTCAACTAAGAATTTTAATTATATTAAACTGATTAAGTTAAATTTTACTATTAATTTGATTGTTACTATAATGATTATTTCATAGGAGTAAACATACTTGTTTAAACTTATTAAATTGGATTTTAAATTTATTAATTTTTAAAATTTGATCTGTGTGATGTTACTATGTAGGATTATTTTTATTAATTCATGAAAACATTTTAACCTTTATAACTACTGTTTTAAACTTAATTAATTGGTATATATTATGATTATTTTTATTATTTTAAAGAATTTTGATGGCTAAAAATATTGGAATGATTCATGTTACTTAAATTTGTGTAGAATGATTTTTAGTTAGATAATGGATTCTATTAATATTATTAATTCAGGTCTGCATTAAAAGATTGATTATAATTAATATTTTATTAATTAAATATATTTACATTATTATTTTAATCGTAAGAAATTTAAGTTATAGATCTTTTTTTCTAATGTTATTATTATGTGTCTATTTTTTTTAAACTATTTTCCTTTTATTTAAAATCTTAATTATCATATTTTTAATCAAAATTTTCATTAATTTCTTGTATTTCTTATTTATGGAAAATTTTTTATTAATTTTTATTAAGATCTTATAAATATTATTCATCGTTTTTAATGCTATTTATAGATTTTTCTTAATTTAAATTTTTTTGGCTAGAATTATCCTTAACTAAACTATTAGAATCTTTATTATAAGATTATTATTTTGTGGAGTTGGAGTTTGGATTATCTTCTGTAATATAATTTTTTTCTATAGTTTTGTTAGTATTTTCAGGTTAATTTTTTACTTATTATTAATAGTTTAGGCTAATTTATTATAGAGGTAAGCTATTTTGAGATTTTTAATAGTCTTCTAATTAATTAGATAATAGTTTATTTTGAGTAGTCAATTTTTCGTTTTGGTAGATAATTTCTTTCAATTTTTTTTATAAATCCTAAACTTAAAGCTCTTATTGATTTTTATTTTATTTGACATTTTCAATGTCATTATCTTTTTATTTTAAATCTTTTATTAAATTTTCAATTTCGTTTTTATATTATTATTCTGATTTTTCTTTTTCCTATAAAAGTTCAAATTATTCTTAATTTTTAATTTTTAAAATCTCCTCTAAATCTTCGATTAATTCGTAAGAAGCTTAAAGTTGAGGATTAATTTCCATTATTTTTTAAAATGCATTTTCTTTTTCTTTCATTTATACATTTACATTATTATAATCTTCTACAATTTCTTTTAATTTTTAATCTTTATTATTAATTAAATCTTCCAATCTTAAATAAAATATATATATAACTATTATATTGACAAAAAAAGATTTTAAATAAATATAAGTATTTAATTTTTTTACCTTTTGATTTCTTTTAACAAAATTTATGTGTGTTTTTAAAGACTATGACATTTATTACAGTTTTAAAATTAACTTTCGAAACCATTTTAACTTTCATTTTAATTTTAATTTTTAAAAAAATTTAATGATTATTCATTTTAATTTTTCTTATTATTGTTTAATTATTTTAGAGTACTACTTTCATTTCCATTATTAATATAATTATAATTTTAACCTTATTATGATTTTAAATCGAAACTTTCACAATATTGTGCCACATTTTATTTTTTTGTAATTGAACTTGAATTTTATTACGATAAATTTTTTTAGACTTCTATTTATTATTAATATATCATTTGATCATAATTACTTATATGAATTCTGCTACTTTTAATTTAGTTTTACAAATCTCGTTCTATTTAAGTTGCTCTAAAAGAATTTTGGATGTTTTCTTAATGTATTTATTTATTTGTTTCATTTAAAATAAGCTAAATATTTTTGAGGTCTTGTTATAGTTTTTTTGACTAACTGTATATTTTGTTTTCGTTTAAATTTTAAATACCTTTTATTTTTTTAAAAATTGAAGTTGTATCTTTTTCATTATTATTAATATCATTTCCAATCTCATCACTAACATTATTATTAATATTATTAATAAGAATATTATTATTAATAGTGTTTTAATTTTTGTTGTCAAAAATTTATTTGGAGGAGTTTTGAGAATTCGATAAACTTAATGAATTTTTATCTTCTTCTTATCCATTTTCATTTACATATTATTTTAATTACTAATTTTCATCATCTTATTTTTATTATTATTGTTAACTTACAATTTATTTTAAGTTTATGAAATTCTGTTTTTTTTTATTAATATCGGTGTATTAAAACTAAATTCCCATGCTGTCATCTAAATTAATAAAATCTTTGATTTCAAGATTTTTCAAAGTAAGTTTTTTTTTTATTTAGGGACTTAAATTTTCTTCAATATAGTTGGTTTATGATAACTAATCATTTTAAAAAATTTTTCTATCATTTTAAAAAATTTTTCTATCATTTTAAATTTGAATATTTTAGTAATTTTAATCTAAATTTTTGAATAATACCCCCTATTAAGTTTAATTAAATGAGGAATCATCAATTTATTGTTCATTTTCAGATAAATTTAAGTTTAAACAATTTTATTCTGTATATAAAAGTGTGATCATTAAATAATTTATTAAAATTATGTTTAAAATTTTTTACCTAAATTGAAATTTTCTTATTAAAGATTGGGTTATTGATTCTATTATTTATTGGATAAAATCATTTAATTGGAAAGTTATTTTAGTTAGTATTTCACTTTATCATAAGAATTTAGTTGATTTTCCAAATCATAACTCCATATCAATATATTTCCATTTATATCGCCTGAAACTAAAGTTGACTAATTAATTTTTAAAATTTTTGACAGTTTTTACTAGCTATCTTATAATTTTTTGTAGTTCCATTGTTCTATATTGAAGATCCTCAAAATTTTATTATCTGTTACTAAAATTTCTTTATTATTTTCCAAAATTTGACAATCTTAAATTCTATACAAAAATAAAATGTTTAAAAGCGATAAAAGTATTATAAAAAATTAAATTTTATTAATTTTTATAAAATATTTATATATCATAAACATTTATATTTACTAATTTTAAAGAACTATTTTTTTTAAAGGAGAACCAGTAATTATATCCCAGCATCTTAAGGTATTATCATCACTGCTACTTAAAAATGTATTCTATCTTTGAGGGTTTTCGTCAATGAAATTGATCCTTATTCGATAAAAATTTATATATTTACAGATTATTTATTTAATATAATATGAAATAAAATGTATTACTTATAAAATATAATATAAATTTTAATTACTTTTTTTTATCATGACCTTAATAAGTTTTAAGTGTAGTTGAGTTTTTTAAATCAACCAATTTTAATTATCCAAATTCATAACCAATAATAACAAGATTTTGGCTGTGTGTTTTATTTTTTTATTTTTCATTTTCAAATAAAATCGCTTAGTTGTTTTTTGTGTTAGATTCATTTTAAAAAGCTATTATAATTTGTTCTTAGTTTTTCAATAATTTTATACATGTTATAGTTTCCTGAACTTTTGGATCTTAAAATTCTACAAGTTTTTACCATTTTTAATCACTATTAGAAAGAATATCTTGTTAACTTGATTAGTAAGATAGGCCAATTATTTAACCTTTATGATCTCCAAATAAAATTGATTTTTTATCAAGATCCCAAGTAGATATACTATAAATTTATATATATATATTTAAAATTAAAAATTAAAATTTAATTAGTTATTTTAAAAATATTGTATTATTTTACAATGATATATCTTGTTTATGGTAATAAATATCGTCCAATTTTTAATTTTTCCAATTAATTGCTAATATTAAGTTTTAAGAACTAGCAAAAAGATGTTCTCCTAAACATGTCAAACAGTTACTTGAATGATCATTTCTGAAACTTTTAACTAAATACCCCTAAAAAATAAAATAATTATTAAATAATGACTATGGTTAAAAATTTATATGATATAATATAATATAATTTTATATAGAAATATATATTTTTATTTATGATTAAAAATAACTTCATTTACTTTTTATATAATAAAAATGATAGTAAACAATATTTTTTATTAATAAAATATAAATAATATATAAATATATTTTATTTTATTTTTTTTACTTTTTTCCAGTTCCAAATTTTGATAGTCGCATCAGCAGAAGATGTGGCTATAAGGGTATGATTTAGCCTTACAATTTATAAAATTTTATCAGTGTGTTAAGCTTAAATAAAAGAAAGTGAAGATAATTCTGATTAGTTTTAAGTTGTGTTATCAATAAAATTTTTTTCTTTTTAAATTTAATTTTAATTTTAATTTTTATAATTAGTACTATTACAATTATTATTTATGCTATGTAAATTTTTAAGGTCTATTAGTTCTTACACCTAAATTTCTTAGTCTATATAGTTTATTTACGATTATTTTTTATTGTTAAATTATTATTATTATTTAGATAGGTTTTACTATTATTTATTAGTTTCTTGAGAATTTTTTTCTTAAAGATTTTATATTTTTATGGGTTTGGTTTACTATTGTTTAAATTGATTTAATATTTGGTCGAATATATATTTATTTATTAAATTTAACTAGTATTTCAAATTTTGGCTTTGATTATTATCGAGAAATGACATTCCAAGTAAAAAGTATTACTTTAAATATTTATCATAGTATACTGCATACTTAATTAAATTTTGTTGTTTAGCAATTTCTTTATTTTCCTATTCTGTAAATTTAATCTTTTAATCATCTATATCAAAAATTTACAAATTGTTTTGAATTATTTCATCATTTTTATTAACTTATCTAAAATAGAAATTTATAAAAAAAAAATTAAAATTTAAAGAAATTAAAACTTTATTAAATTTTTTTTACATTTATAGGATTTGATTTTTATTTTAGGTTATGTCGAAAAATTCATAATTATATAAATTTTTGAAGGAAAATATGCCAATATATTCATTCTCATTTTTTTATTATTAGTTTTAAGTTTCATCTTTAATTTCTTCCATTTAGCACAAATAATACTAACTATATATATCTTGAGTACTTTGCCGGTTTAAATTATTTTTTGTAATATCCATATTTATAATTTAATTTTCTATATTTTCATCTTAATTATTTTAATTTTACATTTGAATTTAGTTTAAACTAACTATATTTATAATTTTTTATTTGCTATTTTTGTTCAGGTTTTGGAAATAAACTTGGTTATATGAATTTAAATTATTATTTTCTTAGTTATTAATACTTTCATTATTAGAATTTAATAGATTCGTACTAAAATACTTATTTATTTCACTGCTTAAATATTAATTATTTTCATTTAAATTTTAGTAAGGTACTGCCAAAATATAGTTAGGGCTTATTTATATTCCTTGACTAAAAATTTACTTTTTACTGGTTTTGCTATTTTACTCATATAAGTATCCGATTATTTATTTAAAATCTGCCTTCTTAAAATTATTGTTATAATAAAATTATTAAAATTAAATTTATTATTATAAAATAAAAGTTTGGTATATAAAAAAATAATTACTTAGTGTAAATTTGAACTGTAAGCTTGAATTATTTAGTTTTCTGTTAATTTTTTACCAAAATATAAATCTTCCTAATGTATTTAACTATTATTATAGGGATTTTTTTACTATCCAATTAATTCTTAAAATTTCTAATCAGTATTAAAATATTAGCTTTCATTTTTAAAACAGATATCTTTACCCTTTTTGATAAATTATTCTTAGTCTGACTACATTTTAATAAATTTGTTTTTTACTTATTATTTAATAAAATTATATGCTTTGTTAAATATTATTTCTTTTTTTATTTTTGTTTTGTTTTTGGTTATTAATAATTTTTATTTATATAATTTAATTTCAAGTAATTAACAAATAAATATCAGCATATTTATTTTTATAAATATTGTTAAATTTGAATATCACTAAACACGATAATAATTAAATTAAAATAAAATGTCTTAGTTAATAATATCGTGTATCTAAAATATTCTTAAATTGGAATTATATAAAAATCATGTAATGCATTCTATTTTAATATAAATTTATTAATAATTAGTAGTGACGAATTTTTATACAACAATGTATAAATTATCATTAAAAGAATATTTAAATACTTCCATATGACATATTTGTACTAAATGAGATTTTAATTAGAATAAATAAAATATATAAGAAAAATAAATAATGAGAAATGTTAAATATATGAAAAATATTAATTTATATATTTTATATTTTAAATAATAATAAAGTTGTTTTAATTTTATCAAAATTTTTAAATCTATTTGCATTCATTTTCATTATTATTTAGAAGGAGTGGTTTATTATTGTTAAGGAGGATATTATGGGAAAAGTTATTATTAGTTAAATGGTAAAAATTAAGGTTACTGAGCCATTTAGTAGTAATAGGGTTATTAAAATTATTATTATGGTTATTAATTTTGTGTATTGTCTGTAGATAATTGCTATTATTAAGGGGGCATCATCATGTACATAGGCTAAAATGGCATAGGCATTTATGGTAATTATTATTAATTCTATTAGGATTCAGCAGACTATGTAGTTCCATCCTTTATTATTAAAAGTTTAATTAAATTAATAAAAAATATTTAAATAAATGCTAAAAATATATAAAAAAAATTAGTTAATAATAAGTCACATTTATAAATTTAAAACAAATATAGAATATAAATTTGTTTTTAATAAAGTAATTATTTTACCTAATTTTGTTAAACAGGAGGTTATTGGTAAGGACATAAGACGTATACTATATAGGGTTATTACTATTATTGTCCAGTTTACCCTTATTATCCAGGTTATCCTTACATATTAACTGGGAATTAAGGCATTTATTAAAATTATTAGAAAGGAATTTGAGCAAATTGATTGAATTATTGTGGTAATTATTATTATTATTGTTATTAAGGTTGTTATTATTAAGGTTGTTATAATAAGGGTTATTATTACTATAATTATTATGTTTTTTGTTATTATTATTAATCGGGTTGGGGGAATAATTAGGGTTGAGTTGCTTAGAATTAATTATTTTTGGTTTAAGAATTATTTTTGTTATTGTCGATGATTTAGTTTAGTAAATTGGATTATTATTGTTACAAATGTTCTTTTTTAGGGGATTTTTAAACTTATTAGACTTACTAGGGGGTTTCTCTGGGCTCGGGAGATCTTGATTTTTATTTTTTTTTATGACTTTCATTTTGACTGGCTTAGTGATGATTGTGGTTATGATTATGGTTCAAGTTTTATCTAAAAAAAATTTGAATTATTTATGTTAAAGTTTATTGAATTTAATTAAAATAATTGTTTACTTTTTTTCAGAAGATTATTTATTAGGACTACTTTTTTATTAATATTATTATTATTTTTGAGCAGAAGCTTATTTTTATGGTTAGTTTTCATTTTATTATTATTGGGGTTTCTCTGTTTTCTATTAAGCATTTTTAGTTTATTATTGCTACTAATTGTTTTACAATTATTAAGAATTTTGTTCAGTTTCCTGTTTTTTTTCCTATTTTTCTTAATTTTTTTAATTTTAAACAGGTTAGTTTTCTTATTTCTCAATTTATTATTGTTCATTTTGAGTAGAGCTTCCTTTTAATACGTATTAAACTTTACCAGATGATTTTTTGGAAGTGCTTTTGGCTACGTATTATACTTATTATTGAGAAGATTCTAAAAATGAATAAAAATAAATAAAGTGTTAAAGTATAATTACAAAATAAACGAATTAATGTAAAAATTTTAATTAATTAAGCCCTATTAAATATATAGTTTTAATTTTTTTAATATTAATATATTTAATAATATTACTTTTAGATCTATATTATACAGGAGAATTGTTATCCTCTTATTATTAGTTATTAGAGTATTTAGCAAATTTTTGATTTTATCTACTATGTTATACTTACATTTATTGGCCTCTATTTTATCTAGATTTATTATTAGTATTTCTGTTTTTTTACTGATATTATACCCCATTATTATTATGGTTGTTATAATTTTAATTTTAATTTTATCTTCTAGGGTATTATTTTTGGTTTTCATAATGTCCATCATTATTATTTCTATTATAGCCATTTTGATTGTTGTATTATTATTATCTTCTTCCAGTTTATTAGTTTTATTATTGATATTTTTATTGTTATTATTATTATTTTTGTTACTGTTATTCTTTTTTTTTTCTTCTTTCTTCTTTAATTTTTTCTTCTTTTTCTTTTTGTTCTTACTCTAATTGCTTTTTGGACTAAGGAACTTTAACTTTATTCCATTCATCTTGGTTTTGACTGGCTTCTTAAGTGGCTTATCTGGAACTTTGTAATTTATCTCTGATAATTTTGTCATTAAAATCGAATTTTTTCATAATTCTGTAAATAGAAGGAATCTATAGTTTAAAAATTAAAACTTTAGATAAACAAAATATTAAAATTAAAACAATATTTTGTTATATTTTAATTTTGTAAACATTTTTAAAGAAATTTATAATTTAATAATAAATGTAGGTTACATTTAAAATTAATTAAAATTAATTTTAAATAATGAATTTGAAGTTTTTTTAAATATAAAATTACCTAATACTCACTGAATTCTTAAATATAGGTTTTAATTTGCTAGATTTCGCTTTCTTTTAGCGTTTTTCCGACTTATTCAATGCATTCTTGGCCAAATTTGACATCAGGGTCTAACTCTTCGGAATCAGAGGATTCGTAGCTGTAAACTTCTTGGTTTTATTCTTCTTCTTCTTGTTTTTTTTTTTGAAATAATTGTTGGTCTTTATTTTGAGTTCTTTAATTTCTGTAATCTTTATTGTGGTGGTTGTTTTATTTGTAGGAGGACATTTGGAAAATTAGTTTTTATTTTTGCTTTTGGAATTGATTTTTTAGGGAGTGGGGTGCTTTTTACTTATTTTTTTTTATTTATTTTTTTTATTTTTAGAAATAGTTTTTTAATTATTTTTAAAAAAAAAAATTATTTGTATTTTTTGAATTTGGGGCAATGATTTTATTTATTATTATAATGAGTTTTTTAATTTATTGAGTAAAGTGATTTTTTAAAAATTTTAGTATTATTTTTTTTAACAAAAGATAAATACTTATTATGATTTATAGAGATAATCTGTATAAATAGTTGTCTAGCTTGGGCAATTATGTTATTATTTAATAAAATTAATATACTATTAATTAAGAAAATTTAGTTTTTTTAATTAAATATCTTTGAATATTTAATAAATAAACAATTGTAAATTTTGTCATTAATTTTTATTTTATTATTAATTATTAAATTTAATAATAATTTATTCATATATAGTTGATATATTTTTAATTTGACATTAATTATATAATTATAAAAAATTAATTTAAAGTTACATTTATATTTTATAAAATAAATTAAAAATAAGTAAGAGATACTTTACTTATAAATATTAAATATATAATAATGTTCACTTATTTTATATATGTAATTATATTTTAATAAAAAAAATATATATAAAATTAGTATTTACAATTAGGTTTATATACTTAAAATTTAATAGTTTATGTCTATCTATTTATTACCTACTTTTATTCTTTTATACAAAATTTATAAAATTATTGATAATGAAATTATAAATAGAAATAAGAGATCTAATATATATTACTTATAAATTACGGATTTATGTTAATTATTTATATATATATATCAAACAAAAAACAACAAAATTTATCAACAATTATAAATATTAAATTATATATATTTCAACTAGTGTATGTTCTTAGTAAATTTTTATTTTGAATAGACTATTTATTTTTCTAAGAATTTGCATTGATAATTCCTATAACTATCTCATAATGTAAATTCCCTTATAAATCAGGTATAAGGGATATCAAAAAATAGATAAATAAAAAAAAAAAATATAAAAAAAAAAAAAAGAAAATAAAAAAAATAATAATAAAAAAATGGAAAATATAAACGAATAAACCGTTGTAAACGGTATTTAAAATTTAAAGATGGAGGATAAAAATCATGAAGGTAGCCAGGTTATTAAAGATTAAGTGAACAAAAATAAAATTCTATAAGAAAATAACGTAAATATTTTTTTTTATTTTCTTAATTTTTAATAATTTGGCCAATTTCAAATAATTATATCTTTTATAAAATTAAAAATCTCTATAAATATTTTTTAATACCTACATTATATTTTTTATGGATTCGTTTTTTAATGGGTTTTGCCTTTTTTTTTTCGGATTTTTGATTTTAAATTTGTTTTAGACCTTATTTATAGAGTTATAAAATATTGTTATTTTCTAATAAAATGATAAACTGAATGAAAAGTTTATATATAAAATTATAATATTATTATTTTATAACTTATAAATTGTTTTAAAATTAGTAAGATGAAAAGTAGACTGATAAATAGGAAGGACTTTTAAATGGTAATGTTAAAAAAAGTGGAGAATCAGACTGTGACAAGACCAATTCTGACTAAGAAAAGAAAAAGAAAAAGAAAAAAATCAAAAACAAAAAAAAATGCAAAAACTTAGAAAATTTATAATCATAATAAGAAAAAGAGGAAGAAGAATGTTCGAAAAACCAGAAGAAAGAAATGGGGCCTTGTTATAAACCAGGCATGAAAATAACAACTTCTAGATATCAAGATAATTCTTACATTAGAAATTTGGGTAAAAAGCGAATAGAAAAAATAATTAAATAGATTTTTTTATTCTTATATTAATTAAATTAAATTTTTAACTTTTACTTAAAATTATAATTATATCTAATTAATTTCACTATTTATATTTATATTTATATTTATATTTATATTTAATTAGGTGACTGGAAAGAAGGTGAATGGAATTAAACGAATCCACCTACTATTACAGTTGACGATTAATTTCCGGAAGGATTTTTTCCTAAAGGACTTTTAATGGATTATACTAGAAAAGAATGCTAATGGAGAAGTAGTGACGCCGAATTAAAAGAAAAGGTATGAATAATTATTATATATAATTTTTTGCATTATTTTTTTACTTTAATTTTTTTTTTTTTAAGATTATTTTCGTTGTATTTTTAATTAAAATCTTTAATATTTTTTATTAGGATAAAATTAGTGAATTTTAATTGAACTTGATGAGAAAAGGAGCAGAGTGTCACAGGTAAGTTAGAAAAAGGTGTTAGAGAATAATTCGGCCAGGTAAAAAATTAATTGACATTTGTGAAGAAATTGAAGAATTGAATAGGTAAATTTTAAATTTAGATTTCAAAATTTAATAAAATTAAATGATAATTTTTAAAAATTTAGATATTTAGTTTAAGAAAACGGATTAGAGGCTGGAATTGCTTTTCCTACTGGTTGCAGTTTAAATAATTTTGCAGCACATTACACCCCTAATCCTGGAGATAACACAACTATTGGATACGATGATGTTTGTAAAATTGACTTTGGGACCCAGGTATTTATAATTTTTATATTTAGGAAAATGGAAATTAGAATGTGAAATTTTAAATATTTTTATTAAAATTAAAAATTAAATTATAATATTTATTTTTAATAGGTTTAAGGAAGAATAGTTGATTGCGCTTTTACAGTATCCTTTAACCCTAAATATGATAAATTGCTAGAAGCTGTTTAAGACGCAACTATGACAGGTATTAAAAGTGCTGGAATTGATGTTAGACTTTGTGATGTAGGAGCTGATATTTAAGAAGTAAATTAATTTAAAAATATATTATAAATTTAATATAAATGTTTAAAATAAATAAATTTAAATTTTAAATAAATATAAATTTAATTAAATAAATAAATTTTAAATTATGAATTCTAAAATAAGTATATTATAGTAAATAAATATATAATTATATATTAATTTAATTAATACTATAGTTTATGATTAATATTTATTTTTAGGTTATGGAATCTTATGAAGTGGAAATGGACGGAAAAGTATACCCAGTTAAAACAATTAGAAATTTGAACGGACACTCAATAGAGCCCTATAAAATTCACGGTGCAAAATCAGTTCCCACAGTGGGAGGAGGTTCTTAAGAGAAAATGGAAGAAGGAGAAACTTTTGCTATTGAAACTTTCGGATCTATTAATGGAAAAGGGTATATAGTTGAAGATGGAGATTGTTCTGTATTATATAAATATTATATATAAAAATATTTTGTGTTTAATTATTATTTATTAATAAATTTTATGTTTAATAATTTATAAAATAATAAATTGATTTTTTTAATTTATTTAATTATTATTTTTAAGTAACTTTTTTTTTCATTTTTTTATTTATTTTTTAGCATTATATGAAAGATTTTAATGTTGGGAAAGTTCCTTTGAGGTCTTAAAGAGCTAGATCTTTGTTAAATTATATTAATAAAAATCATTCTACTTTGGCTTTTTGTAGAAGATGGCTGGATAGAGGGGGATAAATTGGGCACATTTTTGGACTAAAAGAGTTAGTTAATGCTGGAATTATTAATGAGTGTCCCCCATTAATGGATATTAAAGGAAGTTATGTTGCTTAATATGAACATACTTTCTACTTAAATTCCTCTCACAAAGAAATATTAACTTATGGAGATGATTACTGATTTACTTAAATTTATCAAATATAGTTAAAGTTTTTTTTTTTTTAATATTTGTGAACTATTTAATATTTCATAAATATTTATTTATTTTTGAACTTTAACTAGGATTTGTTTATAATATTAATATAATTTAATGTTATTTTATGTTTAAATTATTTGTCATTCCAAAACTTTTTATATTCAACAAATTCATTTATATTCCAATTTATTATAATTATTAAGAATATCTATAATATAAAATTTACACGTAAAATAATTACAGATACCTAAATTTTATAAAAATTTCAATAAAATTTGATATTTTTTAAAATTAAAAAATGCTTTTTACAATGCTGTTTTTACCTTTTAATGTTGTTCATTTTATTTCCTTACATTAAATTGACTTAAATTTATTGATTAAAATAATATTGTAAATTAATTTGATTCTTAGACTATTTTTCAATTTTGTAAACCTATTGTTATGAAGAACTAAATTATGAAGCTATTTATATCATAATTTATAAGTGTTTCTACTATTAAATAAGATAAAATTCAATATGATACTTTTTATTAAGTCTCTTATTATAGTTGATCAATAGTAAATTATTAAAATTATTAATTTCATCATCATTGAATATAAACCCTATTAAAAATAACAAAATAAAAATAAAAATAAATAAAAAATATTAAAATAAAATAAAAATATAAAAAATAAACAATTATTATAAAATGGAGTCTAAAGATAAAGAAATTAAAAAAGAAGAAGTTGAATAAAAAAAAGAATAGGAAGAAGTTAAAGAATAAATTGAAGCTGGGGAAGAAAATCAAGAAAAAAAAAAAAAAAAGAAAAAGAAGAATAAAAATGTAAATAAATTTTTTTTTTTATTTTATTTTAATAGCAATTAATAATAAAAAAAAAATTATTCTTCGTTAAAATTATCTGCCATTTTTATCTTAAATTGTGTTGATTACATTTAAAAAATATTCAATATTACATTTATACCTATTTATTATCATTATAAAATTTAAATATGGTATCTCATAAAATTATGGAATTTATAAAATAAAATAAGTGAAAAAAAAAAATATTTAATATATAAGTAAGTATTTAGAAAAAATTTTTAATGCAAAATAATTTTATTGATAAAATGGGAAATTTTATTTATTTAAATTTAAATAATATTTATAATAATTTATTATAGTTTTTGATTTTTTTTAATTTTTTGCTTTTTAAAAAATAGAAAAATAAAGGTGAAAAAGGGGAAGGAAACGAAGGGGAAGAAGAAGAATAGAAAGACGGAGAAGAAGAAGGAGAAGAAGGAGGAGAAGATAATTAAGATGGAGAAAAAAAGAAAAAAAAGAAGAAGAAAAATAAAAAGAAAAAAGCTGCTACTGAAGGAGAATAAGGAGAATAAAAATAAGAGGAAAATTAAAAATATTTAGGGCCTTGTTATAAACCTGGAATGAAAATTTCTAAATCCAGATATTAAGATAATAGTTATCTCAGAAATTTGGGTATTTTATATATTTTTTTATATAGTATTTTTATTAGTTTTTTAGTATATTTATTATTTATTTTTTTATTTTTTATATATTTATAAATTTATAATTTGAATTTTGTAATTAAGATTTATATAAATATATTAATAATTAGGTGATTGGAAAGATGGAGAATGGAATTAAACTAACCCCCCTACTATTACAGTTGACGATTAATATCCTGGAGGAGTTTTCCCTAAAGGAGTTTTAATTGATTATACTAGAAAAGAATGTTAATGGAGAACAACTGATGCCGAATTAAAAGAAAAAGTAAATTATTATTTTTTTTAATTATTTTATATATTAAAATTTAAAATTAATTTGAATTTTGTTAATTTTAGGACAAAATTAGTGAACACCATTTGAATTTATTAAGAAAAGGAGCTGAATGTCACAGATAAGTTAGAAAAAGATGTTAAAAAATTATTAGACCTGGTAAAAAATTAATTGATATTTGTGAAGAAATCGAAGAATTGAATAGGTAAGTTTTTAAAATTGCAAATTTTTTTTAATAAATTAAGAAAATAAAATATTTTTCATAAATAAATTAACCTTAATTATTTTTTAATTTAGATATTTAGTTTAAGAAAATGGATTAGAAGCTGGAATTGCTTTCCCTACTGGTTGTAGTTTAAATCATGTAGCAGCTCATTATACCCCTAATCCTGGAGACAATACCACTATTGAATACGATGATGTTTGTAAAATCGATTTCGGAACTTAAGTAAAAATTAAAATAAATGATAAATAATATATATTTATTTTTATTAAATTTTATTA
This sequence comes from Pseudocohnilembus persalinus, assembly GCA_001447515.1. Taxonomy (NCBI): domain Eukaryota; phylum Ciliophora; class Oligohymenophorea; order Philasterida; family Pseudocohnilembidae; genus Pseudocohnilembus; species Pseudocohnilembus persalinus. The sequence continues at coordinate 404,267 of LDAU01000144.1, read as the reverse complement.
AAAATATAATATTTAAAAAATTAGGTTTAAGGAAGAATTATTGATTGCGCCTTTACCGTATCTTTTAACCCCAAATATGATAAATTATTAGAAGGAGTTAAAGACGCTACTATGACTGGTATTAAAAGTGCTGGAATTGATGTTAGACTTTGTGATGTAGGAGCTGATATTTAAGAAGTAAATTAATATAAAAATTGATTTGAAAAAAAATGCAAAAAATAATTTTTTTAAATATTTATTTAAATCATTTATTTATATTATATAATTATTAGGTTATGGAATCTTATGAAGTCGAATTAGATGGAAAAGTTTATCCTATTAAACCTGTTAGAAATTTGAATGGACACTCTATTGACCCTTATAAAATTCACGCTGGAAAATCTGTTCCCATTGTCGGAGGAGGTTCTTAAGAGAAAATGGAAGAAGGAGAAACTTTTGCTATTGAAACTTTCGGATCTATTAATGGAAAAGGATTTGTAATTGAAGACGGAGATTGTTCTGTAAAATAATATTAAATATACAAAAATAAATAATATATAATAAATATACAGAAATAAATAATAAACATAAAAAAATAAACATTAAACATACAAGATTAAAATAGAATTTAAATTAACAATATATAATAAAATAATGATATTTATCTATAAGTATTAATATTAATATTTTTTATTTAATTTTTAGCATTATATGAAAGATTTTGACGCTGGTAAAGTTCCTTTAAGATCTTAAAGAGCTAGATCTTTGTTAAATTATATTAATAAAAATCATTCTACTTTGGCTTTTTGTAGAAGATGGTTAGATAGAGGGGGACAAGTTGGGCACATTATTGGATTAAAAGAGTTAGTTAATGCTGGAATTGTTAATCCTTATCCCCCTCTTGTTGATGTTAAAGGAAGTTATGTCGCTTAATATGAACACACTATTTATTTAAATTCCTCTCATAAAGAAATTATTTCTGCTGGAGACGATTATTGATCATATATATATATTAATAGATATTTAAAATATAACTATTATAATCAAAGTTTATAAGTTTTATAATATTTTAAGTATATTAAAAATTTTGTAATTGGGTTTTTAAATTTTAAGATTATGAAAGTTTCGGTATATTTTTTATTATATAACTAACTTTTAAATACAATTAATAAAATATAAAGTTTTACAAAATAAATTAATTAAATAAATAAATATTTTTTTATTAATAAAGTTATGAAATGGTAATCGTTTCAGACATTATATCTCTCCTTATTTTTTTTTGAAAGTTTTTTATCTAAATATCTATCAGTGACATTAAAAATTCTACCTTTAAAAACATTTTGTAAGACTGCATGGTCAACAACCTCTGAAAATTTGAAAAATCCCCATTTTTTTTTGCCTTTTTCCATGTAATTAAATGTGGGCATGCCTAATTTTTAGTGTATATAATAACTATATCCTATAAATTATTGATTTTCAATTTATTTAGGTGAAGAGCCAAATCCCCCATATCTATAAAAATCTACATAAGTAGTTTTTCCATCCATATCAAGCCATATCATCCTTGGGGTTTTATGCAGTCTGTACTGTGTAAATAAAAAAATTGCACCGAAAATACAGGTTAAATAAAACGCATTTTCTCTGTCTTCTATTTCTTCACTTTAAGAATAGCTAAATAAAATAAAAAATATAAATAAATACTAAAAAAAAAGTTAATTTTAACATTAAAAGTTAAAACCCTCATTTAAAATTAAAATTTAAAAGTAGATTTTATTTAAATTAAATAAATTGGATATTTTAAAAACATATATATGGTCTATCTAGCATGCGAAATACTAATTTTTTAAAATACATAAATATAAAAATATACAAAACGTTTGTATCTATTTCATAATAACTTTTTTTGTTCTTTTTTATTTATTTTAATTTTTATTTTTGTCAAAATTTTTTCTATATACTTTTTGCTAATTACTCCCATAATTGGGAATGAAATTATGAAAAATATACTATCAAATAAGATAAAATTCCTCATTAAAACCCTGATTACCAATTATTGGATTAACAAAACGAAAAATCGAATATACTTATTGTATAGTAAATATTTATAATTTTTAATTAATTATATTGTTAATTAATTTTTCATAAATGGTTGGTATTTGGATTAAGTAAAAATATAAAAATAAGGACTCTAAATTAGTATTATAGTAAATATTATATTTTTTATAAATAATTAGTATTTCGCAAGCTAGATAGACCATATATATATAAAAAAAAATATTATTTACAAAAATTTTTATTTAAATAATTACTTATATATATTATAGCCCAATAAGAGAGCAAGAGTAACAGAAAAAGTTTTAAAAAATTTTTCTTCTTTGCTTTGATATATAGGCAGTCCTTCTTCTTCACTTTTGAACTTATTAATGTCTAAAAAAATTTTTCCTTTTTCGTATTTTCCGAATTCGTGGGTGTTTTGGAATTCTTTTTGTTTTTGGTAGGCTGACTTTTTTTCTTCTGCTTGGGGTTGGGATTGGGGTTGACCCTGGGGTTGGGTTTGTTGTATTTTTGAGTCTGTTTATCTTTTTTGATAAACGAAATAAAAAGTGCTTTTTGAGTTTAGTAAGTTGATGTTGTATGGATTTTTATTTGTGAGGTTTATTTGGTAGATATTGATTTTGTTTTTTGGAATTATTTGTATGTATTTTTGGAAGTGAAGTTGTTTAAAGGTTAGCATTTTTTTTTATATATAAATATTGTAATTATTTAAGGTTTTTTGTAATTTTTTTTATGTTTATTTGTTATTATTTATTTACTATAATAAAAAATTTCTAAATTTTTTTTATAAATATATTAATTCTCCATATATTAAAATTTCAATTAAACTAAAATAATTTTTATCAATTTACTTTTACTAGAATAAGTATTTTTATTAAATTATTAATTTAATTAAAATCTTTTAAACATATATGTTTGCATTAATATTCTATAAAATTTCATTTTTTTTTTGTTGGAGCTTTTTTCCCTTTTTTTTTCGCCTCTTCCTCTTACTATCTTATTAATTCTTCTTCTTCCTCTTATTGTTTTTATAATCTTTCTTACTCTTCCTACTCTTATTATAATCTTTCTTATTCTTGCCTTTCTAATTCCCTTATTCTTTCTTCTTCCTCCTCTTATTATTACCTATTTTAGTTTATAATTATAAAAAAATTTAATATATAAATTATTTAATCTTACTATTAACTATAAATAATTTAGGAAAATTTAAATTTTAATTAAAATTGTAAATTTAATTGATATAATATAGTTTTTTAGCTTTTATTATTATTAATTATTTTATTACCTTATTAATTCCTCTTACCTATATCTTTCTTCTTCTTATTTTTATTATTCTTCTAATTTACTTTTCACCAAAGTTTAAAACATTTTTTGTCTGACCATCATTGGGTCCACTTGTTCTATACTACTAGGAAAAATTCCAGTTAAATTTCTTAATAATCTTTTTAAATTAACCGTTTCTACATCTTTTATATGGTCCATAACATTTTAAATTACTTCTTATATTTCATCAAAGGAATTATTAACATAAACCCACTCTTTTAATTTTTTGACAATTAATTCCTATTAAAAATAAATTATAAAATACATATTTTACGATAAAAGAGTTTTTATATTTTTTTTCTAACCTATTATAATCTATAATGCTTTATTATTTGTTTAATTTTTTTTTTTAATATATATATATATTTTTTTTAATTGAATTATTTTATTTACCCTATAAATAGCTCTGTCTAATTTTCTTTATAAATATTTGAAAACATAGACAATTCCATCTTCATAGGCTTCTTTGAGTTTGCCCTCTATAGGACAATTAGTCATATCTAATACATATAAGTTTTTTAAAACAGCCATTTCTCTCGGTAAATATTTTACAAAAGTGTCAGCTAAATTGAGCACTTTTAAATTTGTACACTAAGAAATTTCAATGGGTACGAATTATAAAGGGTTATTGTTTAATATTAATTGTTCTAGTTTATCTAGATTTTTAATTTCTTCGGGAAAAATTTCTATGTTGTTGAAACTTAAGTCTATTATTTTTAAGTTGTTCATTTAAAGTACCTTATATAATTATTATATTTTATAAAAAATATATAATTTTTTAATAATAAATGATAATAAGTTGGTATTTATATATAGAGATTTATAAGATGTTATTTTTTATTAAAAAAAAATAAAATTTTATGTATAAATTGTAGGGGTAATTATTTTCACCTATTTGATTAAAATGTTTTTATTATTTATTTTCTATTTTAATAAATTATTTTATTATAATTTTTTTTCTATATTGGTTACTTTATTTGGAAATTCAGTTAAACCTAAATTACTTAAATATAGAGCTCCAGTTTTTTTTGAAAGTCTTATTGCTTCATCTAATTTTTATTTAATATGCAATTATTCGTCAGATACGAAATGATGTTTCATTATTGTGTGCGATCTCATTATGTCAGTATTTTTATTTTGGTAAAAATTAAATATTTATTTTATTTTTATTAATTACTTAATTTTTTTATTAGAATTTTCGTGAAATACTAATATGTTATAAAATTTTATTATATAATTAATAATAAGGGATTATAAAAAATTAAAGTTAAGTTTTTTTCAAGAAAATTAATATATATTGTACAAAATAAAATTATAAATAAACGTAATATTTAATACAGGTTTTCAATTAAATTGAATATCATTTACGATTAAGTTATTAATTTACTATTCTTTTTATGAATTTCCAATGGTTTTATATTTTTCTTTTCTGTATTTTTCATCAAATTTATCTCTTTTCATTTTATAATCTACGACAACTTTAAGTAAATTATTTTAATTAATTTTTGAAGTGCAGTTTCTTATTAAAAATAGAGTGTCATCAAAATCCGATTGTAAAATTTCTTCTTCAATTAGTGTAAAAATCCCAAGAGAAATTTTAAACAATGCAACTTCGTCATAATATAAAAATAAGTCCCAGCATTTTCTTTTTATAAATATATTTTTCAAATATTTATATAAGTATTATTTAATGTAAAGTAATACTTATTTTATTTTTAAATTTTATTAGTTCATTTTTTTTATTACACAACAACTGGTAAGGTAAAGGCTCTGCAAAATAATGTGTAGAACCATTCCTATATAAATTTTTTAATATTATAATTATGTTTAATATCAATTTAAAATTAATATTTAATAATATCGAAATTTTATTTAGTTTTATTTATTACAATTAAAAATACTTCACTCTGTATTTTTAAGTTTTATAAGTGTTTATATATTTTAGGGTGTCTTTCTTAAAGAAGCTGATCGAAAACCCTTGAATTAATATTTACATATTCTACTTTAAATTTATATAAATTGGTGACAAAAGGTTTTCCCAAAATAAGATTGACAAAATTTTTAAAAGTTTTATATATATTTTAAAAATTCAGATGCATAATAGCACAAGGATAAGCCATGCCTTAAATATAACCGATATCTGGTCTATAAAACTTTTGTAAATTTTAACATTTAAATTAAATAAAAATTAAAATAATTATTTTATTAAAATATTAATTTAATACTAAATATTATTGATTGTTTAGTTTTAAATATATTAACTTATAAAAAAATATATTTAAATTTTTGGTAAATTTACATGCCATAGTTCTAAAACGTACTAAAGATCTTAGTATAGTTTTGTACCTTTATCAAATTCTCTTATGTTAGGATAAGTTCTGTTAAGATCTTCAACTTTTTTTTATTTTAAAGTTTTAATTTTAATTTTTTATAAAATAAATATTTCATTTAAAAATTAAAAAAAATTTCTATATTAAAAATATTTAAGTTTTAATATATTTATTTAAAAATACCTATTAGATTCTATGTTCTTTAAGGTATTGGGTTATTTTCTTTAAGTTCAACCAAATTGTGGAAAAGGGATTTATTAATTCTTAATTTATTTCCTATTAACTATTTATTAAATTATATATATATATTATAATAAGTTTTTCATGAATATAACTAGATTTTGAAATTAAAAAGGTTAAAAATAATTTACTAAAGGCCATATAACCTATCTCAATTAAGCAGGAATGAATTTTTTGACAAGAGGTTTAATTTTTGTTATAATTTTTTCTTATTTTTCTTCTTTATTTAAATAAATTGTTACCAAATTATTTGGTGTAATTAATAAAGGAACAATTTCTTTTTCCCAAATTTTATAATTTTCTGGGTGTTAACTAATACTGCTATTATTAAATATACTAGAATTTTTGTTTAAATTTTCATTTTCATTTTATTATTATTTATCTGTATTTTATTGTTATTGATGTTATATTTATTATTAGTTTTATTATTATGATTACTGATAATTTTAAGTTAATAAAGGACTACATTTTATAAGAGTCATGATTGTATCCTTATTTTTATCGTAAATTTATTCTATTTATTCAAGTTCATAATCTTTATATAGCTCTTAATTAATATACTCTAAGAGTTTTTTTTTTTTAAGTTCCTGTCTTTTTAATTCAGATTTATTTAGGACTAAATATTAAGAAAGGTCTATGAAATTATCACAATTTAAACATTATACGTTTTTGAGACAGCTTTTATTTTTTTTTTATTTATTTTTATCTTTTTAATTAACTGTTTTTTAGTATTCCAGTTCATCATCATTTTATTTAATTTCTACTCCATTTTTAAGAAGAACTTCTTTTTTTTGTTGTTCAGAATCAATTTCTTGATATGGAGAAACATCAGATCCATTTTATTACTATATTTGTATACCTTCTTAAATTTATGACAATTAATTTTTATTTTATAACTATTCATTTTCTCCGATTTAATTTTCTTGATTTAAATTTTATAATTTTTCTTATTTTTCCTGTTCTTTTTAGTCTTCTTATCTCTTGTAGTCCAAAAAATTTTCGTGTTCTAAATTTTATAATTACTAAGTTTATCTATATATTTCCTTATTTTCTTATATTGCTTTTGTATATTCATCTTTACTAATTCTAGCTTGATCGATATCTAATTTTTTAAATTAAATATACTCTTTATTTAAATTTGATTCCTCGGTATTATTTTCATTTAAATTATTATTATTATTTTTTATATGATTAAAAAATTAAGTGCTATTTTAAAAAGTTGGACTCTATTTGTTAGAAACTTAACTGTCTACAGATAGAGTTTCTATTGAATTGGAAATGGAATTCCTTTTTTAATAAGTTATAAGTATATTTTTCATTTCCTTTATATTTTAAATTTAAACATAAATATTAAGAACAATTATTTATGATTTAATATAATAAGTTAATCAAATAAAGTTTTTATGATAATCAAAAATTATTTTATAGAAAAAATAAAATAAAAAAATATTTTTATATTACATTAAGTTAATTTTAATATTCTGCATTTTAAATTCTTGTATCTCTTAATTAAACTTCAGTAAATTCGATAACCTAGCCTAAACCTTTTATTGTTTATACTTTTTCTTTTACCTCTTCTTCTAGTTTTTAGTTTTACTTTTAAATTTTAAAAATTACAATTAAAATTTATAATAAAATAGATATAAATTATTAATTTATAAATTCATCTAATATTTAATTTGAATTAATAGAAAAATTTTATTACAATGACTAATAAATACAATTAAAATAAATAAATAAGAAAATTATAAATAGTTGTTTTTTAATTTTTTTAATGCAATTAAATATTTTTATTTACTTAGGTAAGATTATTTATTTATTCCGTATATATTTCTAATTTTTCTCTACTTTTATTGAATTTTTATTATATATCAGCTATAATTTTAGATTGAGCTTCAATAACATTTTCATAAACGCCTATTTGGTATTTTAAATCTATTTATTCGGCCATTTTTTTGTATTATTTATTTTATTTTTATTTTTTTGTTATTTAAAAAAATTGTATCTCTAGTTTTTAGAATTTTATAGAAAAAGTATTAATTTTTATTTATTCTCATTACCCAAAAATTTATAATAAATATAAATAGCTTATTTATATTCAATAATTGTAAAAAAATTATAAACATTATAATATTAAGATCATCTATTAATTTATTAATTCATTTATATAGTTATATAATGATATTTAAACAATTTTAAAATAAAAAAAAAAAATTCCAATTTTATTTTTTTTATCTAAAAATAAATCATAAAAAAAAATAAGAAAATAATATAAAATTATTTAATTTAAAACTGTATTTATATTATTATTAAAATCAAAATGTAGATAAAGAAAATTAACAAATAGAAGAAATAAGATGACAATAAAATGTTTAAGGAAAATTAACTAGATATATTTTATTTAATGAGATAAGGTTTTATAGAAATATTGATAATCTTAATATTAGACAATTTAAATTAAAATATGAGCTAGAATTATTCTTAAATTTTGGCAAAAATTATTATTGAATTTTTTCAAATAATTATTATAACTGTAGTAATATAAAGATTACAAATTAACAATAGCAAAAATAAAAGATAAAAAAAGCAAAATTAATAATAATTTTTGATTTTATATTGTATTATTAATGTTATAATAAGTGTATTAAAAGAATATTATTTGACATATTAATTTGAATAAGTATAAATATAAGGATCAAATAAAACTTTAATAGCGTATAATAATCAATCATAGGAGATAAGTTTAATGAAGTCAATTTTATTATAAATATTGATATTTTTATATGGATTTTATTTTAAAAATAATATGAAAATTGGAGAATGTATGATTTTAGCAAATGTATAAAAAGATTTTGTAAGTTATTATTTTTTCAATGAATTTACCATGTAAAATCAAACAATTTTATCAGCAAGTTAGATATTTTTAAGTTTTTCATGTATACTAATGGTGGCTAATATGTTATAATAAGGAAATTAATAAAATAATTTAATAAAAAATATTGTTAATTAAAATAATTAACAGTTGATAATATTTGGATTTATAATTATATTATAAGCGATACATATAATAATAAGGGCAGATTTTATGGAGAATCCACATATGTTTGTAGTTTATTTAATAAAAATGATTTTTTAGGAAAAAAATAGTGTTTATGTATTTGCAATGCTTTTTTTTCTTACTTTATTTGGTATTATTGTTATAAATTTTGTGAATTAGAAAATGAAATTAGAAGTAATATTTTTAAGGAAACTATACCATTTTTAAATAAGTATAATTACAGTAATAGGAATTTTTTCAACTCCTATGCATTTGTTAATGGCTTTAAGTGGATTTTCTTGGATATTTTTTTGTTTTGAAATTTTAAGATAAATTTAGAGAAAAAAATCCTAGTTTTGGCACAATTTTAATAAATATTTGTTAGATAAATGTGATGAAAGAGATAATGATAATTTGATAATTACTCATATATACCTTATTTTAGGTGTTTTGATTCCTCTTTACTATCAGAAATTGTAAAAAGGAAAAATTATATTAAAAAATATATATTTCTTTGATTTTTTTATTACTAAATATTTTATTTATTTATTTTTATACTTAAATTTTTTTTTTTTTTTAATTTATAAAATATAAAGTTATGAATCAGAAATTTACGAACTAAATAATCTAAAACAAGATAATTAATAAGTTTAGATACAGCAAATTTTATCACCTATTTTAGGTATATTAGCTTTAGGAATAGGCGACTCATTTGCAGCTTTGATAGGGAAAAAATACGGGAAATTTAAGATTTTTTAAAAAAAAACATTAGAAGGATTATTAGGGTTTATTATATCTATATATGTATTTTTGGGTATAATATTTTTGTTTATAAATATAATTTACAAAGATTTTATGGGGATTAGTGAAAAATACAGTAAATTTTTTGATATACCAGTTTTTGAGCAAATTTAATTTGTTTTTTTGGATTTTAGATTTTTGGGGGCTACTGTTTTTGTTGGGATTTTTGAAGTTCTTACTGTTTAAATTGATAATTTATTATTACCGTATGTATATTTTATGTTATATAATATTTTATATAAGATTTGAGAGATTTTTATAAATAAATGATTGGAATTTTAACTTTTTGTTTTATATATATATGGTGTTTTTATATATAATTATAAAAGTTGAAAATATAATCGGAATAATAAAAAATAAAATAAGATATTTTATATAAATTATATTAAATTTTTACAAAAAAAATAAATTAAATGGGAGTTTTTTTTTTTTTTTTATAAATGTATTTATTTAATTTTTTATTATTATTATTGTTAATGTGAATAGAAACTCAAACTTAAGTTTTTTTATTTCCTTTATTATTAAGAATAAAATTAAGCATGTCCATATCTCTACTTTTTTCTTCTGCTGTATTTTTGAAAGAGGGGAGGACTTTTCTTTTTTTAGTTTTTAATTATTTTTCCTCTTAATGTGCTTTTTTATCGAAATTTCCCATAGATCTGGTAGATTATTGGGCGATAGATAAAGATTTTTTGGTTTTTTATTTGATTTCATTGGTTTTTTATTTTCTTCTACCGACTGCCTCAGATTAAGAATTTAAAACTTATCTTCCATTGTATCCCTAAAATTGAAATCATGATAAAAAAAATTGAAAAAAAATAAAATAAAAATAAACCTTGCTATAAAAATTAAAGTTCAGTTAAAAAAAGAATTTTCTTAAAAAAAAAGATTTTTAAATTACTTTGGCATTTAGTCTATTTTTGATTTCACTTAATTTTTATTATTCTTTTAATAGATTTTTTTTTAATTTATCTTTTTTCCAGGGGTCTTCGTAGGGGTCTTCTCCCTATTTAACTTCTCTAATTATATCTAATTTTTCTTTTTATTTTTTCGCACTGTAGGGGCCCCACCTGGGTGCATATTCGCCCAGTTCTTCGTCATAGGCCAAATAAGATTTTTTTTTTTTTTTGATTCCTTTTTCTTTGGCGAATTTTTCCCACCTTGTGAGTTCTTTTTATTTGGGGAGGGTTTTTTGTCTGGGCAGGACGGTTTCCATTTCGGGCAAATTGATTTCGTAAATACTTTTTTCGAAGTCGTGTTCTTGCAACTCGTCTTTTTTTAAATCATTTTCTAAGGTTTGTCTTTACTTGATTTCGAAGAGTTTGTGATATAATTGAATTACGTTTTTTTCGACTTGGGCTTTGATGTTGTCTTTGTCGATGGGGTTTGTGTCGAAAACCGATAAAATACCTAAATCGAAACTTTTGTTTTCCATTTTCTAATTTTGTTTATTGATATTTTTTTTTGGAATTTTAGTATTTAAATTATTTTTTTTAATGCAATACCTTTTTTTTTGTTTTAATTTGTTTAATATTTGCTTTTTTGGAATGAAAATTATTATTTTTAGAAGAAAAATATTAATTAGATTATTAAATAAATTAATAATTGCAAAACTATAAATTTGACTCCTTTATAGTAATTTAATAGTATATAGGTTTTTTTACTATGTTTAATTAAATTCTAATATGATTTCATAGTAAATTTTTATTGAATATTAATTTTCATTGGTATTTAAAGAATTTAGGATTTTCCAATTTTTGAAAAAAAGATTTAAAGAAATAAAATTTTTTATATTAGATCTTATACTTATGCATAAATTTTACCTATAAGTAATATCAATTATACTATGATAACTAAATATTTTAAATTTAATATTATATTATTAATAAATAATGTTAATTAATAATAAAAAAAATTACTTATATCTATTAAAAAATATATTACTTCTAAATTTAAGTAGTAAAAAAATTAGGCAGAAAAATAAAATAAAAAATACGTTTACAATAAATCCATAAATTCAAAAATAAATAGCATAATTTAAAAATTTTATAATATGAGAAAATTTAACGGTTTTGAAGAAGTGGAAGACATTATTTAAAATTAGAACAGAAATTTAGTTGTTTATAAAAATAATGTTTACGATTTAACAGAATTTAAATTACAACACCCAGGTATTAAAAACATTAATTTAATGAAAAAATAAATTAAAATTAAATCATCAATTTTATGATTTTTTTTAAAAATTCAAATTTTTTATATTTAAAATAATTTAGGAGGAGAAGATATTATAGAAGATTACACTGGATATGATATAGAAGAGGCATTCACAAGTAAAAAAATCCACTAACACAGTTAAAATGCCCATAATATTTTATAGGGTTTAAAAATTGGTTTTATAGATTATGGGAGTGAAAATTAAATGATAAATAATAATAAGATTAATAATAATAATTTAGATAAAAATAATTAGTAATAATAATAGTAAAAAAATTAGGTTGGAAATATTTTTGAGGTAAATTTGGACGAAGGGGAAAACTTACCGCAAATGAGAAAAAATGTTTTGGACTATAAAGATTTTAAAATTTATTTGAATATTCCTATAGCTTAACAGGTTTTGGATTTGACTTCTTTAGAATATAAAACTATGTTATAATATCCGTGTAAAGATGAGTAGGTGCCTTATTCTTTTACTGGAATTTAAGTTACAGATAGAGTAATTATTATTATTAATTTTATAAATATTTAATATTTAATATATGATTATAATATTATTATATTAAATTATAATAATTTTTTATGTGTATTTTTATTACACATATATAAAAAATATGTATGTGTTTTAATAACTAGAATTTTTTTAATTATGTAGACTTTTAAGGATTTAAAATATTAAATTTATTTTTTATTAAAGATATTTGCTAATAGATGGAATTATTTGAAATATTAAATGACAATTTTGATAGTTTTATTGATTTTATTTAGTAAAAGAGATTATTCTTTTTTAAATGGTTTAATTTTTTTGATATTTGGTGGGTTTTTATGGACTTTAGTTGACTATTTGATATAGAGATTTTTAGTGTCTGCATTTATGATAGGAATAAATAAACCAATTTTAAGATATGCACATTTCGTACTATTTGGAAGACACATGTTATTCCCTAACAAACCGTAATTAAAAATTTAAATAATACATAATTTTTGTACCAAAAACGAAAAAAACTTTTTAATGAATTTATATAAATTTTATTATTAAATAAAAAAACTATTATAACATAAAATATTTATATTTAAAGGCTAATTACTGGGTACTCTCCTTTGTTTATCGGTGTCGTGTTTATGATTTTGAATTTTATCTTGAGTTTTATTATGCCTGATACAGGAGTTGTTAAAATTATTATTTTAGGATGTTAAATAGTTTTATTAGTTTAGGAATATATCCATTTTAAATTTCATACTGATAGATTCAAATCAGAATATTTATCAATTAAATAGAGTGAACATATAGGTCATCATGAAAAGCTATATTAATGTAATTATGGAATTTTAACTGATATTTGGGATAAAATTTTTAAAACTAGCTTTGAAAATTAGTGAATAAATATAATATATATAATTAAAAAAATAAAATGTAGCTATTTTATTTTTAGTATATTCTTGTTATAAAATCATGTAATTTTTTACTATCATATTATAATAATGTAACACAATTGTTAATATATAGACTTAAAATTAATTGAATCGAACGAAAATATAAATTTGTATAAATATTAATTAAAAGTCACAAGTTTATCAAAATTATTTCCAAAAACCTAAAATAAAAAATATTTAATATAATTATCAAATAAAAAACAAAAAAAAAAAACAAATAAAGTTATTCCCCAAAAGAAAAGAATAAAATTTTTTCAAACTTTAATTAAAATTTAAGGCAAAAAAGATAAAAAAAAAGTTAAAATGGTAAGACAAGCAAGTAAAAAACCTATTAAAAAAACAGCTAAAAAAGTACAGAGACCTGCAAATTTGAATAAAGATAAAAGCAAGCCCGAAAAGCCAATTTCGAGACCAGTTCCCGTAGAGCCAATTCCCCAAGTTGAAAACGACGATTTGGTAGTTAAAAAAAATACAGGTGGAAAAAAGGGCAAAAAAAAATGGGCTTCAAAAATCGACACTACTGTTTTCGAAAAAAAAATTGAGGAATAACACGATTAGAAAAGAAAAGAAATGCAAGAATAAAATTAAAAAGCTTTAGGGTTTGAAATTGACGTTGAACCTTAAGGAAAAAAAGATTTGAAACCTTTGGAAAAAGACAGGTTTAAAAAAAAAGATTTTGAAAAGGTTATTTCTATTAAATAGTTGAGATTGATTGAAAAAAAGGCGAAAAATATTGATGTTGCAGTTTAGTAGAAAGAATAGGAACCTGATTTGTTGAAATAAACTAATTTAGATAGTAGAAATTATACTGAGGCTACTGTTTGGGATGAAAATTAAGAAAAAATTTCTGAGGGTAAAAGAGAATATTAATTAAAATTAATTTTCTATCTTATTTTTTTGTGTTTTAATTTTTTTTCTTATAGTATGCATTTTTCTTTTATTTTCATTTATTTTTTCATTTTTTTTTTTTAAATTAAATTTTAATTATTTTTGTGTAGATCCCTTGGTTTAACCCCCTAAGATTTAAAAAAATAAAGTTGAAATAGACATAAAAAGAGTAGTTTTACCACCTAGTGGGTTAAGTTATAATCCTTCTACTTCAGCATATAATAAATTAGTTTAAGAATCTATTGAAGATTAAATGAAAAGAGATTAGGAAATAATTGTGCACACAAGATCTAAAAAATTTGAGAGGGAATTGGAAAATGCTAAAAATAAAAATTTAAAAAGAAAAAGAGCCAAAAGTCAAAAAGTCAGATTAGAATAAGATTTGGCCGAAGCTAGAAAAAAAGAGAAATAATTCAACCATTAATTTTTAAATATTAAAAATATTAAAAAAGAATTAGATGCTTAAGAAAAATCTATTGAAGAAGCTAGAAAAATATAGAAATAAGTAACTAACTTAATTTTTAAATATATATATGTATTATTTATTATTATTAATTATATGATAATTTTTCTTTTTTTTATAAATTAGCTTATTTTTCATTTTTAATTAAATATTTTAGTTTACCAATATAATATTATAATTATTTATTGTACTTTACTAATTATTTTTTACTTAAATAGAGAGAGGAAGAAGAAGAGTATAATAGAAAAGTTTTGGGAGTGGTTGGAACTAAAAAAGGGAAAAAATTAGGAAATAAGAAATATGAGTATAAAAAAGATATATTTTTGGAAGAAGACATTCCTGATAATTTGAAGAATATAAATAATAATTAAGATATTATTAGAGACCAATTTGACAGTATATTTAGAAGAGGGTTATTAGAAACTAGAAAATAAGAAAATAGAACTAAAAATAGAGTTCCTGCTAGAAAGAATTACGGTAAATATAGAAGTTTAAAAGAAGGAGAAGACGACTGGATGAATGAATAAAAAGACACTTTACCTTCTGATATGAATAAAAATAATAATCCTATTGCCATTATTAATAAATGAAAATGCTTAATTAAGTGGATTATTTTCTTTCTTTTTTATTGTTTAAAAAAAAAAATAATACTTATTAACTTAATTATTCAATATGATATCAATAATTTATAAAATAATTAATAAAGTTTTATAGGTTTATGTTTAATTTATTTAATAATTTATTCATTTTTAATATGGTTAAAATAAGTATATTTAATTATATAAATTACATTTTATAAATATTAAAGTTTAATTTTAATTTACTTAAATAAATAAATTATATAAAATTAAAAAGTAGATAATTTATTATAGTTTATAACTTGTTTTTAGTTAAAATTTGAAATAAATTTTTTTTTTGAGAATTTAATAATATAAATATTTATGCAATTTATTAATTTCCTAATTGATCAGAATTTCGAGTAAATATATCTATTATGCAAAATTAAACTTTTGTTGCCTTAATGTAATATTAAAATTGAATAATTTTTTTATACGCATATTTTTTATTTATAAATATGTGAGTTTATGATTATATGAAGATAAAGGTGAAATGCAATTAAATCCTATAGGCTCATAAAACTATTTATTTGCTTATTTATTTAAAATATTTATAAATAAAAAAACTGAATAAACTCTGAAAAAAGAAAAAATTAATAATAAATTATAAAATATTTTTTTAAAAAAAATAAAAGCCTTCAAACTAGTAAAAAAGCAAAAAAGTTAAAAAAGAATTAGAAAATTTACTTAAAATTAGAAATAAATAACAAAGATGTCTGACAACGAAAACCAATAAGAATACGAAGAAAATTCTCACGAAAATTAATAAAATGATTAAAATAATGAATAAGAATAATAAGGTAGTGAAGATAATAATAATTAAAATGGTTAAAATGAGTAATTTAGCGATAATTAATAATAATAAGATGATTAAGAAAATTAAGAGGGCGAAGAAGCCAAATAAAGCGAAAATTAAAATGGAGAAGAGGGAGATGACGCTTAGTAAGAAGATAGTTAATAGGGTTAAAATTCAGTTGACGATTTCTAGGAGAGTAAAATTTTTTTTTTTTTCTCCGAATTTTCCTAAATTTTTGGCCACTTTTTGTTTTTTTTAGTTGTAATTTTTTTAATAATGTTTAAAGTTTTTTTAGGCCATTTTTTTTGGCAAAATTTTTACTTGATTTAGGGAATTTTTAGGAATTTTGTTTTTTTATAAATTTTTTATATTTTTAATTAGAATAAGCTAAAATAGACGCCAGATCTGTGTATGTAGCTAATGTAGATTATAATTGTAAAGATGATGATATAATCGAACACTTTAAAGATTGTGGAGATATAAAAAGAATTACAATTTTAAAAGATAAATTCAGTCATTAACCTAAAGGGTAATCAAATTTTTAAAATTTATATAAAATGTTAAATAATATATTATATTTACAAAATTTATTTATTATTAATAAATACTAATGTAATAAAAACTAATAATTAACGAATTAATAATTTAGGGGAGCCTATATTGAATTCGAAGATGCCGAAGCAATTGAAGATGCTTTAGGTTTGAGCAATTCTGTACTTAAAGGAAGATAAATTACTGTAAATATAAAATTATTATTTTAATACGCACAAATGAAGATTTATTCAAAAATATTGATCAATATTATATATTAAAAATAAAATTTTAGGTTTCTTAGAAAAGAACTAACTTAAGAGGATTTAATAAAAGTAGAGGTTTAAGATCTAGAAACGCTAGAAGACCTTCAGGTAACTAAATAAATAAATAAATTTTTATTTTAATATTGAGTTTTTAAGTGAAATTTTTTTAAAATTTAGGATATATGGCTTACTTCCCTAGAGGACCTTATATGTATAGTAGAGCTAGAGGAAGAGGAACTTATAGACCCAAATGATTAATTTGCTTTTGAATAAAAATTGCAAAATAATAATATAATTAGCAAAAATATTTTAATTTAAATAATTAATAAAAAACTATTGATGTTATGTTGGAACGCTGATATTGCTCCATAATATATATAAGTTTATATATATATAATATCATAAAATTTATAAATTCACTAAGATTATAAAAAAAAAACGTAAAAAAGTGTAAAAAAAAAAAAAAATACAAGAAAAAATAATTATAAAAATACAAATAAAAAATAAAAAATTTAAAAATCAAAAAAAAATTTACACTAAAAAAAATAATTTACTATGTCATGATTTTTAAGTTTAATAAATTTATTAATATAATTATTATTTACTAAAGTAATAAATCTTGATTTGAAATTTAATTTTGAAACAATAAAGGTTTATTAAAATGGTAAATTTTATTTAACTTAGATATTTTATAATTAATTTTATTTTTTAAAAAACTATATATATTTCATTTTTATTTTATTTTTACACTTTTTTTTATAGATCTTCAAAAAAAACTTTAATATCATTTTTGATAAAAAATCTTATGATAATATAGTAAAATTTATTATTAACATAAGTATTATAGCTTTTTTAAATTTATATAGGATCAGCTTAATTAAATTTTAATGCATTTTACTAATTACACGCAATTAAATGCTATTAAGTTATTAAGTTTCTTAGTTTTTTTCTATATTTATTTCAATGAAAACTTAAATTGTTAATAAATTATTTGATTTATCATGTTTTTCTATTGATACACTTTCATATTTTTTTATTATTAATTTAATTATATTATATCAATAAGAAAAAAAAAAAAAAAAATTATTAAATAAAAAATAAGCCTTTTAAATTTAAAAAAATAAATAATAATTATTTCAAGTAATTTAAAATAAAAAATCGAATTTAAGTAAAAATGTCAGGTACTTTGTCATAAATAAAATCCCTTATTGAGTAAAAAATTAAAGAGGGAGGGGATAGAAAAAAATTTTAAAATACTGATGATGTTTTGGTTCATATATAGAAATCAACTGTATTATAAGAATCTAAATGTTTTAATGATAGGCAGATAAAAGTCGATATGTGTATAAATTTGCTTTCTAGGTAAAAATTTTTTATAACTAATAAATATAAATTAATAGTTAAAAAAGAGAAAATATATTATTATGATAAATTTCACTAATTTTTAATATTTTTAAATATAAAATAAGAATTAATATTTATAAAAAACATGAATATAAATTAATGATTTACGTGGAATAATGAAAATATTATACATATTTATTTGTACATATTGTATAAGAAACTATATATATATATCTAAAAATATTATAAAAAATAATACTAACTTATTATGTAGTAAGATTATTTTAAAAGTATATGATATAAAAGAATAAGATGAAAATTTTAATTTAAAATAAAAATAGAAATATGTTAATTTTTTTATTAATTTTTTATATATAGGTTAATTTATTTGATAAATCAGGGAGAAACTTTTTCGGAAACTGAAGGAGTAAATTTATTTTTTTCAGTTACTAAGTTGTTTTAAAATGAAAATAAAAGTTTAAGAAGAATGATTTATTTAATGATAAAAGAATTTAGATTAGAGTCTTCTATGTATATTGTAACAGCATCTTTAATTAAGGACATAAGTTCAAAATCTGATTTATTCAGAATGAACGCTTTGAGAACTATTCCTTTTGTATTAGATTAATCCAATTTGGTTTCTGTCGAGAGATTAATAAAAAATGTAAGCTTTTTTATTGAAAATTTTATAAAAAATAGATATATAAATAAAAATAGTTTTTTCATTAAGTATTTTAATTATTTATATCATAATTATTAAAATTTAAATTTTTTTTAACAGGCTTTATTTGACAAATAATACGCTATTAGCAGTGCGGCCCTATTAGCTGGTATTTAATTACATTAAGATAATAGCGAAATGGTAAAAAAATGGTAAAATGAAGTAATAGATAAATTAGCTTCTAAATTTGTAAATAATCATTTCCACGCCTTAATTCTTTTGCACGAAATAAAAAAAGCAGATAAAAATTCTTTTACAAAAATTTTAGTTAATTGTTTGAAAGAGAATTTTAAGCCCTTGGCTACAATTTAATTAATTAGATTTGTTAAAGAAATTTTATAAGTTTAATAAGTTGACGAATAAACTGAATAAAAAATGATTGATTTTTTGAACAGGTAATCCCATAAAAGTAACGAATCTATTGTTTTTGAGGCCTGTAAAGCTTTATGTGAATTATAACACTTGTCTAATTCTGATTTATCAGGGGTTGTTTCTGTTTTGTCTATGTTTTTCTAGTCTTTGAATAATGTTAATAGGTAAAATAAAAATTAATAATATAAATTTATTTATTTAAAATTAATATTTTTTTAAAAAGTTTTCCATTTTCATATTTTTAATTTTCTATTTTTATAATTATATAAATGAATATTTATATAAATTTATAATTTAAAAAAATTAATTTATAGATTTATGGCATTAAAAATTGTGAATAAATTGGTTTCTAATCCTATAAGAAGAACTCTTATTTAAAACACTTAAGAAATTGAGGCATTATTGGCAAATACTAATAAAAGTATTTCTTCATTGGCAGTTTCTATTTTGCTGAAATTGTGTTAAGAAAGTAATATTGAGAAATTATTGGGTTAAATTTACGAAAATTTAGCTGACATGTCTGACGATTTTAAAATCGACATATTAAGATCTATAAAATCTTTAATAAAATCTGTACCTAAAAGGTCAAAAACTGTGTTATAATTTTTGTCTAATTGTTTGAAAGCAGAAGGAACTTACGAATTTAAAAAATAGGCAGTAGATATTATAGAAATAATTGTTGCAGATATTCCCTCAATTAAAGAGATTGTAAAATTATTTTTATTATTATTATTTTTTTTAATTTATTGAATGATATTTATTTAAATTTTTAAGGCTTTGAACACTTTAGCCGAGTATATTGAAGACTGTTAATTTCCTTATTTGTAGTTATAAGTGCTTTCTATATTAAATAAAGAAGCCTCTAAGAAATAAGCTCCTTTAAAAATTATAAGGTTTATTAACAATAGAATTCACTTAGAAGATGCCGAAATAAGAGCCGCTGCTATTGGAATTATTGGTAAATTTGGTTAGAATTATCCTGAATTAAGACCTAGTATGATAAATTTACTATAGTAAACTTTAGAAGGTAACATTTTTTATAATAATATAAAATATCGTTAAAGAAAATAATTATTAAGTTTTACAAAAATTATATTTATATGATTAATTTTTTTTTGTATTTAAATATTTTTCCTCAATTTTTTAGATCCTGATGAAGAAGTTAGGGAGAGAGGAAATTATCACTTATAAACTTTACTTTAAGAGAACTAATAAGAAAAATAATTGATTTCTAATTTATCAAATATCAATTTAGAATAAATCGATCAAATTGAAAAATATATATAGGTAAATAAAAAATTTGATTGATAAATTGTTTCGATTTTAATTAAAATTTTTAATTTAATTTTTTTTTTATAGAATAACTATGATTCAGCCTAAGAATCCACTGATGATAGTTTATTGGATATAACAAATGTAGAATAATATGCTGCAGAAAATAAACATTTATTTAAAGATAAATAACAATATGAAAAAATAAAATAAGATGACTTTTATGAAGAAGAAGTTTAGACTTTCCCTGATGAGGATGAAAAATAATAATAGAAAATTGCCGACAGTAACGAGAAATTTTAATAATATTTTGATTTATTTAAAAATAGTTCTATTTTTGCGGAATACGGTCCCTTAAGAAAAATGTCAGACAAAATTGTAAAAAATTAAGAAAAAAATAAATATATATATGAAAATATATTATTTACTTTTTAATTTCTCAAAAAAAATTAATTTTTAATACATAAATATATATAAAATTTAAATA
The DNA here is from genome assembly GCA_001447515.1 of Pseudocohnilembus persalinus. Lineage (NCBI taxonomy): Eukaryota > Ciliophora > Oligohymenophorea > Philasterida > Pseudocohnilembidae > Pseudocohnilembus > Pseudocohnilembus persalinus. The sequence goes on along the minus strand of LDAU01000144.1, from coordinate 383,097 downwards.
AATTCTTTTTCATTTAGAATTTGACTGAAGATCCTGATAGTGAAAATTTAGTAGAAGTTTATAAGTTTTTCTTTGATGAACATATAGTTTTCGAGTATCATGTTAAAAATAATTTAAACGACAGAGTAAGAATCTAACCTAAATATTATATATGGAAAATAATTTAATATAATATTAATTTTTTTGCAAATTTTATTATATGATTGATATATTAGAAAAACTATAATTTTTAAAAATTTTAGAATTTGAAAAATGTGAAAGTTGAAGTTAAATTTGATAGCGAAAATCTTTAAGAACAACACTCTGTACCTGTAGATATTATATAAGCTGAAGAATCTTCTAACGTTTTAATAGGAGTCGTAACTAATAATTAAATTATCATTTTAACTATAGAATAATTAAAAAATACAAATTTTAAAGATAATTTAATAAAATTAAATTTGAATATATAGGCGAGAAATCCTGAGGAAAAAATTATTCCTACATAGGTTTAGAATATTTTGCACTTTGAAGTAGAAGAATTAAACCCAGATGGAACAGTTGCCACTTCTTATGAGGACGAATTTTAGATTGATGATTTTTCAATTTCTACTAACGAATACTTTACTAAAGCTCCTTTAGAAAAAGGCAAGTTCAACTTGAAATGGGAGGTAAAACATAAAAAAAATTTATAAAAATAATAAATGAAGATAAATTATTAAAAATTTTTTGTAAAAAATAACATAATGCACTGATATTATTGTGTATACATATCACTTTAATTGATAATTAAATAAAAAACATTATGAGATAATTATTTTATAAAAAAAACTATGCACAAATTATAAAAAAATAAATAAATAAGTGAATAAACAATATAATATATAAATAAATAATATAATATATAAAATAAATGAATAAATAATATATTTATATATATTAAAAGGCCCATTCTGGAGAAGTCGCTAAGAGTTCTTTCCTTTTACACTACTAAAATACTGATTTTACAGTAAAAGAGATTATTAAGTTATTAGGAATGTCAGTTTGCGACGGAACTGATTAGGTTAAGGTTCCTAATAAACCTCATTTATTACTGTTATCTGGAACTTATTTAAACACTTAATAAGTTTTGGTTTAAATTATGACTGCTTATGACGCTAATAAGGGCGGGTGTCCTCTTAAAATTTAGGTTAAAAGTGACGATTATGAATTGTCTGAATGTATTACTAATTGCATATAATAGTGATTAATTTTTTGTATTTTATATATTTTTTATATTTTGGTTTGCTTTTTAAAATATAATCATAGATTACAATTTAAGTATAAAAAATTTATGTAGATTTGTTTTTATAAAAAAATGATTTTTGGATTAATGTTTATTTCATTCTTTTTTTATATTAAAACTATTGATTTTTAGTTTTAAAATAGATAATGTTATAAATTTAAAATATTCTAGGTATTAATATATGAAAAATTTTGGTTTTTTAATAAAAATTTAATTACTACTATATACAAACTGATTAAATTATTTTTATATATATATACTATACTTTTAATAATTTTTTTAATGGTGTAATATATTTAAATTGAATAATTAGAATTTAAATAATAGGCAATCAAATTTTACATCTTATTAAATATTTAATTTTCGCTTAGTTAATGTTATAGACAATATATTCGTTGTGACCCATATATGACTAAATTAAAAAATAATAAATAATTTAAAAATATACAAATTTATTCATATAATATTTTACACTACTAGCAGTTCTTTAGCATTTTCCTAAGGGTAAAACTGTGCCATCTTTTAATTTTTTATAATTCTTAGAATGAGGCCCATATTATCCTCTAAAAATTATAGAAATTAGTTAATAAAATTTTTTATTTTTTAATTTTTAAAGATGTCTTAAATATTTACTAAATAATAAATCATTAAAACATTAAAATTATAAATTATTTTTTTTTTCAATTTTTTATTACTCTCCAAATGTAGAATGTTTTCCATTTAATAATGCTTGTGCGTTGGAATTGGGACCTTATAAAACATTTTATTATCCTAAAGCCCCTTCAATTAACATAATTAAAATGGTTCCATCATCAGTTCCTCCTCTACAATAATGAGCACTTTTATCGAACATATCAGCCAAATAAATACCTTTAAATAATTATTATAGTTATTATTGAGCTATATATTTTAATGTTAATATTTATTACAATTTTATAATTTAAAATCATTTTTTTATTAATTTCGTATTTTTCAAAAATAAAAGCCTAAATTTCTAGAGAATATATTATTTTAAAAATTTATTTTTGACTTTTTGGTATTTCCAAATATATTTTTTTTTAAGCTTTTTAATATATTTTATGTTTTTGAAATTTATTTTAGTATTTTTTAATATACTTCTTTTTCAAATTTTTTAATATTTTTATATATTTGTATATTTTAACATAATTTTCTAATTTTTTAATATAAGTTTTAAAGTTTTTAACATATTTGATAATTTTATTCATATATAAAGTATTTATTTTTTTTAAGTATTTGAATACTTTTTGTTACTTTTTTTTAAAGCGTTTGTATACTTTTTGATAAATACGTGAATAATTTTTAAAATATATTTTTTTCTTTTAAAGTTTTTTTACCCTTTCCATACAAATACCCTGAAACGGGAGCTTCAGGGGGAGCAATTCTAAGTCCTTACGATAAAATACCTACATAATTGGAGACCCTAGATCCGTGCCATAAAAGCATTCTGTTTCCGATTTTTTTATTGAATCTTTCGTCTTCGCCGGGCCTTTCGATTTCGAAGATGTCAGTTATATTGGCGTTGAAATTTTTGGAGCCGTCTTTTATAAACTGGCAAATATCAGTGTACATTTCTGAGTTTGTAGGGAGGGTTTTTACGGCGCAGTTGAGTTTTTGGTAGTTGGCGTCGATTTGGTTTAGAGTTGTGTTTGAGATTTGGTCGTTTAAATTTGTGGCGATTTTCATGTCTGTTAGGGATTGAAGCATGTTTAGCTTTTGATTTACTTTTTCTTCGTCGTCTAGGATGAAGTCTTTCATTTTTTATCGGCCGAAATCGTGGGGGATTTTTGAGTAGAATTGACTTGAAAGTTCTTCTAATTAGGTTCTTCTGTCGGGTTTATTGGCTTTGAGAACAATAACAATTTTGTTAAGCACTTTATAACCGTCAAGAATGGATTCGTCAGCTAGTTTTCCTAAACTGAAAATTAAATAAAAATAAAATTTTAGATTAATACTTATTGTTAAATATATATATATATTTTACGGACATTTTTTGGGATCATATCCCATAGCCTACATAGCTTTTTGTTATACTTTCATATCAAAAATTAAATTAATCAAATTCTATACGGGTTAATCAAGATTGGAATCTAAATTTAAGTTTAATTAATATGATATATATTTTTATTATTATTATTTATTGAAATAGGAAATTTATTTATATTTTATACCTTATTTATTGACAGTATTAACTTTTTAATCTTAAGTTTTTTATTCTTCTTTATCATTTTCATCTTCTAGTTAAGTTTTGATTAATTCATAATTAGTTTCAACAGTTCTATTATACACTCTTTCATCATAAATTTCAATTGCTTTTTATTCTGTAACAGGTCCAATTAAAGCTTGATAACCTGGTTCTCCAGTTCTGCCCCATCTTTTTAAGACAAAGAAATTTTCTAACGAAATAAATTTAATTATTAAACATAATATTAATTATATTTTATAAAAAAAATATCTAATAAAAATATAATTATATTTAATTTATTTTTATATTACATGGTTTATCGAGATCGTACAAAACTTGGACTATGTAAAATTTATTACTATTTGTGTTTGCCACCATACTACTAAACTACATTTTCGCAGAGTAGGGCTGATTTTTTTTGCAGTAAAGACCAAACTTGTCTCTATTTAATAAATTTTCATCAATTGGGACTTAAGCTTAAAAATAAAATAAAATAAATAATTCAAATTTAAACAATTTTTTATTATTTAATTTAAAACAAAATAAAATATATTTATATACACATAATTATATTTATATACTTTATATAAAATAATAATATATATTTATATTATATGAAATTATAATATATATATATATTTTACATGAAATTATAATATATAAATAAATATATGCGTAATTTTTACTTTTTTGGTATGGGAATTTAGGAACTGGATTTGAACCATAGTCTGCGTTTTCTGGGAATTCTTCTAATTTGGGGTCTTTTTCTAGGAGCCAAGAATAGGCTGTGGTTTTTTTTACTTTTTTTTCGATTTCTGGTTCTGGGTTTTCTTCATTTTTTTTTTCAGTTTCTGGGGCTCTTTTGTTTCCTTTTTTGGGGACTTTTTTGGGCTCAGGTTCGGGGGAAGAAGAAACTGATTTTTATTGTTATTTTGTTTGTTTTTTGGTGGCTTTTTTGGAGGCTTTCTTTTTTGGGGGCATTTTTGATTTTAAGATTTTTATTTTATTTTATTTTAAAGTTTTGGTAGATTTTTTATGCTTTTTTTTTTTTTTTAATTATTTAATAAAAAGGTTTACAGAGAGATTTATAATATTTAATATTCTTATCAAATAATAAAATACAAATAAAATATAGTTTTTTGATTTAATATATTATATAGTCCTTAAAATAGTTTTTTTTTAATGGATTTATTAAATTCGGACAGCTATTATAAATATATAGCGCTTAAATAATATGCATTCAATTATATATAAAATAAAAATTAATTAATTATTTTATATTGTAAATCAACTTAAAAAATAAATAGAAAAAAAAAATAATTGTAAAAATGATTTAAAAATTAATAATATTTGAATATTTAGTTATTTTGTTCGAATCATAATTATTTAATGAAAAATTCATATTGTCTTTATTATTTTAAATAAAATCATTAATAATTTTTATAGTTGTTAAATTAAACCGATTCTAAGTTTAATTTTTATTTTATATTTGCGATTTATATTAATTATTATAAATTTAAAACTAATAAGTCAACAGAGAATCATTAAAAAATTAAAAAGTTATCATATAAGTCATAAAAATAAATATAATTTATATATAAATTTATGGAAATTTTTAGCAGATTAAATCCCGAAAAATACATAAAAAAAGAACAAAACTTAGAAAATTATTTACATGAAAGGGAAGAAATGAGAATAAGTCAAATGAATGGTTTAATAGATAAATTAATTGTTACACCATAATATTAGTAACCAATTTTTTAAAATACTGAGTTTAAGTCGGAAAATGACTTTTATAGTATATTTAAAGTAAAAGTTGATTAAACTCTTGAAAGATAAAAACAAAGAGATATTAATTTATATAAAATGGAGTAAAATAGAAAATAAATACATAATATAGAAAAATAATAGAAAATTAATAAAAATAACGGAATTGAAATTTCTTAGAATGAAAAAAGTTAATTGTTAAATTTGGATGAAAAAAAGTTGGAAAATGATAAAAATTATCCTTATAATTTAAAAGATAAGTTGAGTGAGCATAGAAGTGGATTTTAGTTTAAAATTAATAGATAAATTTTTGAATAAAATAGTTTGAAAAAAGATAATGATTATAATTAAATTGATAAAGAATAATAAATTAGAAATGATATTTATTTACAGTAAATTAAAATGCTTTACGAATAGGAAGGATTTAAAAGGCACCCAGATTTTGTTACTGAGTTGAAATCTTATTCGTTTTCGACTGAAATTTCTTAAAAAAGAGGAGAAATTCAGAAAAAATTAAGAAATTTAAAATTGAAGGCAGGACATTATAATGAAATTAAGAGTGATTTTTTATATAAATAAAAGGAAAATGAATAATATCCTAGTTTTGGGAATGATATTAATACTTTAATTTAAAATTAGTAATAAAATGAAGAGTATTTAAAACCTGCAGGTGTAGATTTAAATTATACACCTTAGATTAATAAAGCTTTGAGATATGTTGATAAAAAAAGTTAATTGTATTAAAATGATAATGAGAAAAAATTATAAAATTTAGATTAAAATATTAATTCATTAGAATTGAATTTAAACAAAATTTAACCATAAAATTAAAATAATTAATTATAATTCTAATAATAGTAATAATAAGTAACTTTTGATAGCTCAGCTGACTAATCAGATAACTTAGATTAAATTTATGAATTGGCAGAAAAAAATGACCAAAATGATTATTAAAGATGTAAAAATAAAAAATAAGTTTGTTCTTGTATAAATTTTTAGTTTGTATTAATTTTTTTCAAATTATTTTTTTATTAGAATCTTCTAGGGAAAAATTTGCGGCAAATAAATTTGGAATTAATTTGTCGAATGTTAATATGTCAGAATTATAATATAGTTAAACTTTATAAAATCAAGATAATAGTGTGAGCAATAAAAATAATCAACAAAGTTACCAATTTAATAGTTAAAGTAACTAAAATGGAACCGCTACATATTTTTAGAGTTAAAATAAAAGTAAGAATAATATTACAAATTAGCATGCACATAACAGTAACAGTAATAGAAAATCTAAAGAATAGAATAAAAATAATAATTTTTTTTAATCTACTAATGACAAAAATATAGATTATACTTATACTGTTTCTAGAAACTAAACTCAATAAAGTAATTAAAAAAGTATAGATTCTCCTTATAATCCTTAGAAAAAACTGTTTTCAACTAACGAAAAAGTCACAAATGATTATGAAAAATAAATTTTAAATAACAGAAATAATATTAATAGATATAATAATTTAAATTATTAATATGATAATAAAGATGATTAAAAATTTGAATAAAATAAATAAAATTCATTTAATTAATATAATAATAATAACAATAATAATAATAACTAGGAATAAAAAAAGGGAGAAATAATAAATATTCAGAATAATCCAAGTTCAAGTGGAGTCGCGTCTATAAATTAAGATTCTTTTTTATAAAAATAAGATAATTAATAATAATTTTAGTAAAATTATTAAATAAATTTATAGTCAAATGGTAGTAATAATATTAATATTAATAGTTATAATAAAAATAATAATTAAAGAAGAAGTAGAAGTGGAGGTTTTGGTTAGAGGTTTAAAAATTAATAATAAGAAATAATAAATAAGTAAAATTATTAAGATTAGGATAATTTAAATATTATTGATAATGAATAAGGGTAATTAAGTGGTGGGACTTTTTCAAAGCCTTTTTCAAAAAATAATTTAAAAAACGTAAAATAATAATAATAATTTTAATAGTTAAAGTAGAAAAGAGGATTTTAAGAAAAAAAATATGATGAAGAAAATATTGATGATGAGGAAATTTAAGAGGAAATTGATGTTGTTGAGAATAATTTAAGTAGTAATAATTTAAATGATTGGCTTAAAAATGACGAAAATATAGCTTAAAGTTATTATTAAGCTAGTTAGAGTAATGATTAAGGATTTTTTAAACAGTTCTGAAATTTTAATTTAAAATTTATATAAATTATAGAAATAAAAAAAGTAATAATATTTAATTCTAAATAAAAATTGATAATTTTATATTTAATTGTAAATTATTTAGTTCCTCATTAAGTAATTTTAACTATGTTTTTACAATTAGGTCCTTAGTAAATACCTATAGCGAAAACCCATTCATTAATATTATTATCTTGTTATACTTACTGTTCTATATTTTCCATATAAAAATTTTTTTCATCATCATATAATTGGTATATTTTTTTTTTAATATTAAAAATAAAGTTAACAATGATTTCATTTTTGTTTTCAAAAATTTATTTTATTCCATTAACAATTTCAGTTTTAGTATTTCTTTTACAAGAAAATGCACTTCCAATTTAATATTAGAAACCACATCGACTCCAGGAAATACTTTAATTTTTATCTACATTATTTACAACTCCAAAAACAATTTATACATTATTAAATTATTTTTATTATAAATTTATTTTAAATCTTAATTTATAAGTTTTTTCATTATTTAAAATATTAGAAAAAACATTTTTTCTCTTTCCAGTTTCATTTTCGGAGAAAATTATATCAATTTTATTACTAGTTATAGAAATTTCTTTTTATTAATTGTTATAAGTAGATGGTTCAAATTATAAAAAGTCGATATCATTATTTAACTGCAAATCTAAAGGCTATATCCAATTTTTTATAGAAGAAATTTTATCTTAAATATAGTTATAATTATTTTTAAGAGCTTGGGTTTCATTACTTTATTATTTGTATATGAAATCTGTTTTATTTTCTTAGGGCAAATTTTACATGAAATTTTTCATTTTTTAGAAAAGTTCTTTTTTCTAAATTTTTTGGCTAAAATAGTCTTAAAGGGAATTTTTTATCTCTTAAAGGTCAAAAATTTGGTTGAAATCATAGTAAAAATATAAATCTATTTATTAAAAGATATTATTTTTGACTAAATCTAGTTGTTATACTATTTCGTGAATTTGTTTTTGAAATATTTGTTCTATTTATTCTTTTAGTTCTTATTATTGTGTGTTTCTGTTCTACTATTCTTCTTTTTAAGTTTTCATTAGTTCTTTTATTTTTTTTTAAAGTTCTTTATCTTTTAGGGGAGGCCAGTTTGAAATTTCTGAAGAAGGTTTTTTAAGCAATTAATTAATGCTAATTTAAAAATCATTGTGAACTTCGTTAAGACAATTTAGACACTTTAAAATATTTTATTCTTGTTCTGAAAAACACAGTGTTGTGAAAGGTTCTTCGTCGTGCCCTTCTTTATAGCAGCTTTTATTGTCCATAGATAATATTATTTATTATTTTTAGTTATATTATATTGGTTATTTTGTTTGCCTTTTTTTATTAATATTTAGATATATATATATACATATTTCATAAAATAAAGGATTTATATAATCTAATAAATTCTTTTGTTTAATATATTTTTTTATTAAATTTTTAATTCAATATCCTAAAAATTGCTAATAATTTTACTAAAAAATTTACTAATAAATTTTATAATTAATTTATAAATTTTACCTAGGTTAATGCTATATTAATTTCTTTATTTTTTTAAATTTATATAAATATGAAGGTTTTTAAATTTGGTGAAAATATAATGATACTTTAATTAATTTATAAACTTAAATTATATAAATCTATAATATAAAGTTTTTATTATAAATTTAATTAAATAGTTTCTTATATATATATAATTTATATATTTAATATTTAACAATAAATTATATTATGCTTAATAAATATATGAATTTTCATTGTTTAAATCAATAATTAAATGAGTAATATAATTATTTTCATTCCTATTTATTGTTTTTTATAATATTTTTTTTTGTTTACTTGAAATGTTTTTTTATAACATAAACTTAGTATAATGAATATAAGAGTTTTATTATAGGAGAAATTGGGCTAATAAGTAAATCAAAAAATAAATTATTTGTAGGCACAGGACCATCTGTTATAATTCTGCCTACTTCAATTAAAGATTCATTTGTAATTGTATATTCTCCTGTTTAAAATAATAATATATAAATTTTAAATTTTAATTTTTAATAATTAAAAATAAAAAATAGTAATTTTAAGTATTTTTATTATCATTCTAACTTTACCTTTTCTGATTCCTTCAAATAAACATTAAGTAACTTCTTAAGGACTATATAACTAAGCTTACCCTTCAATTTCCTAGGTTTCTATAGGCTTAGTTTTATTTTCAATTTTAAATCCGGGGGTGTCGATATTACTAGGTAAAAATAAGTGTACATCTATTCCATACGGTTTTAATTCTGATTAAAGACCATCAGTTAACCCTCTAAGTGCAAATTTTGTGGGACTGTACTGGGAATATCCTATCATTCCACATATAGCTACTGCTGAAGAAAAAAATACTAATTTTCCAGGTTTTTCTTCCGCTATCATTTACGGTAAAGCGGCTTTGGCTGTGTTAAGAGAACCAAAATAGTTAACCTATATATATATAATATTTATCATATTAAATATATATATATAAAATAATTATTATATTAAATATATATATATAAAATATTTATTATATTAAATATATGGTAATTATAATATAATAATTGGATATAAATTTAGGTTATTTTTAATATTTAATTAATTATTTTTTTTAGTACTTCCATTAAATCTTTGGAGACTTGAATGTCTTGGTTTATAAAATAACCTGGTCTAGCTAAACCGGCTGCCATAATAATGTAATCTGGAATTGTTTTGTGTTATTCTTTGGAATAAGCGAGGGCGTTTTAAACAGATTCAAAATTGCTTACATCTGCTGAAAAAATGAAAATTCTATTTTAAGTTTCATTTTAGCTTTTTACTATTTTTTCTAATTCTTATTTAGCTTTTTCTAATTTTTATTAGGACCTGGAAACTATGGTAACTCTTCCCCCGTGTTGCAAAAAATATTTTGCCACTTCGAAGCCGCTTCCTTCAGATCCACCTTTTTAAATACAAAAATTTATATTAAATATTGTATTTAATTTAAAAAATTAATTACTTTATTTTGTAATTAATATTTGTTTTTAATTTAAAATTTTTTTTTTACCTGTGATAAAAGCGACTTTATTTTTTAAGTTTAGTTTTTTTGACATATATTTCTTTTTTAAATGAGTTAATAGAGCTAAAATGGCGAGAATCGTGACCCATGATAAAGTCGGATTTTGTTTTGGATTCAGGATATTTAAAAGCTCCATTTTATTTTATTTTTTTAAAAATTCTTTTAATTTTTCCATGAATATGTTTTTTCAATTTAATAAAAAATTTATTTATGATTTAAATTTTTAAATAAAAATAATTTATTAGACAATTTAAACAAAATAATTGTAATTATGATTAATTCTTATATTAGTAAATGCAAAATAATTAAATAATTTATCATCATACTTTATGTTTTAGTATGCAATTTGTTAATTTTAAATTTTAATTTGGTTTTATACTTATAAAAATAAATATATATAAATTATTTAATTTATATTATAAATTTATTGATAAGATAATAAAAAAGATATTCAAAATAGAGTATTATTATTAATTAGAGTATTTTAAATAGTAGCCAAATTACTATTTTAAGTTTAATTATTAATATTTTATATATTATCTTATTATTAAGAAAATTAATCAGTATTTTTTTAATTTTATTATTATTATCTTTTAAAATTGGGTTCATTTTGTTAGGTGAGTGTATTTTATATGGTATTTTAATAGGTGCTTAAGTTATAATTATTTTGGGTAGTTAAATTTTTGCCCATTTTATCGTTATTAAATGAAATTATAGATTTGTTTTTATTGATTTTATTTTTATATTCTTGATATTCCATTTGATAATTGTGAGAGGAATTTGCAGTATTTTTAACAGGACTTTAAAAAATTTTCTATTAATTTTATTCGGATATCTATTACTATTATAAGGGCTATTGATATTGGGGTTAAAATATTAATTATTACTAAGTAGGTTTATTGGCAAAAATAAAACTTTCATTTTTATTTAAATCATTATTGCTACTAATTTATTATTGTTAATAATTATTTATTTTATTATATTTGCTAAGACTTAAACCTCTTTAATGAACACCTTGGGGTTTTTTATTTAATTCATAAGTAAAATCATCAAATTAAGATTTTTAAATATTTTAAATTGGCTGCCAGTTTTATCGTTATTAAGTTACAATGTTTGGTTTCATTTTATAAATAGCTTATTATTTTTCGAACGTTTATCTGTAACTAGTATCTAAATAATCTTCATTTTATTATTAAAATTGTTTAGATTAATTAAGATTTTTTCTAATTTTTTTGATATTTTTATACTAAATTTTGGATGTTTTTATAGGGGTCAATAATAATACTATTCCAATAACAATTATTAAAATCAAAAGAGTTAAAGCTATAAATTTAAAATTAAGTAGTGATTTTTCCTACAATACTTATTAATTAGGGTCGAATTCGTAGGCTTTTGTGACTCCAATTTTATTATCTTTATAGAAAAATCTTGTATAGAATTTTTATAGTAAAGGTTGCCCAAACCATATGTGAGGTAAATTTTATAGTTAAGTATTTTATTTTCCATATATTCCATTTCTTAACAGCAAATAATATTACTCTTTTTAAATGTCATCGTTATAAAATTTGTGCATATAATCTTCTTAATTAAGTTATAATTTTAGATAATTGTGATTACTTTAACTTTTAAAGGTTTCAAATGATGTAAAGTCAATAATTTATTTATTTGGATCATCTGTTAATATAAATGTAAGTGTTGGGTACTTTTCCTTTATTTCTGGACATATGTATAAATCTACATCTTTTTCAAAAATACACTTTGATTTTATTTAAACTTCTATTTCTTTTACTATTCTTTCTAATAACTCTGCTTTACCAAACCAAATGAATCTGGTTGAAGAGTCAAATACTGCGTATTAATGAGAAACGGTATCGTAATTCCAAATATCCTTTTAAAATTATAAAATTTTTCATATAAATTTAATTATTTTAACAAAACATATAAGATAATTAATTAAGCAATAAATTTATATTAAAATTTATAATAATATTTAATAAATTTTATAATTTTTTTACTTGTGCTTTTAAATTAATTTTATTATTTATTTCTCCGACAATAACTTGAGGGGCATATAATGCATAATTATTTTATGTTGTACCAGTTAAAGATTAACTTCTGACATTTTTAAAAAAATGCCAATTACTGGATGGATCTTTAAAATAGCCCTAATTTTCTCCTATAATTAATTTTTGAATTTTTTTTCCGTAATATAAAGAAAATTCATCGAAATTTGTTTTAAATTAATTATTAGCTTGTTCTGGAAAAGGAATGAACATTTAATAATTATTATTATTATCATTATTTTTATTATTTGTTTCATTAAAACTGTTAAGTACATAATTGGGGCCAAGCCCAAAACTGCTGTGTATTTATTTAGCTAAATAAGGTGAATTTTTTGCTCTGTAGATTTGTTTGAATGGCACCCATAAGTCAATATTTTAAAATATGTACTCTAAAATAAAATTTTAAAAATTTTTGTTTATAATGTTTATAAATTATAAAAATATTTTAAGCATAATATTGTATTTTTTTTTATTTTGTAATTTTTACTATTTATTTAAATTTTATCGTTGATTATTTGATGGGTATAGTATTTGCCATTTTCTTTTCGAACTTGGGTAAATTCGAATTAGTTTCCATAGGCTTCAATGCTTTCTTGGCCAAATTATTTGTTTTATTTACAATTAGGAGGTTTACAAATATATTCACCTTAAAAAGTGATTTAATCTTATTATATTTCAGTATCATTAGTTAAAATCCAACTTGCGCCTAAATATAAAATAGGATGAATATGTGTAATAAATAAATTATATTAAAAATTATTATATTATTTATTGTTTTTTTTTTACTAGAACATAAATCTAGCATTGTTTTTTATTTGTTATAAAATTCACTTTTATCGCCAAAAATAGCATCGACAACTAAAATTTCTTCATAAAGATCATATTTTTGATATAATTCGTTATCTATTTTAAGTTTGTGTAGATCTATGCTTATTTGAGCTGTAACTAAATAAATTGATAAAACAAAATAAATATATATTTATATTATTTTAGTCATTTAGGTATAATTTACAATTACTTTTATTTTATTTTTATTTTATTTTATTTTTTTTTATTTTTATGAAATTGGGAGATTTATGTTAAAAACGAAAATACTGTTTTTTAACTGAAAATAAATATATTTAATTAGTTTTTAAAGTTTCTAAGAAAAACAAAAGTGTTATAGATTTTAACATTATAATATATTATATTATTATAATAATAAAAAAATTTATAAATTTTAATACTTTTTATTTATTTTAAAAAAATAATAAATGATTTTAAAAAATTTATAAAATTAATTTTAATTTAGCTCATTTTTCTTATTCTTTTCTATTCATATATTTTTTTTCATATAAGGAAACTAAGATATTTTCCTAGGGGGTATTATTTAAGTTAAGTTTTAGATTTTCTTTTTTTTACTAAGCATTTTTAATTTGCTAGTCAACTTTAATTAATTTATTTTAAGAATTTTTAATATCGGCATATTTATCTTTATAAAATTTTTTTAATTTCATGACAATTTCGGCCAATTCCTAGTTATAAATTCCATCAGTGCCAATAGATTTTTTCAGAACAATCCATCTTTATTTATTTTATTCTGGGGTTTTTCCGTTTTCAATAAGAGTCCAGTCAATTTCTTTTTCGAAATCGACGTATTAATCTTTAATTCCTTCTATTAACAATTAATCATCTTTATCTTAAAAGCCCAAATCTTTTAAAATACAAACTTAAAGTTAATTATTCCATTTATTTCTTATGTCGTCGACGGACTTAGTTTTTAATTTGTCTGAAATTTTTGTCCATTTAATTTGTTCGAAATTGAGTTTTTTTACGACGTTATAATTTATCATGTTAGAAAGGGCTTCTAAGTAAGGATCTGGCTGGGAATTTTTCGACCTGTTTACATTTATATTTAATTTTTGGTTGTCTATTTTTTCGAAAAGCATGTGTACGTTTTATTGGCAAAATTCTTCGAGTTTTTCTCGGTCGATGAATTTACTTTTTAGCTGTTTTTCTATGTATTTCATTACTTTTATTATTTCTTCGAAGGTCCACAGTTTTTCCCGGTTTTGGTGGTTTCTGTCCCCGATCGATTTGTATTTGTCTCTGCAGTTGCCGGCGGTTCTGCCGATTAATTCGCCTATTTTTTCCCATTTTCTGCCGTGTAATTCGACTAAATCTATTAGTTCTTCTACTTCTTCTTCGCTCCATTTTCCTGAAAAAATTTAAAAAAAAAATTGATATTTAAAATTTGAATTTTTAATTATTTAGTGGTTTAAAAATATTTAATTATTTATTTAAAATTAATGGTTAATTTTTTATTTTAATTTACCTTTATAATTGTTTTGGTTATATTATCTTCTGATAACATTATGACAAGACTGGACTGATCTATCAGGTAAAACTGAGGCTATTTAGGTCCAAGTTCCCAATTATGTTCTATCGTTTCTAGTTTAAATAAATTTCAATAATTCTTATGAAGTCATATTTTTCGAATAAGCGTATCTGCAAACAGAATTTCTTAATAAGGCAAGTTCTTCTTCTGAAAATTTTCCACTTGTTTTTCCTTTTTACATCCATTTTTTTTTATTTTCATCTTGGGCGAAAGAGCCCAGTTGTTTGTGCAAGTTTATAGAAGATTCTATTTTTTTAAAAAAATTTTTCAATAAGAATTGATATAAAATTTAATTTTAAAAATAATTTTTATATTTTAATTTAGAAATAAGCTAAAATATTTTTTTTAGCATTTAAAAGAATGGATTGGTTTGTTGTTATTAAAATATAAAGTAAAAATTAATAAAATAGCAAAATATTTGAATTTTTTATTAAGAAATAAAAATGTTGATGATTTTTATTTTAAATTTTTTGATATTTTAAATTTATATGATAAAATTAATAATTTATTAATTTATACCTTCGTCTGACTAAGACCCCATTTATTATTATTGACTAAATAACTGGATACTTTATTAACTGTTATTTAAATTTTATTTTTCTTGATTTTTATTTTACTTTTTGGATTTTGTTTAACCTTAATTTTCACTTATTTGTTCCTCTTCGATTTTTATGTTAATTTCTTATTTGTTTGTTTTTTTATTTTTTTTATCGGATTTTTTTTCCAAATTGCTCTATTATTTTTATTCTTCTTCTTCTTCTTATTCAATGTCTTCCTCTTCTTCTTCATTATTATCATTT
Organism: Pseudocohnilembus persalinus; assembly: GCA_001447515.1. NCBI lineage: Eukaryota > Ciliophora > Oligohymenophorea > Philasterida > Pseudocohnilembidae > Pseudocohnilembus > Pseudocohnilembus persalinus. Next base: position 367,322 of record LDAU01000144.1, on the reverse strand, counting down.
TCTTATTCACTTTTTTTCTCCTCTTTTTTTTTATTTTATTTATTTTACTTAGTTTCTTCGTTTTAAATGTTGAAGGTGACTCCTTTTTTTTTTGCTTCAGATTTTGATTTTTTTATTTCTTTTACGCAACCTTGAATTTTTAAGATTTCTTATTTTTTTATTTCTTTTTCTTTTTTTTATTTTTTCTATTTTAATGCAGATTTTAAAATTTCTTAGGCTCCAACCCCAGCATCGGATGAAATTTCGCTTAAAAGACTTTCTTTTCTATTTTTATTAATTTGCTTTTTGTTTTCTTATGTTTTTAATTTTTTTGACTTTTGACTTTCTTATTCGTCATTTGATTCGCCAAAAATATCTAATTCGATATCTACCGAATTTTTTTTTTTATTTTCTTTGTTTTTTTTTTCTGATTTTGTTTCTTCCTTTTTCTCTTTTTTATTTTTTTATTACTATATATCTTCTTTCCTTTAAAATATTATATATAAATAATTTTAAATGTAATGTATATTTTAATGTATATTATATTTCAATAATTATATATTTTTAGTGTATATGTATATTATGTATAGAATGTATTAATGATGTATATTTATATTAAAATATTTTATAATTATTATGATGTATATAAATTTTTATATTGCTATCTAATTATTTTTATTAAAATTAAAATATGGAATTTAATTTTCTAAATTTATTTTACTAAATATTGTCTTTTTCAAATTTTTAATTATCAGAAGGTGGAACAATAAATCTGACTTTATTTTTTTTTTCTGTAACCAGTCTTGGCATTATAAATAATTTTATTTTTTCTTATTTTTTTAATAATTATATTTTTTTTTGTTTTTTTAGCGCAAATAATTTATTTTTATTTTTTTATTAAGTCAATCATATTTTACATTTTTAAAGTGCTAAAAATAATATTATTCATTTAAAAGCTTATTAATAAAAAAAAAAGCTAGAATTAATTATTTTAAATGCATATTATACTATGATAACAAATGAAAAGTCTATTACCAAACCGAGTATAATTTATTTATTTAATTTACTAAATTTCAAATTCCTATATATCAATTAAATGTGTGAAAATGATTTTTATAATTTAATATTTAATAAGTGGGATTTATAAACAAATTACAAAAAAAAAAAAATACACAGACATTTAATATAATAATAAATAAAATAATAATTTATATTTATTAAATAATTATTAAAATGTTTAAATTTTCATCTTATCTTTATAATTATTATTATTAATTTAATTTTTTGTATTATTTTTTTTTGTTTAATATTGATTACTTAATTTTTTAAATATTAAATATTTTTTAATATACTAAAGTTTTGCCTCAATTTTAAGCTTTTTAAGTATATAATACAGATTGGAGATTTAGGCTTTCAAGGTCAATTAAGTGTGAAAATCTGGACAATACATTTTTTATCATTTTTTTATCATTTTCTTTGATTTATTTGTGTTAAGCGTCAATTTTTTAAATTAATTCAGTTGTTAATTCGGGACTAAATTGGGCTTTATTTTAGGGGACTCCTCTCAGTATTTGAACTAAAACTCTGTAATTTATTTAATTTTTAGAATTATTAATGGCTTATTTGATGTTTTCTTCGAAGGCTTGTAAGTAGGTTTATTTGGAAATTTTCATTTTTTTGGCCCCTTCTAGTACGAAGGCTATGTCTTGGATTTTGGTGAATTATTTATTATTGTTAATTATGGTATTTTCTATGAATTAATGTAATTCTTTTGATAAATCTTGGCCCTGTCTGATTTTTCCGATAGATAAAATGAAAATTGCGAATAAAGAAGAACTTACACTGTCTTTGGATTTTAAAAATTGAGTTTCTATTTCTTTGTATAATTGTGTGGTAATTACGACGTTTTATTTGTATATCATATGGGTCAAGGCGACCAAAGATTCTAAATTTAATTCGCTGACTTTAATATGGTTGAAAATGGAAAGGTTAATGAAATCTTATGTATTTTAATCTTATTTGTCTAATGATTTGGAAACTGTGCTCAAAAATAAGGCTCTTTCATTCATGTCGCTAATGATTTAGAAGTTTTCCATGAAATAATTTTTGGAAGCTTTGCTTATGAGCTCGAATTCTTTATGTAATTCTAATTGGATGCTGGCTTTGTAGCATAAATTGTAGAGGAAAATGAAATTTGAGATGTTTTTTTTGGGTTGGTTTTGGCTTAAAAATGATTGCTAAATATATTCTTTTTTTTCAACTTATCTTAAGAAGTTCAAGCAAATGAATTCCCAAGTTTTTTTGTCGTTTTTAAGGTATCTCCAGGCTAAGTTGACGAAAATTCCAAAATCTCTAAAAGAGTAACCCTATAAATTGTGAGAAGCGACTTGTCTGATGGCGTTTTCGAAAATGGCTTATTATTCTTCTAAATAAAATAAGAATATTTAATAAATTCTTCTTTAAATTATGATTATAATATTATATATAGTTAGTTAATTAATTTTAAGTTTATTAGTTTATGAATTTCAAGGTAGAAAATAGGAAAATTATTTATAAATACAAGATGTAATAAAATAATAAAAATGAAATAAGAATAATTAAATATATATATTATTTAAATTTTAAATTATTTTTATTTAAATTTTAAAATTTTTTACGAGTGACTTCAGTTTACTACAAGGCTAGGATATTGTTAATAATTCTTCTGGAAGGTTTTTGGAGCAAATCCTGGTCGAGGAGTTCTTGGAGCATAAGATTGGGGTCTCTATTTTGTTCTAGGTTTTCAATGATTTCGTAGGGGGAGTTGAGAATTTTGTTTTATTTTCTTCTTTCTCTGTTTAATTTTTTGGCCTCTTGGTAGTTGAAATAGAGGTGTTTGTTTTGGACGTGGGGCTGTTCTAGGTCGTAATTGTGTTGTTTGATTTTTTTTTTTTGGAGACCTTCTCTTGTGAATTGGGGGTCTCGCAGGATTTTGGGCATGGTTGTTCTTTTGGTGTATTTTGAGAATTGGTAGATTATTTTGCTGATCATTGTTTGCTTTTTTTATGTTTTTTTTTTGTTTGTTTGTTTGTTTGGGGGAAGTGTCGTTGATTTTATTTTTATTGGGAATTTTGAGGTTTTGAATAAATTTTTTTTTATTAATACGATGAGATTTATTTTTAAAGGTTATTAAAATAATAAATATATTAATTAATAAATTATTTATGGCATGCATTTGTTTATTAAGTTTAATTGATGTTTTTTGGGAAAAACTTAATTAGTTTTGATCCAAAAAACACTTAAATTTTAATAATATTAAAAAGAGTAGTAAATTGTAAAGTAGATAGTAAAATTGGAATTTAAGCTTTAATTTCCATAAAAAACATCTATAAATAAATAAAGTTTAGAATAAAATATCTTTATATTTTTTCATATATAATTAAATGTTTAAATAAAATAAAATCCTCATTCTTATTCATCATGTTATTCGACATATTAAGGATAATTATTTTCTTCTTAGTGGTGTTGTTATTAAATTTCGATTTCTTATTATTACTATTATTATTGCATTATTTCTCCTTATTATTGCAATTAATTAGTATCTACTCTGTATTAACTATTTTCCATAGAAGCAAAAGAGTTTTCCATATAATTAAGGTCATTTTTGAAAACTATAACAGTGGTTGATAATCTAAAGAATTGGTAAGCAGCAAAAGTAATGGCAATTAAATAGAGTCCGAATAAAACTGAGAATAAGATCCAAGATCTGTATTCAGAGTAGATCTAAATAGAAATAAAAAATAAAGTTATTTTATGATTTTTTTTTAATTTTATTTTATGATTTTTTTTTAAAATTGATTTAATAATTTTATATTTTTATATTTTTTACTTAGTTTTAAGCTTAATAGCAAACTTCGTTTCTGGTAGGTTCAATTAAGTTTTCTCTGATAAATTTGCAGCTTAAATCGTTTTACATATTGTTTAAAGGAGTAATGTAGTCAGAGGCGAAAGATTTGGCTCCAGCTTAAGTTATATTTTTAGCTGATAATCTGGCTTAATTAGAGGCTTAAACTTGGGTTGTTATGTTGAAAATTCCGTTAATTTTGGGGCAGTTTTTAACGATTTTATTTTCGACGTCTCTGGTGTAGATTAAGAAATTCTGTGTTTTAGTTAAATAAATATTAAATAAAAAGTTTTATAATATTTTAATAAGAGCAATTTTTTTATAAAATCTAAATATAGATATTAAAAATTGTTTTGTGAAATTACATGGGCGTAGTCTTATAAAACTCCGGAAACAGAGTCTTCTCCAAAAACTTAAGGTTTAAGAGTACTGCAAGTTTTGAAGGCTTTATCAGTATATCTAATATTTTCTAGATTTTCAGGGAATTCAGAATTTACAACGAAGCACAATTTTTAGGAAAAATCAGTTAATTATTTGGTATTATTGTATTAAGTGTAGTTAGCAGGACAAGAAGTAAAAGTGTATTGATCTTAAGAAACTTTACATTTTCCAGTTCCAGCTTATTGACTTCCTAGGAAAAAAAATGAATTATAAATAAAGTAATATTTTTTTAAAAATAAAAAATACTTAAAAATGAGAATAATTGATAGAATTCTAGATCCTTTTTTTTGTTTATTTTAAAAAATAAATAATAATTAAATAAATAATTAAATAATTAATTTTTTTTAATTAAATAAATAAATAATTAAGTTTTTTTACCTTTAATATTGTAGTCAGACCATAAATTAAAGGCGTTAACATCAGCAGTTGCATTTTTACCGTTAGAATCAATGGCTTTGGAGAAATCTGAGGTAATTGCGTTACAGTTGGTTTTATGAGTGTTAAAAGCGTTTATTTAGGCAGAAGTGGGGACGGTCAAATTTTTGGAATATGGGGTATAAATTTGCATATTTTTTTAAACATTTTGGGCCTCTTTTAGTAGGTTATTTGTGTCGAGAGTTGTAAAAACGTTTCCAAGATTTTTGTCTTTTCCAAAGGCACATTCGCCTAAGATATCTTTTAATTCTTGGTTTTTATTTCCTGGCCACATTTTGCTGGCGAAGGAAGAGTCGTTTTCAAGAGCGGATAAGGGCTGACAGTAACCGGTTTCTTGTTTTAATTTAATTTTTATTGTATTGATAAAAATTTAAATTTAATTAAATTTATAGTTTTTAATTTTTAATTTTAAATATTTATTAGAAAAGAGTTATTTTACAGATAGAAACTCCTAAGAAGTATACTCCTAATACACAGACGACAATATAAATTAAAAAGAAGAAAATTCCATAACACCAAGAGAAATGCATTAAATTTCCTCCGAAAATTCTAATTTTAATTTTATCTTCTCCTTTTACGAACATTAAAAGACAGAAGCCGATCAAACCTGAGAAAACGACTAATAATTTACTTATTAAAAAGAACCATTCAACTTTTTAGTTATAAAAAATAGGTTAAATTAATATAATTATTCTTTTTTATTTTTAAATAAATATTGAATATATAATATTAAATGTAAAATATTTTTATAAAAATAAATAAATTAAAAAATAAGTAAGTAAATAATTAAAAATTAATTACCAAAGGCTACTAAACCTTATTTTTCTTCTTTTTATTAGAGTAATTACTGATGGAATTCGGAGACTTGTCCTACTAAGCTGTTGGTATATTAGACTACTTTGGCTTTTGCTGAAGAAATTTCTTTTAAAATTTTGTCTTTGTTTGTGAGCATTTTGTTTAGTCCTGTATAAATTACTCCTAATTATTGGCCGTCAGTTTTTAGCGAATCAGTGTAGTTAGAAACGATTCTATATTAATTTTTATTTTATTATTATTAAGTAATTTAATTCAAATATATTTTAATTGTTTTAATTTTTTATTTTAAATTTTTAATTTTATAATTTTTTATTTTTATAATTTTTTAATTTTTTATTTTTAACGTGTGGTTTTTTTTTATTTTTGGGGTAAATTTTTAAAATTTATTATAATTATTAAAATTATCTTTAAATTTAGATTATTACGTTAACCAGGGCTCGACAGATTTTTACAAGTTGAGTAAATATTCAGAATCTATTAAAGGTTTTGTGGTAGCGGAGGGGTCAGGGTTAGAAAGGGTAATATTTTTTGTTAATAAAGATTTTGCATTTTCAGTTTAAGTTTCTAAATCTCCATAAATTTCGTTATATGTAGAATTATCTAATTCCTTATAAGGACTTTATGTGATTTTTTTTGAGTAGAAATCGTTTAAGGCTTCTAAATTGGTATTGTAATCGGAAACTCCGGACCACTCTTTTTGATTTTTTTTCTCGTTTTTGATGAAAATAATTCCATTATATAATAAAGTACAGTCGACGTTGGTAATAGTTTAATCAAAGCTTTCATCAGTTTCGTTGTTGAATTAGACTATAGCTTACCATGTGATCAAAGATAACAAAAGGAATAAAATTCCAGCTGATATAAAATATAATTTTAAATTATATAGAATAAAATGTAAAATTAATAATCAATTAATTAATATATTTTTTGAAATAACATCTTATTTAATATAGTTATATTTATTTTTTCGATTTTTAAAGTAATTTTTCTTTCAATTTTTACCAATTATGAATTTTTCTTATCGAGTTATTTTTTTTCTTTATTATCTTTTAAAGAAAATACTGTAAATACAGAATACGTACAAGGCTAAAACTATAATAAATAATAGAATCCACCAAATAACGGATAACAAAATGGTTCCAGTATTATCAGAGAAAATTCTTATAAAAAGCAAAATATAAATATAAATATGAATAAAAATATAAATATAAATAATTGAAAATTTTTTTTTTATAAAATATGAAAATCATATAAAATTAATTATTACATATTAAAAATAAAATAAAATAAAAAAATGTAAATGGTAGAAAATTAATTTTATTTTAACATATATGTAATAAAAATAAATTTTTAAAAAGGGCGAATAATTTACTGAGAATAATTTTTTTCTCTGAAATTTTCTGCGACGTTAGGCAAATCTGCGTCTTCGAAAATTTGGAAAGAAGAAACTGCTTAGTATTATTTAACTGATTTGGCGGTAGAATCTTCGATACTAGTAGTTCTTGAGTTAACATCATAGTTTTCACAGTACTTATTGTATTAAGTTTATAAGGATTTCAGTTTTTCGTTTAGGACGTCTTAATTCTGGAAAAAAATATAATAAATTTTTTATTTTTAATTTATTTATTAATTATTATTATTATAAAATTTTTATAATTGTGAAAAATTAAAGGTAGTTTAAAAGTAAATATTATTGTTTTTTATTTTTTTATTGTATTTTGGAAATACATGTTTTTTTATTTGTTTGAAAATTAAAATTTATTTTATTTTATAAGGAGTTTGTTTGAATTACTGATAATTTGTGAGATAAATTGGCAGAAACTAAATGAATTGCTAAAATAGCTAATAAAATAAGTTTTAATGAGTTCATTAATTTCATGATTATTTTTATTATTAATGTGTTTTATTTTTCTTTTAGATTACAATTATTTTTTGATTATATGGTTATTTAATTTAATAAAAATATTTATTAAAATGATTCGTAATTATAATAAGTGTTTGAAGAAATATAATAAAAAGTAATTGATTTTTATTATTAATTTATTAATTTTTATTTATACTTATTGATATTAAATCAGTTTATCGCGGCCCTTCTTTGCGAGTAAATTAATAATCAAATATATTTATATTTTTTTTATTTAATAATCAATAATAAATTAATTTATAAACAACTTTTATTAATAAAGGTTAGTATACTTGAATTATTCAAATATTGTTATATTTTTAAAGTTAATTAAAATTATATGGTAAATAAAATAAGTTTTTATTTACTTTATTTTCTTTATTATGAAAAATAAAATATATTTTCAAATTAAAATTAAAATTCAAGAAAATATAATTTGCTTAAAACTCTTTTATTATTCTATATAATTTTTTTAAAAATTAATTAATTATTTTAATTCTAATATTGATTCTATTTTTTTAAAAATTGATTTATTCAAAATTTTATTTTTTAAAGTAATACTTGTTATACTAATACTTAGTAAATTAGTTACTATATTAAAACAAAATTATTTAGTTAAAATTATTAAATTTTATACCATACAAATTAACAATATACAAAAATGATAATTTTAATAAAGTAAAGTAGTTTTCTTTAATTCTAAAATTAAAATGTACTTTTATACAGTAAGTCCAAAAATAAAATACATTTTCATTTTAATAAAAATAATATAAATAATTAATTTAAATTTCTCCTCTTTAATTATAAAAATTCGTTTATTATCAAATAAAAATATTAATATTAGATAGAATATAAATAATTTAATAAAAATACATAATTTTAATTACAATTTAATCGTACAAAGCTTTTTATAAAATAATTTTTAAATTATATTTTTCTAAATAATAATTTTCAATATTTGTGAAAGTTTATTTTATACCTAATTATATTATAATAATTACATTAAATTTGAAATCCATTTAAAAGGCCATTAATTTAATTTATTCTAATCATTTGGATTAATTATTAATAAGAAATGAAGTTATATTGTAAAACTATATTTTAATAATGATTTTTAAAAATAATATAAATGAGATGGAAATTAGTGAGGCTTTTTTTTCTGTGAGAAACTTCATTGACATTAATTTTTTAAATTAGTAAAAAAAATCAAATTTAGGTTAATTTATTTGTTTTTTATTACTTGTTATAATTATTAATAAATTATGCAATAATTCGAAATAAGTTAGAATTTTAGAAGTCAAATTACTAAAGCATTAAATACTTTTAAAAAGAATTATCAGTTTTTATGTAAAAATAATATTTTAGAAAATTTATTTATTGTTACTATTGTATGTATAGTTTAAATTGTATTTAAAATATATATTATACTTGTTGAACTTTAAATATATATAATAAGATTAGATTTTTATATATTATTATAAATGATAAATATATATTAAGATTAAAATCATAATAAGATTCTGTATATAGATATATAATTATATATAAAAGATTATAATATTTATAATTTTCAAGGCTCTTACATAAAAAAAAAAAAATAATGGTTATATATTGAAAAGCGTTTATATTTTATTTGTAAACTTTATTTTATAATTCTCTTTTATTTATTTTACTTTTTGATTTGATTTTATTTTTAATTATTATGATCAAATATTATTAATGTTATTATTAAACAGTTAATTACTTATTATTTTTTTCTTGTATTTATTTTTTCCCATTTTTATTTTTTGTGCAAATTGATGAAATTATTTTTTTTAATTTTTTTTCAGGGCTAGATTAATAATATCATATCAGCTTTTAAATTTCGTTCAGATAAATTAATTAATTAAAGAAATTTTAAATTAGTACTGTTTATTTTTAAAGGAGCAAAAGTACTTTTCAGTAAATAGTGCAAATCAAGTCAAAGTAATAAAATAAATAAGGAGAGTTTTTTAAATATTTTTAATTATTATTTTAATTCAAAATCTGATTACAAATTACCCGGCATTTAGTTTATTCAAGTTAATATTTATTTTATCTTTCCAATCTCTATATCTTTTTTAGATTTCAATTTATTTTTGGATGCTATGTTCCTAAATTTCTTTGTCAAAATCGAAAATTTTCAAATATTGACTGATTTATATGGTCAGTTCTTATTTGATGGCGTTAATTTTCTCAATTTTTTAATTTTCCCATAAATTTTTAAAAACAGTTTAATGCAAAATTTAATCGTCTTTTTTTTGGTTAATTTATTCTAAGTTTTTGTTGTTTAATTTCATACAGCAGAGTCTAAAGAATTTTAAATTAATGCTTTAGGGTTTAATTTTCGCCTGTTAATAGGTTTCCTAAATGATGGTTCTAATATCTAGATTTTAGTTTTCAGCTAAATTTTGATTTTAGTTTTGTTACAGGTCAAATTATTCCTTAAGGTACTTGATTATTTTTTGGAAATAAAATCTATTGGCATTTTTGACAAGGGATTGCGTTGTTCTTTTTTTCCATCTTTTGCCGGATTTTTGTTCTTCTTGTATTTTTTTGCCTTTATCTGGTTCGTCATCATCTTCTTCTTCTTCTTCGAGGTTTTGCTGGTTATAATTAGAAATATTAGTTATAGTTATAGAATTAGCTTGCTATACATCTGAATGAGGTTATTCTAAGTTATTTGTCATGTTTTCAGAGTTGAATCTCTAGACTAGTTTGTTAGTAGAAGAGCTGTTTTGAGTGTGCTGGCTGAAGCTGTCTTCTTGGACTTGTTCCTGTATTTTGAGCGAGCTTTTTTTTCTTTATAGAATTTATATTTGCTCTTTTTAGCTTTATTAGAATTTTTTTGATTATTTTTCTCTTTCTTGTTACTATTTGTTTTATTGGTTGTTTTACGAATAATTATTCAAATTAGTATTTTTTGATGATGTTTTTATTGACTGGTTTAACCCAGACCTTAAATCTTCTATTTAGGTTGGTTCTTGTTCGCATTTCACTTAAATTCTTGAAACTCCATTGATGTCTTTGCTGTATGATTGATGTTCGGTGTTTACGAAATATTTTGTATTTTGCTAATTTTAAGATTAAATTTTTGCTTATTTTTTATTTGAATTATCTTCTTTTTATTTAATTTAACTTATAATTTAGATCTAAGGCATTTGTTCCCCAATCTAAAGTTCTCTGAAACTTGATTTCATTTAATTTTAATTTATTGTGTTTATAAAGATTAAGAAAGATTAGAAGTTTTAAAGTTTAAGTTTTTGAGCAGGTTGCTTACTATTAGAAATAAAGATTTTTTTTAAAAAAAGTAAAAAAATAGAGTTTTTTTTTTTTAATTTTTATTTTTTATTTATTTTTTTTTATTTTTTTTATTAAATATTTGTTAAATACATTACTTTTCCACAATTTGATGATTAACTAACACATTATTTTTATATTTTATATTTAAAATGATTAATTAAATATATTTGGTTAACTTTAGCATTTGTAATTTACACCATTAAATAATGAATGAAATTTTTATATTTTTGTGAACTTAAGAATTTATAGATTAAGTAAATAATTGTTCTTACAGTTTTTACCATTTTTTTTTAAAGATTAGAATAATGATATATTATAAATAAATACAAATCATTATGTAATTAATTAATTAATTTTTTTCTACATTTATATTCATATTATTATAATCATGTATATTTTACTACTTACGGGGTTTTGTAACTTTTTTTACTAAATTCATTTTCATTTATATTCACTAATATTATCATAGTATATTTATCTTTTATAGTAAAACCTCAATGTATACAACGTGAAAACATTAGATTTAATTTTATTTATTTTGATATTTTACTTATAACTATATAAATTTTACTTTTATTACATTTAAGAGTTAATTACTTTTTAAAATCTTTATTATATTTATATTATTATTTACGATTTCTATAAATTTGTTATTTTTTGTTTAAAAATTTTAAGGGGAATAAAATGTACACTTTTTAAAAGATTAATTACAAAAATAAACTGCAAAGAAAAATTATATTAATGATAAAAATATAGTAAAAAAAACAAAAACTAAGACCTAAAACCTAAGTATATTTTTAAATTAAGATAAAGTAATAAAAGATGCATATAAATTGTTTTATTTCTTTCATATAATATAATTCATAAAATACTATAAAAAAGCTATCAATTTTTTGTCTAGTGATATCAATAGCATTAATTTTGAACAAAAATATTTCAATTATTAGAATTAAAAATGAATTTTTATCAAATATAATAATTTGCTTATTTTTATAAATTTTTATATTATTAAAAGGGCAAAAATATTTTTCAAATTATTTTTTATTTGTTTATTTTTCTCACTTAAATTTTTAATGATTTCCGTTTTATATATTTTTTGTAAGAACTAAAAAACACTTCTAATATATATCATACCGAGTGTATTTATTATATTTCTATATTTATTCTAATTTATAAAAAAAAGTAATAATAAATAAACCAAATTTTCATATCAAATATATTAGATTATATATTATCGAATATATATATAATTTATTACTAAAGTTATTTAATTTAAAATGTTAAAAAATTCCAATGAGTTTAGAATTATATTTTTATTTGTATATAATTTAATAATTTATTCATAAATAAAACTAACCAACTTATAAATATAATATAAAAAGTAAATTATTGGTTTATTTTATCTTGCATATTAAATTATTATGTAATTCAAAATTTATTAAAATAAACTCGTTTGTAATTATTTTAAAATTATGAAAAGTAAGATAAAAATATAATATAATTTTAATAATAACTATATTAATTAATATTGAATGCACTTATATTTTTATTTAAAAAAAATAAAAAAGAACTCAAATTATAATTAGTTTATGTTTATTTTTAAGTTGTTATATTTTTTCGTTTAAATATTTATTTTAAAAATGAATTGTGGGATTTTTTAATAGAATAGAAATTTAATTAATAAGTATTTATTTTTAGATATTATTTTCTTTTTGTTATTTTATCTTATCAATCAAATTTATATTTTTGGTTTAAAATTATTGTACATATAGGAATATTAATTTAATAGGTTAACTAAATAAAAAACAAATTAATTAGAAATTTGTTAGTATACTGTACTTATAATTAATTTTATAAATGGATACTGAACATAAAAAATAAATAATTTCTTGGTCTAATTACTAATTAATTTATTAAAAAATAAAAGTTAAAAATATTAATAATCAATTAAAAGTTTATAATTATAATTCATTAGAAATTAAACTTTAATTATGAACTATAGTAATCAAAATTTTTGTGGTATTTATGAACCAAAGTTAAATATAATTTTATAAATTTCTAATTATTAACTTATAAAATTTTTGTAAAGGTATTTTAAAGAATATAATTTTTAGGGCAAATAAAGTGCCTTTCAAATATTTATATATTTTCTTATATTTACGTATTTTAATTCATTATACTATATTAAATAATATTTTAAAATATATATGTTTTTTCTACCTTTTAATCATTTTGTAATATTTATATATTTAATACGAATATTAAAGTTTTTTAGCTTATTATTACATATTTTTTCGTTATTATTTATTTTCCTATTCTAATAAATATTTATTATAAAAGCTTATTTTCATAATATGATAATTTTGCATTTCAGTAAGAATGATTACAATTAAATAAAACAGAATCGGTAAATTTTTATTACAAATTTAAAATTATCTAGGGAACAATAAAATAAAACTTTTAATTAGTAGTTCTTCTATTTTATATGAAATAATGAATAAGTTTTTTCCAATTAATAAGAATATAATTTTGATGAGTTTTAAAAAATTTTGCTTTTAAAAATTGAGTAATTCTATAATGATAATAAATAAAAGAATATCAATGGCCTCTGAATTTTTCTGTCAAAAATGATAAAACAATAAATTAAACATTATTAAAATTTCTATTTTTCTAAATACATTTCATAAATTAAGATATTAAATTTTTTAAAATATCATAAAATGTGATTCTAAATTAGATTAATGATTTAAACAGAAAAATTAAAAGTAATCAAATAAATAAATACTTATTCAATTAATTAAATTAATTTATTTAAATGGATACTTATTAATCAGTTTTATTATAAGTTGATTTATAAATTATTAAAGATATTTAATGACTTGTAATAAATTTATTTTATTTATAGTTACAACGCAAATAAAAATTAAAATATTTATTTGGTTAAAATTTATTTGCTTTTCTTATATATCATATATGAAAGTAAAAACTAGGTTTAAATTTTCCTAAATTTATAAATATAAAATTAATATTTCGAATAACAATATACCTTTTAATTAAAAATTTATTATAAATGGTATCTTAAATATATGTTATTTATTATTATCATTATTAGATTAGAATTTTAAAAAAAAAAAAGTATGATTTATTTTTATTAAAAGTAAAAATAAATCACAAAATTACAAATTTCAAGAAAATATTTTATTTGGCAATTTACATAATATTTAAAATAATAATATATTTATAATTATAAATTAAATAGCTAATCATTGTATATTAATTTTGATTGGGGGAAAATTAATATTATTTTAAATTTCATTATCAATTTAATCTCTTTATTATTATAATTTTTTTTAATTTAAGCTTGAATCCTCTTAATTTCGATCTTTTTCATTAATATTTTTATAAATATGATTAATATTTTTATTATAATCTTAATGATTTTATTATTAAATTTAGTTATTTTAAATATGTGTATTTAATGTTCTATCATATTGACTTTGATTTATTTATTTTGGTTAAAATTATTGTGTTATTTGAACTTATTGAGAATTATGAATTTGGTTTTAGAATTGGCTGTTATTATTACTTTTATTTATTTTTAAATTTTGGGAGGAAATCTTTTTATTAAAGGGTAAAATTGGGGAAAAATAAGACTTTTAGGTATTTGATTGGCTTAAATTTTAATTAATTTGAATTTTTGCCTGATTTTCTAAAAATTCTAGAATTTTGTTTTACTACTATTTACTTGTAATATATTTGGGGCTATTATAGAAGTCAGATTAATTAAAAAAATTAAAATTTTCATTTTCATTTTTTTACACGTTATTATTTTATACAATTATAGGAAGTGTACCAACAGATTATACCCTATTTTAATATATTTTTTAAGAACAATGTTATTTATGATTAAAATTCTTATTTATATTTTTATCGTTATCATCATTATTTTAGTTTTTTTTAGTTTTATATTTGTTAGTTATTTTAATTGATTTCTAAGATTAGTTTAAGGAATTATTATTGGGCGAGTGTATAATTTTCGATTTTGAAACTAAATTTTCTTATGTAATTTTTTTAATGTGTTATATTTTGTTTGACTAGTCTATGTTGTTATAAATAAAATTATCATTTATGTTTTTGTTTTATTTTCCTTAATTCTGTAATTATTGCTAATTAATATTAATTTCTTTTTCTAAATTTTAATATTAATTAACTATTTTAGAATTATTATTACCGGTTTTAAATTAATTTTATAATGGGTCAACTGAATTTTGATATTTTTATAAATTTAATTATTATTCCTGATTATTTTACTCTTCATATTTTTTTTTTTAGGACTACTGGTGAATTTATTCTTAATTATAAATTTAATTGGTATTTGTCGCTTATTAATCTTTTTAATAGTTATTATTAAAATTATTTGATTAATTTTAAATAATTTGCGTATCTGTGTCTTAATAAGAATCAATATCGTTAATTTTTTTACTTAAATTATTTAAGAATGGTTTAGCTTTTTCAAGTCCTTTAGAAGTTGAAAATTCAATGTATCCACTTTAAATGATTTAATTTAAATCATTTTATTTTGAAGATTTATTTTATATATAGCTTTATGATTTAGAATTTTTCTTCCTTAACGCATCTTATTTTTGAAGTATGAGTTCCTTTTCTTAAATGGCTAAAAACTATTTTTTTTAATTTTCGTATTCTTTTTCTAGTTATTCTAGGTTTTGGTTTTTGTTCGAAAAATGCTATTATTTGTATTTTTACTTATCTTATTCTAAAAGTCTAAAACCATCCTCCACATCTGAACCAAATGCTTTTCTAGATGCCTTTAATTTTTCTTTATAAGAATCTAAAATATCAAATCCCAAATATTTATGAAACGCTAGAATTTTTTCTTCTTTTGTGATAAATTACCTATATTTTGAAATTGTTATATTAAAATATAAATTTATTAAAAGCAATAAAAGTTCTAGAAATTTTAATTTTAATATGGCTGAAAAGTAAGTAAAAATTTTTTATTGATTATTCTTATATAATCTTAAGAAATAGTTGGAATAATTTTCTTGATATAAAAATTTTATATAAACTTTTTTATTTTCCCATAATTTAATAAAAGAGAAAATTTTTTATATACCATTTATTTTTACTATATAAACATAATGAACTAAATTCAGTAATTATAATAATTTCTTAAAACTATATCGTTAATACATATACTTAAATATATTTTCAAATTTTAGAAACATGTATCTTAATAAATAAATTTTAAAATTTAAAATTATATTTGTCTGTTTTAATATTAAGGAAAAAAATTGTATTTAATTTGTCAAAAAAAAAGATAAAAAAAAAGTATATTATTTTTAAGTTCAATATTTTATCGTAAATATTATTTATTGTACATAAAGTACTGTCTTATAAATTTTAAATATAAATAGCAAAAGTAAGAATTTTAAACGTTAAATTTATAAAAATATACTCACATATATATGTAATTATTATATAAGAGAGCACTATTTTCGAATTCTAAATAAAAGACAGGAAATAATAATAAATATATTTAATTTTTTATTTTATTATAAATTTATAAATTATATATTATAGACATTTTTTGATTGTACAATCTAAATACATAAAAGTAATGATATATATTTTGTAATATTTATATATTTACTTTTTGTATAGTATTTAAATTATGGTATAAAATAGTAGTTTAAAATAATTTTATGATTAAATTAATTCAAATATAATTAATAACTTTCATTGTTTTCTATTCTTTTATCTTTTTATTGATTAATTTTAGTTTAAAATATAAAATAATGGTTAACTTTCAAAATATGATTTTAAAATAAAAATAATGGTTAATTTTCAAAAAAAATAATAAAATAATGTTCAATAGCATAATTTATTAAATCTTCCCATTATTTAAAATATAGTAAATTTTAAGTAAGATAATACTTAAATTTATAGAAAATAAACCTAGACTAGCGAAAAAAAAATTTTTAACTTTAATTAAATATATTTTATTTAAAAGTTAAAAAACATTAATATAATATATACTGTATATTTTTTATTTAATTTTTTTTACTATTAATCTGAAAATTGTTCTTAAGCTAGCAATTCTAAAAGTGCGATAAATTCTTGCAAAGTTAATTCTTTAGAAGATTGGCCAGCTTTTTTAAAAATTCTAGGTATATCTTTTTTTCTATTTTATAAAACTTAAAATTGGTTGCAAAATTGGCAGAATTAATTTAACGAGAAAACTTAAGATTCCTTTTAAATTCTTTCAAATGTTCGGTAGCCTACTTTTTATTTGGTGTAAAAGTAGAAAATTTTTTGGATTTTTTATTTTTGGTTTTGCATGGCTTATAGGTAGAGATAGGGGTCGTGTCTGTAATTTTTTATAATTTCTTGATTTTATTTATAATTTTAACCATGATTTGTAATATTTTAGGTGTCGTTTTCGGCGTTAATACTATTTTAAGATTTTAATTTTTGTTAATATAATTTTCTTTCTTATTTTTATAAACTTGCTTGATGGATTTAGTCATCAGAGGTTAAATCTTATGATAACAATTCGGTTTATTCAAATTCGATGGCACTTTCCTCTGGGAATCCCATTTATTTTAAATTTTGATTTTGGATTTTCATTCTATGTGTAAAATTTAGAAGAATTTTAGAGAAGAATTAAATATTATGCAGAGTTTGATTGGCCTAGTGTTCTGCTTATATTCTGTGTTATGAGTTATCAAATGACTCATTATTTGAATTTAGCTCATTAAAATTTAAAGTTTAATCAATAGTAACATTCCTGCTGTCCTCTTGAATTTCTGAGACCTTTTAAATAACAGAAAGATATTAAAGATTACAGTTTTATCACTGATAAATAAATAAATAAATAAATAAATAAATAAATAAAAAATTTTCATATTAATATTATATAATATAAACAATTTGAAATATATATAAAATATGTAAATTTTTTTTAATTTTTTTTTACTTCTGTGAATTTTAAGCTACTATAACTTTATAATTTTTAATTTTTTTTATCTTCTTAGTGTTTTTCAATGTTTTTGCTATTTAATTTGTTATCTATTTTACTTTTGGCATTTTCTCTAATTTATTCAGGATTGTAATTACTTTTTTATTCCTAATTATCAAATCTGTCAGTTTTCTGGCGAGATTGATTATAGTCTTAATTATTAATATTATTGGCGTATAATTAACTATTTGCAACTTAAATTAATTCACCTTTATCTGAAATGATGTTGTCAAAGCTTTATTCCTTTTTTTATTATAATTCTATTTTAGAAATCTAATTAATATTTTAACTATATTCTTAAGGTAAGATATTACCGTTAGATTATTTTTAATTATTATTACTATTTAAATTTTTTAAGTTATTATTTGATATTTTATTACAATTAGAATTATGAATTTGACTTTAAATTTTAGTATAATTTTAAGAATTTTTTATAGAGCTTTATTCTATAGTAAATTTAATACTTGATTACTAATCTTAATTAAATTGAACATTATTTGGATCATAAGTTAAAAGACCTATATAATATTTATATTTTCCATTATAAAATCCCATTAAATCATATATTTTTTGCTTATTATGATCAACTATTTATTAAGGATCATTTTTATTAGAAAAAATATAGGCGCCTATCATTTCTACAGCATTTTTAAAGGCTTTATAATCAAGGCCGGGATAATTGGGTTAATTTTAGTTAAAATTGAGTATTTTTTTAAAAATTTCAGACCTGATTTTTTTTGTTTCTAAAAATGGAAAATTTTTGCAAAAAATCATGAATTGCTTATTCGAAAGAATTTCGATGGGAGGTGGTTTAAGTTTTTTGTGGTTTTTGAATAGGTCTATTTTTGTATAGTGCTAAAAAATTTCCTAGAGTATTTTTTCGTTTAGGTAATTTTTTTCAGCTAAGTCAAAAATGATTTGGCTTTTAATTTCGGCCATTTACTTTCTGAGAACTAATAAAGACTATTCTGCTATTTTAATAAGAAAATATTTTTAATTCTTAATTATTTTTTATAATTTATGGATGCAATTACTTTTATATTTACTTTAATATTATATGTGTAATTTACCTATATTTTTCTAAGACTTCGTAGATGTTTCATTTTATAATATACCTTCGAATTTTTGTATACTTTTGTAAATTTATTTTAAGTAAGGATTTTATTTAATTAATTCTTACTAGTTTTCTGAAAGAATTTACATTTATTAGTCTAAATAATTTAATTACTCCTTTAGTTGTTATACTCTCCTTTTTAAATTAAAATTTTTATAAATTAACGATAAAATTTGTAAGCTAAATATATAAATTTACATAACTTCTTGTTCTATTATTTTTTAAGATTTATTTTCATCAGTATGTGTAACTTCTTTTAATTAAAATTTTGGATCTTAATTTAACACTTTTACTTTAAAGTATTCGTTATCAATGTTTTCTAGATTGTTTATCGATAATTTTTCCTTTTATATATCATAATTGTATTACGATGTTAGTCTTATAAGTTAATAATCTACATATCTTTCAGTAACTAATTATAAATTTTTATCTCTAAACCACTAATAAAAGTCATCAAAATAAAGAACTCCTTCCATATTTTCTTTAAATTAATAAATGTAAAAATAAATAAATTATTATATATGTATTAATTTTTAGTAAATTTTTTACAAGCATAAATATTAAATTCCTATCCAGGATGTTTGATATCACAGCCCATTTATTTAAGTTAGGGTTAAAAGGCAATAAATTCATTTAAATCTATTTTACAATTTGCATCTATATCTACTAACTAGAATAACAGTTAAACCTCAAAAAAATGGATTAATAGTAAAAAAAAAATATAAAAGCCATCTTTATTTAATTTATCTTCTTGGGTTTAATTTTTGTCTTAATTAAGAATTTTATTAAAAGGTTTTTTTTAGAATTTTGAGGGTCTTTCTTATTTTTGTTAATTTTGATTTTATAGTTATATTTATTGTTTAAAATCGTTTTTAGATTTTAGGATTTGTAGTTTGAAAGCGTGCACAAAAGAAAGTTATATAATTTTTTTATTTTCGTAAATATAAGTTAAATTGAGAGTGTCTTTTAAGCCGGTTTCTATGTTTTAATAGTTGAGACTTCCTTTTCCTATAAAAAATAAAAAATAATAAGAAAATTTACATGTAAATATATTTTAGATGCATGTTTAGTCAAAAGTTTTTTGATTATAATTTCAAGATTTTTATTTACTATCTATATCGAAAATTTTAAATAAATGATTTCTCTGTTAAATTGAATAATTTGAATTGGATATTGGAAGCTTTTAGGCTATTATATTTAAAACTTCTTGTTGTTTTTTAAATGTTGGTTTTTTTTTATTCATTTCTTTACTTTAAAATTAAAATTTTTTGATTGAGTTTAAATAATTATTGTAGAATTGTTTTGTTTTTAGCAATTTTTTTTCTTTTATGATAAAATTTAATAAAAAATAATTCAATATTATAGAACATTATATAAAATTTGGAAATTATTATAATTTACATTTTAAATACTATATGTAAGCAATGATTGGAAATAATTACCTAAATAATAATAATGGATGAATTATTAATATGCATTATATGTATTTAATTAAGGTAAACAAATGGAATATTTGTAAATAAACATAAAAATCTACAAAAAATAGTAAAAATTAATGATTTTGTATTAATATAGATATAATACTACTTTTATAAAGTCATATATATATGTTTAATGTAAAATATATTAATGTAATTAATTTTATTATTTTTTATATGTACTAATAAAAAATTTAGCTTGTTTATATTACAAAGGTTTATATTTATGATTTTATTATAAATAACACAAGATATATATTTTTCAATTAAAATTAAAGAAATTATTACTATTTTTTGGTCCAAAATCATATATATCTGTTTTAATTTCTTATTATGCATTTTTATAATCAAAATCAAAATTTTAGTATTCATCAAAATTAGTGGCATTCTGAATAAATCCCATTACATTATTTTTATTTGTATTAGTTTCTTATTTAATTTGTTATGATTATTTCTACTAATGCATGTGTTATTGTTATTTAATTTCATCTGGATTTAAACTATTATTGTTATTATTTAAAAATGATTAAGGTTCGGATTCATCAAAGATAGGATTTTTCAGATCATATTAAAAGTCTTATTACCTAGTATTATAATAAATAAAAATTAAATAAAAAATAGATTTTTCAAAATAAAATAATTATTAAGCTGCTAAAAAATAATATATATTTCTTTATAAATTAATTTAATACATTTTTTTTTACCCTTGCTGGCTATTCGAGCACGAGGAAGTTGAGGTAATTTATTCAAGTTCATTCATGTTATCATTAAAAATATTAAATTAGTTTTACCCATTATATTCATTATTATTTTATTACATAATTTACATTTAATCTTCCATTTTTTTTTATAAATCATTATAAGCCTTATCCATCCCCATAGATTTAAGGGCAAAAGAGGCGCTATTTTACTATAATGATACTAATTAGCTCATATTTTATAGTTCACACATGGTTTCGCTATCAGATTCAGGGGTGGGCAATAACAATTTTACAGAATTTATATCATATATGGAAAGATTGGGTTTAAGGTTTATTAATTATTATATTGTTTAGGGTAATTATTATTTGTTTTGGAAAGGGGTGAAAATTTCTGACCTTTTTGGTTTTTATTATTATTATATTTATTAATTTTATTATTATTATAATTATTGTTTGTTTTTTTCTTGGCTTTCTTGTTTTTATTGTTGGATTTTTTGTTTAGTTTCTTAGAGTTTTTGCTATTGTTGTTGTATTAGACATCGTTCTTGTTTTATGTTTGAGTAAAATCTTTGAGATATTGTGGATTCTAAAAATTGGGAAAATTATTTGTATTATTCTGTAAATTATTGCTATTATTATTGTAATTAGCAATTTTAATAATTATAATAAATTTCATAGTTTTTCTGGTTTATTATTTATTATTATTGTTATAATTATTAATCGTATTATGTACTTTTTTTTTATTCTATATATCTGGGATCATCAAGGGACTGGCTTTTGATGAGTTACTGATTTTTATTTAATTTTTAATTTTTGGGTTTTCTTTTTTTGGATGAGGTGTTTTCGAGAGCAAATGAATTTGCTTTTTTAAGTTGATTTTGTTTGTTTCCACTACCATCTAAATGCAATAAGTGTTATTTTTGTTATTATTATTATTTGGATTATTTTTTAACTTTTTTGGAAGATTTTTAAATTGAATATACTTTAGATAAATTCATTTTGGGGCTGTTATCATCTATTTGGGATTGACTTGAAATGTTTCTTAATGTTTCTTTTATATTTTCGATCATTTTTATATTTAAATGTTTAATTTAGATAGGTAGAGGAACAAATTTCTTATTTTGTTTTTTTTTAATTTATTTTTATTTTGTTTTAATAAGCTATTTTTTTTTTTTTCTTTTATTTCCTGAGATAAATGAAAGGGTTTAATATTTTTAATCAATTAATTTCTCAAGTTTTTATTATTTAATGAAATAGAGCCATTAATTAATAGAAATGATAAATTTTATTTGCTTTTATTTATATATAATAAAATAATTTACTTTTAATTACACCATAAATTGAGAAATAAAAAATTATTAATTTGAAAATTAAAAAATATTTATATAGATTATTAAGCATTTTTATTAAATAAAATTAATTACTTTGATTTTAAAAAATTATATTAAAGAAATAAAATATCATGTTTTAATTATTATATATACTATTATAAATAAATATAAAAACATTTCTAGTTCAAAATTTTATTTCTAATAAATTGTTTAAATATTCCAAAATTAAATTATATTTAAAACTAAATACTAATAAAATTTAAAATTTAAAATTAAAACTATAATCTAAATTTTTCTTAAAAATATATGAATGTTTATTATAATTATTTAATATATTAAATAATTCGAAAATTCAAATATAAATTAGCATTATTAATATTTATTTTATAAAATATGGTGTTAACTAACAAAATCTCGAAAAAAAAAAATATATGTAAGATATGATTTTTAATGATATTTATAAATTTAATAAATTTTTATAAAAATAGACTAAAATTTTTTTTATTATATTATAGATTTCTTAATATTAATAGAAAATATATGATTTAAATAATAAGTTTATTAAAAAAAATCATAATTTCTATAATTTACTATAAATTATATTTTAAAAATTATATAGTTATAGAATAATTTATTATTTCTAAGCAAAAAAATAATTTATAGTAAATAAAAGGAAACTAAAAAAATAAGGGAAAGTTAAATATTTTTTTTCAATATAATTTACTATACTAAAATAAAAAGCAAACGAAACTTAATAATGAGTTAAAACGAAAAATAAAAAGATATAGTTAAATTGAAGATTTATTTCGTGGGAGATGTTTCGTATTTTGATTTAGGTAGGCATAAAAAAAAAAAAGAAAATTTTTCCAATTATTAAATTAAAATTTTTATAACATATAATAAATAAAAATATTTTAAAATTGTGACAAATTTATTTTAAAAATTTTTTGATTGGAAAAATTTACTTTCTATTTCATAAAATCAATTTTTAATACCAAATAATCGAGTACTGAATTTTATCTTAGGAAATTTAAGTTAAACAATAATAAAGAATTATAAGTTTCATTATGGCAAGGTATAAATGCATCTGAAAGATTTTAATCTTAAAGTAAAATAAAATATATAGTTTAAAATAATTGACTATAGTGTATTTTTTATATAATTCTCTAGTGTTAATAATATATTAATTTTTATAATAATTTAGAATTAGTTTAAATGATAGATAATTATTATTATAAGGATATTGATGGCGTTATTTATTATTATAATGAAAAAAATTAAAATTGTATATAATTTGCTAAAAATAAGTAAAATTTTAGAGATTAATTCGCTAAATTTAATAAAAAAAAAGAACTAACAAATTTTGAAATTTGCATTTAAAATGTTAACGATTATCCTATTAAATTCTAGGTGGATTAAAATTTTATTTATAACAGAAGTCTATGGAATATTCTTTTATACATGTAGAGCAAATAAAAAAATAAATTATAAAAAATTTTTGTATAATAATAAGATTAACAGCTAGATTTAAGAATTTATGGTAAATATAATTTAAAAAAAATTTTAATTAAACATTTTTTTATATTATTTAGATATTAATCGGAGTATAATTTATTTGATTAAAATTTTGAAAAAATATAAATTAAATCTAATGTTTAGATTAGATATTTTAATTGAAATTTTATTGTTAATTTCGAAAAACTCTTTTAAGAAAAAATAAAGTATTAAGTTTGAACAATCGAATTAAAGCAATATTTATACAAACTATGAATATATAAAAATTATGTATATGATTATTTATCAGTTACTATAATAAAAAGGACAATAATTTATAGAATTTGAACAATTTTTGTAATAAATAGATGAGAATTTGTAAAATTATAAGTTTGTTCATAAATAATAATAATAAATTTTTTAAATAAAGAATGATAGAAAATGTAAGATATTTTGAATCTTCAAAAATTAAGTGCCTTTAATATAACTTTATAAAATTTATAAATATGAATTTAAATTATAAATTTTTTAATAATTTTAATTTAGACACATTTTTATAATATATAAGATTATATAAAAAATACGACTATTTAAGTTATTTATAAAAATTTTTTAGGATTTATATGTCATTAGAAAATTTTAATAAAAATAGTTAAATTTAAAACAAAAATAACTTTTATTATGTAAAGATATATTAGTTTGTATTGTAAATTATATTTTAGAATTAAATAAAAAAATATTAAGAATTTAAATATAATTATTTGTTTTATTATGTTGAATTTAATGAAATAATGGGATATATTATATTATTTAATTTCGTTCTGTTATTATTTATTTAAAAAGGTCTAGTGGTTTTTGATAAATTAATAATTTTGTTAATTTGTGCAATACAAATTATATGAGGCTCTAATAGTTTCTAATAAATTAACAAAATATAAACAAAACTAAAATAAAAATTAAAAATTAGATACTAACAAAACTAATACTATTCATAGTAATTTGAATTATATTTATAAAAAAATGTTATAAGGAAGTTAAAAAAAATCAAAATCCATTTTAAAAAGAAGATAAGAGGATTTAGAAAAAGAAAATGAATAGAAAGATATGCAAGATAAATTTAAAACTGGAGAAGGTGAGAAAATAGTAAAAAAAAGAATTTAAGAAAATAATAAGGAAAAAAAAATTGAGAAAGCTGAGAATGAAAATAGTAAAAGTAGCAAAAAAAAAGAAAAAAAAGAAAAAGCTTTGACTTAGGAATAAGAAGAAGATGAATAAAATAATAAAAATTAAGAATAAGAAGGCGAATAAACAGAATAAGAAAGGTAAACAATAAGATTAGAAAATTTTTAATTATTATCATTATTTTATATTTTTTTTAACAAATATTTATAAAAATATAGGTTTATTATCAATATTTTTAGTATATTTAAATATTTTATATTAATTTATAACTTTTATTATAGTAATTACTTATTTTTAATAATTATATATATATATGTATTAACAATTGCATTAATTTATTTTTTTGTTTTATTTATAGCAAACCTAAAAGATAATGGACTTATGAAGGTGAAAAAAATGAAAAAGGTCAATTTCATGGTAAAGGTGTTTATACTTATAAAAGTGGAAGTAGATATGAAGGAGAATTTTAAAACAATAAAAAAAATGGAAAAGGAGTTATGAAATGGGTCAGTAATGAATTTTATGAAGGTGAATGGAAAGATAATAAAAGACATGGACATGGTAAATTTATCAATATGAATGGAGATGTTTATGAAGGAAATTTTTAAGCTGAAAAAATGCATGGATAGGGACACTATACCCATAAATGCGGAGATTAGTATATCGGAAATTACAATGAAGATAAAATGGAAGGAGAAGGTATTAATTATATAATTTGATATAAAATAAATGGATACAATGTATTTATAAAGCTATAAATTTTTTATATACTATATTTTTAAATAATTTGTGTTAAATTTAATTATAGGTACTTATATTTGGGTTGAGGGTGTTAAATATGAAGGAAATAGACATGAAAATAAAAGAGCAGGAATTGGGCATATGATATATAATGATGGATAATATAAATATAAAGGAGTTTGGGAGAATAATGAATTGAAGGACATTTTAGAAATAAAATTAAAAAGCAAAAATGAAAGACCTTAAGGATTATCTGATTAATAGAGAAAATAGGTTAAAAGTGAATAATTTTCATGTGACCCTAATAAGAAAAATCAAAAATGTTGGATTTGTATGAATAAATTTAAATAAAGTTAATAAGTTAAAATATATTAGAATTGTGAACACGTTTTCCATACAATTTGTGCAGATATACTTTTAAAGAAGGACTCAAAATGTATTATTTGCAAAAAAGAAGCCTTAAAAAAATGAAAAAAATTAATATACCTTTTTTTTAATAAAAAATTTATATAATAATACATTAGAGATTTTAAAAAATAATACATTATATTTTATTAGTATCATTATAATTTATAATATAGTTATAGTTATAATCATAATAATAATAAAATAAAATGTGTAATAAATAAAATAGAAAATTTATAGTTGAATTTTTTAATTGTTAATTTATTTGATCTTTAATAATGTACAACATTATAAGGTAGAAAGAATAGTATTTATCTATTTAAAGGGTGATAAATAAATAAGAAAAACACTATTTTTTATTGATTATTTATTATAACATTCATTCTCTGATTTTACATTTATTAATATTTTAAAAATATGAATCAATTACCTAATTAAATAATATATAATTTATTATAAAATAAAATAAATCATTGTCTTAATTATTTAAAAAAAATCAACAAAAAAAAATTAAAAATTTAAAAATCCAATACAATTTTCTAGTAAAATAAAAATATGTCTAAATCTAGTAAAGCACCAGCAAGGTAAAGAAAATCTGAAATTTAGGAGTTATAATTTGCTTTAAGCTAAACAAAAATAGAAGTTAAAAAAGATGCAGTTAGAAAAGTAATATAATTTACAAATTATAAATTTTTTAATCATATATGATAAATATTATTGTATAAATGATAATTTTTTAATAATAAAAAACATAAAAAAATATGAATAATTATTAAAGTTTATATAGCATAATAATTTATAATTAAAATATATTTTAAGTAAAAATTGTTAATTAATTTTTGTTATTTTAAAATTAGATTATTGATGCCATGACTAAGGGAAAAGATGTTTCAATGTTATTTAAAAATATGATTATTAATATGGAAACCTAAAATATGGAGCTGAAAAAATTAATTTATCTTTATGTTTTGAATTATGCTAAAACTAAGCCTGATTTAGTTATTTTGGGAATAAATTCTTTTAGAAAAGTAATTATAAAAATATAAAATAATGTTTGAAATATTATAAAAAACGCAAAAATATGTGAAATTTTATTAAAATTATATTTATAAATATTAAAAAATAATTTTTAAAGGATGCAATGGATAAAACTAACCCTTTTTTAAGAGCTTTAGCTGTAAGAACTATGGGATGTATTAGAGTCAAAGAAATAGTAGAATATTTATTGGATCCTTTATCAAGAGCTATTAAAGATGATGTAATTATAATTATAAAAATAATAAATAAATATTAAGGATATTTTATCATTTTTATAAGTAAAATAATTTATATGGTATTAACAAATATTATTTAAAAAAAAAATTTAATTATTAAATTTTTAAATTACAGGACAGTTATGTCAGAAAAACTGCAGCTATTTGTATTGGAAAATTATATGACTTAAATCCTGATATTATAGAGGAATAAGGATATTTAAAGTAATTAGAAAAATTAGTGCATGATGGTAATGCTATGGTTGTAGCAAATTCTATCATTATTTAGTCACAAATTTCTTAATAAAGAGGCGAAACTTTGGTTACATTAACTCCTAAAATTGGTAATTATATAAAAAATATAAAAAAATGAAAAAAAAATAATTTAATTATTTTAAAGTTTATAAATAAAAGTATAATTATTTTTAAAATCCATAAAAATAAATATTAATAATTTATTTTTTTTGATTAGTATAAAATTTGTTGACTGCCTTGTAAGATTGTAATGAATGGGGAGCTATTTATATTTTGGATGCAATTACTATGTATAGTCCTACTGATAGTAAAGAGGCAGAATAGTAATAAATTATATAAAAATTAAAAATATTTTTTTAAAATTAAAATTATTATCTTATCTGAATAAAAAATTTATTAAATTTTTTTTAACTATTTATAAATTTTTATAAAAAAAAAGAATATTGGACAGAATCTCAAATAGACTTTCTCATTAAAATCCTGGAGTTGTTTTGTCATGTGTTAAATTGATTATGAAATATTTGGATTTATTGTCAAATGTTGATTTAATTAGACTTTACTAAAAAAAATTGGCCGCCCCCTTAATTTCATTTATTTCTTCGAGATCTTATAATGAAATATAATATGTGGCCTTGAAAAATATTAATTTAATTTTACAAAAAAGACCAAATATTTTGGAAGGAGAAATAAAAATTTTTTATTGTGAATTTAATGACCCTATTTATATAAAATTGTAAAAACTGGAGATTTTGGTCAGATTAGCAAATAACGAAAATATAAATAAAATTTTACATGAATTAAAAGAATACACTTTGGAAGTGGATGTTGAATTTGTTAAAAAATCTGTTAAAGCTATTGGTAGATGTGCTATTAAATTGGAAAAATCAGCCGAAAAATGTGTTTCTGTATTATATGAGTGTTTAAAAACAAAAGCCACTTATGTCGTTTAGGAAACTGTTATAGTTATTAGAGATATCTTCAGGTAATTAAAATAGATTTTTTTATAAAAGTATTAAAATGGCTTTTAAATAATTTTTTATTTTTTAGAAAATATCCTAAGAAATATGAAAAAATCTTAAAAGATTTATGCGATAACTTAAAAAATTTAGAAGATCCCGAGGCAAAAGCAGCTATGATTTGGATTATTGGAGAATATGTAGACACAATTGATAATGCAGATTAATTATTACAATCATTTGCAGAAAAGTAAATTTATATTTTAATTTTTATAAAAATTTTTATGATAAATTAATAGAATTCGAATTAAATATGTATAATTATTTTTTTTAGCTTTAAAGAAGAATAATCTGTGGTTTAGCATTAAATTGTTTAGTCTAGTTTGAAATTATTTTTAACTTAACCTAATTAAGATGCATATAAATTAGTTTCTGACGTTTTAAAATTAGCAACTGAAGAGTGTGAAAATCCTGATTTAAGAGATAGGGCATTAATTTATTGGAGAATATTAGTAATAATATTTTATAAAATACATAGTATAATTTGAATTATAAAAATTTTTATTAAAAATCAAATAGAATATAAATCCTGAACTTGCAAAATAAATTATTTATACCGAGAGACCAACTATTTCTGATTCTTCTTATACTTTAGAATCTGAAATTTTAGATAAATTGATTGAAAATATAGGTCAATTATCTTCTATTTATTATAAGCCCCCTGAAAAATTTGTGAAAAGATTATAAGAGTCCGAAAATATAAGAGAATAAGAAGAATTAGAAGACATTTAAGCCGGAGAAGAATTTTTATAAGATGTAGGTAATCCAGATAAAGATGTTTATGAAGGCATTCCTCCCTAAAATAATCAATAAAATGAAGAAAATAATTACGATAATAATCCTGAATAATTGCCTTAGGAAATTGATTTATTAGGAGATGATTTACCCATAGAAGTTAATAATAATGGAAATAATTATTAAAATAATAATAATAATTAAAATTCAGGAAACGATTTAATGTCTGGAAATTAAGGAGGAGACACTAGAAATGTAACTATTAATTAATTCTAAAGAACTAATGTCGCTATTCCAATGACTGTAAAATATTTAAAAAATAAAAATAAGAAATAATTATTATATTTTATAAAAAAAATAAATAAAAAATATATTTAATTAAATTATACTTAGACTGTTTTAGATGCTAATTCATAAAGTAAAAATAATAATGTTAGTGGGCTTCAAGTTTAAGCTTGTTTTTAACAAGAATAGGGTAAAATTTATTTATACATGACAGTAACAAATAAGAGTTCCAACAACACCTTTTCCGAATTTGGAATTAATTTTAATGCAAATTCTTTTAAATTGGCACCTGTTAGTCAAGGAATTGGAAACATAGATTTAGGAACTGTAAAAACTTAAATAAATTAATTTAAAATTATCAATTATATAAAATAATATATAAACAGTACCACATTAAATTTATACAAATATACTTATATTAAAATTAAAAATTTATATACATATATATATTATTATTTAGATATACTAATATAATAATTAAAAATTAATATATATATATATTATTATTTAGATTGCTCCTGGATAAAGTAGTTCAAACAGAGTAGAAGTTAATAATTAAGGAGCTTCCGATAACTAGCCTCCTTCCGACCCTTTTAATGTATAAGTAGCCATGCATACTAATTTGGATGTTTTTATTTATAGTGTTCCTTGTTCTTTTAATGCCTTAATTGTGCCTTCTGATTAGTTATCACCTTAATAATATTAAGACTTTTTGTAGAAAATGTAAAGTGCTAATGATTCTTTCTAGTCTAATTTGGCTGGAAATGCTGAAGGGGTAAAAAAAATTTTGTTTATTTTATTAGTATATTTTTTTTTGTTTATTTATTTAATAATATATAAATTCTTTTTTTATATTTTTAATAAATATTAAATATTTTAATATAAAGTTGAAATAATTGCTTTAAGACAATGTGTTTAATTTCTTGGTTTTAAGAACTAATTAGTAAGGAGTAGGTAAGTTATTATATTTTAAAAATAAATGTTTTTAGTTTTATTGCTTTAATTTAAATTTTTATAATTTCTTAATAGAAATGGCAAGTTTTTCCTCGAAAATTATTAATGGAATGCCTTTATTATTGGATATAATTTTAGATAAAACAAATAATAAATTAAATGTAAGATACTCAGCTCCATTCCCATAAATGTTAGGAAATTACTTACAAGCCTTAAAATACATATTTTAATAATGATGAATAATTAATAATAAATTACTTTTGGTTATTATTTACATTTGATGTAATTTATTAGATTTTCTAATTTAAATTTTTTAATTTTTTTTAATAGTTCTTGTATATTTAATAATTTAGATTATTACCAAAAAAAACTGTATAATAAGACAGCTTTATTTTTTGATTTTTTAAAAATAAATTTTAATTTTAGTAAATAAAATTCTCAGTAATTTAAATTTTATGATTACGTATGTTTCATCTACCAATTATTTGGTATATTTATTAGGATATAAATACTATAATAATATATTTAAATAAAATTTTTTAATTTGCGATTAATAAATATAAAAAATAAATTAAAAAAGAATATAAAAAAAACAAAAAATGTATATATAAATAATTGGTAATACTTAATGTTAAAAACAAATTGAGGCTAAAAAATTAGCTCTATAATATAATTTGAATGTTATTTTTATAGATCAAAGTTTATACCCAAATTTAATTTAGGAAATTAGTGAGAAATTTAAAGATGTAGATTCTCCATTTATTTTCAAAAATAATGACCAATTTTTAGGGGGATTGAGTTAATTATAAGATTTTATAAAAAAAAACAATTTGAAAAAATATGATCCAAAAATGGACAGAGGGTTTGGCTATTCTGAACAATCAAAAACTACTTCATTATAAGGTAAAAATTTTTATTATAAGTAAAATTTAATTTAGGTTATGATATATATGATTTTATATATTATATATAATAATATTTTTATTAAAAATTTTTTTTTTATATGAAGATTAAATTAATGTAAATGAAGAAGTTTTAAAAGATGAAAGGAATAGAAAGTAAAAATAAGCTGATTCTGAAAAGACAGAAAAAATAGTTCAAAAAAATTTAAAATTATATAATATAGAGTTGACAAATTTAGATAAAAAAGCAAAAAATGTCAATAATGAGGTTTTCGAAAGTACTTAAGGGTTTGATAAAAGTTTATATGATATAAATAGCAAAAAAGAATAAAAAAATTAAAAGGAAAATTGGTTTGGCTATAAAAAGATTTTTTATTATCCTAATGGTAATTTTTTAACAATATTTAAAATTATGATTTTTTATTTATTCTTATTAATAATTTTTCTAGGAGCTTACTTTAACTTTTATGACAACTTATCTTTGTTATAAAAACAAAATTTTTAATATTAGTTCCCTATTATAACTATAAGTGGATTTCCTACTTATATTTTTGAATGGAAAAGATTATAATAATCGTAAATTATATTATATAATATTTAATTTTTATTTTTATTTTTTATATAAATTATAATTATATATTTTTAAAAATTTATATTAGGTTGAAAAATTAAACATGTAGAATAATTCATTTTGTTATACCTGGTTTAGAAGAAGAGGATGAAAGAAGAGGAGATAAATTTTTTGGGTATATGTTTGAAAATGTTTAGTTATTTTTGGATTTGATTAATTCTTTTAGATTTTAAAAAGTTATTGTAGCTGCACATAGTTTTGGAACTTATTTATAATAAGAATTTTTGTCAAGTTATCCCGAAAGAGTTGCAGGTATTATGGAAATTGGAGGATTTGGTTATTATATGTAATTTCTACTTTTTGTATTTTTTAGTTATGAATTTTAATTAAAATTAATTATTGAATATAAAAATTTAAATTATAAAAATATTAATACTTTTTAGGCATGAATTTGCATATAAGAGATATATATAAACATTAAAAAGTTTTGGGCTAGATCATAAGTATTTAGCTGGTTCTAGATAAAATATAATGGAAACTTTAAATTCTTCAATTTTCAGAAAAATTATAAAATAATAAATAAAAAATGAGATGAATGAGAATTAAGTCTCTTAATTGATGACATTTTTTAAGTAATTTAATTATAAATTTTATTAAAAATTGAAAGATAATTTTATTTTATAATATTAAAAACTAAAAAAATCAGGTATATATTTTCTTATGACAACGGATTAGAAAGATATTTCTATGAAATTAGAAACCCAAAACATAAAATTTTGAAATTTGTGGCAAATGGAAAAAACGATCATTTAATTCCAAGACAAATCCAAGATGAAAAATTAACTTTATATTTATATGATAAAAAATCTAATCCCTATAGAAAATTGAATGAAAACGAGAAAAAGTATTTTTTAAAATTAGTAGAAAAAGATTAAATTTTAAGAGAAAAATTGGATATATAAAACTTCGATTTTGACAATATTTAGAGCAATTTTATCTTCCTTTTTGATGAAACTGGACACAGTATACACAGAAGAAGAGGCTAAGAATTATAAGCACCTATAAGAGCATTTTTAGCCCTTGTTGAAGCTTAAAATACAGAAAATCAATTATTATAGCCAAAATTATGATTATTTTTTACATATATATAAATTTATATATATTAAATATATATGTATATTTTTTTATAAAATATTAATTTAGTTAATTTTTTGTTTAATTGTGAGTTTAATTTATGGTGATTTTTAAATTTTAATTAATTAATTAATTATAAATATAATTAATTTGTAAAAAAATAAATTAATTTATTAAAAGATAAACATAAGATATCATTAATTAGATGTGTTTTTTTGGACTTATTCACTTTTTTATCTTTATAAAATGTCTAATTTTCTATTTAATTCTCTGATTCTTTCCAAAGTTTTTGCCATTGATTCGTCTTTTAACATATCTTGGAATTTAGGTGTATTATTATTATTTTTTTCTTTGAAAATTTGAGTCCAATTTTTAATAAATTCTTGTCTGGTTTTTAATTCGAGTTAAAATTTTTATTAATTTTCTAATATTTTTTTCAATACAAGCTCATCTTTTTCTCTTTAAACTAATTCTTCACTTTTTTACTACTCTTATGAATTATCATTATTTTCTAGGTCTTCTTCGGTTTCAATGAAAAATTATTTAACGGAATCTTAATCTCTTTATTATTAGATTATTTATTGGTCTTAAATTCTTGTGTACATACATTTCATTATGTCTTATTTTTCCAAAATTGTGGAATTATAGGTGATAGATTGTAAAATTTATTCTCCATCTTCTAAAATTTCAGGATATATGAAATAACCTATATTTTTATCCATTAAGAATTGTTTGATTTCTTCTACTTAATTTTTTTCAAGGGCTACACCTGAATGAATTATGTGAATTGAATCTTTGTGACAAGATTTTTGA
Organism: Pseudocohnilembus persalinus; assembly: GCA_001447515.1. Taxonomy (NCBI): domain Eukaryota; phylum Ciliophora; class Oligohymenophorea; order Philasterida; family Pseudocohnilembidae; genus Pseudocohnilembus; species Pseudocohnilembus persalinus. The sequence goes on along the minus strand of LDAU01000144.1, from coordinate 333,141 downwards.
TCTTTAAATTAATTAATAAACTCTTATAAACTGGATAATTCGAAAATAGCCTCGGATTTTCCTTCCTTTTTTATAAATTAATTAAAAAATAATTAAATAATTAAATATTTTTAAAATTAAATATTATTTTAAAATATAGATTTTCATTACTTGTTCTTGGATAATATTTTTTTATTTTAAGATTTATTTGATGTATTTGGAGTCAGATATTAATTATTCATAAATATCAAGCCCATAAACTTTACCTTATAAATTCAATAAATTAAGCATTTTTAAAATTGAAAAAGTTATATATCCTCTTCCTGACCCTATATCTACAATTTTTAAGTTTACTGATTATTTTTGATTTTCGCTACTTTTGATTCTTAATTTTAATTTTTCTAAGTATTGCCCTATGTTATCCAAAGCAATAGCATGCATTAAAGGGGTTGTCATATTTTATTTGTTAGTTAATTTTAAAATATTGTTGTTATAAAGAGTTTAAGCTGAAGTGTTTTGGTCTTTTTCATTTGTAAAGTCAAAAAATTTTCGATCCATTCTTAAATTAATTAAAAAATTATTAATTTATAAGTTTATTTATATATAAATTGAAAGATTTTAAAATAATGTATTAAGATTTAAAAGTGCAGTTTTTTAAAATTTTATGCTTTTGATTTACGCTTGGAAGGCGTCTACTGCGAATTAGTTTTTTAAAATGTTATTTAATTGCAAATTTTGAGTTAATTCTACTTGATTAGTATTTTCGGATTTTAAATGCCCCATTGATAAAGATACTAACATATCGCTACTTAAATCTCCCTTTTTAAGTGTATATGTTGATTTTTTAATGGGTGCACAGAAATTGAATTTAGATAAATTAGTTAATTTGTTAAGGCTTAATTTATGTAACATAATTAAACTTTTAATTATTTTAATTTATTTTTATGAATTATTTAGTTTTTAAATTTGTAGAATTTTTAATTTAATGATTTTTGTTTATGGTGAATAAAATATATTAATCAGTCTAGTAAATCTTATTAAAACTGATTTATCGTATGGAATTAATTTTCATAAAATACTTTAATAAATTTTTGTTGTTTGGTAGGAGCCTAATTACCGTATATATATTATTATTTCAATAATTAATTAAACTTATGTGAACAATTTTTCTTGATAGTATACCAATTAATAATTTATAAAAAAACAATTAAAAATAAATAAAACAAATAAATAAGATAATTAAAATATAAAAAGATATTAACTTTACATAAGTAAGAAGAAATCATTTTATTTCTAAACATTATAAAATTTTAAAAATATTAAATAATTGCATATTAATCATATATAAAAAAAATAAATGGGAGATAAATTAATTTAGAATAACCACTTTTTAAGTCCTATAAATTAAGGAAATAATTATGGTTTTTCCGTTAAAAATGACAATAATTAATAAAATTAAGATTTAACAGCATAATAGTAAGAATAATACTTAACTTTGGAAGATCTTAGGGAAAAGACTTCTCATTATAAAAATATTTATTAGAATTAGAACAGTTAAAATATAAATATAAATCAAAATTTAAATAGAGAAAATGATTCCACAACTGATAAAAAATTTAAAAAAAACTTAATTTATCACTATAATAATGACTCTGGGGAAAAATAAGGCAACATTTATTAGCAATAAAATATAAATTTAAATCAAAATGACAAATTGAGTAATCAAAATAACATATATATAAATGATGAAAAATTTGATTAAAGAGACAATATTTAACAATAAAATTAAAGTTAAGAAGAACTAAGATAATCTAAATTATAATAATTAGGGTTTAATAAATAAGTTAATAAAGAAATAGAAAATTATAGTAATTTATTAAAGAATTATACAAAATAATTTGATAAAAAAAAATAGGATTCCAGTGCAAAAAAAAGTAGTCCTGGTTTTCCTGAATTTTCTAACTAAAAATCTGCAAAAAATTTGTAAGCCAATTAAGAAAATTTTGGATAATAAAATATTTAAGTATATTAATAAAAAATAAGAGAATCTGAATTGAAAAAGAGTGGAAACCATTTATTAACCCCAAATTAATAATTTTCAATGAAAAATAAAGAAAATAATTTTGAAAATTCTTAAAGAAGTTTTGGTTTAAGTTAACCATATACTTAAAGAAGCTAGTATTAATTAACATAGTAACAGAATAAATTTTAAGAAAGTATCTATTCATAAAATTAAAATTATAGTTAACACTAAAATAGTGCGAATATTTAGACATTAAAAACGGATTTAAAAATTTAATAATAATAGGAAAAATCAATGAGAATTTAAAATTAATAATATTTATAAAGTTAAGGTTAATCAATTTTTACAGATACAAGTAATTTTCATCATTTAAATAATTTTGGGTCATCTTTGAAAGAAACTCCTAATTAGTCTTAAAATGGACTTTAAAAGCCTATAGCGAATTTAGCAAAAACTTTTGGAAATGAAGAGGATTTCAAAAAAAATATGGAAAAGTATTTAAAAGGTAAAAATTATAAAATATAACATAATTTTTATTTATTTTACATTCAAAAAATATCATTTATTCAGCATACTAGCAAAAAAAATTTAATATTTTATACTTTTTATAGGAAATAATGAAAAAAATTTTAAAGATGAGTTGGATTATTCTAAAATAAAATATTATGACAGTTTTATGCCTGATAATATGAAAATTATGAATAATCCATTAAAATTACTTAAATATAAAATGTCAGTTAGAGATAATAATACATTAAGAGGACATATGAATGAATTAAAATTTATGGACAATGAATTACAAACAAATTTATTTGAATCATTTAAAAGCTAGTATAAAAAATGATAGTACATGTTAATAATATTTATTTCATTATTATTGTTTTATATTTAATAATTAATATGATAAGTATTATATTATAATTTTTATATTTGATAATATGTATATAAATGTATAAAATAAAAATTAAAGAAAAAAAATAGTAGTTTTTATAAATCAATTAAACATTTTATTTTATTTAACTGTAGAAGCAGTTTCTTGTTCACTTTTTTTAAGCTTTAATTAAAAATTTTTTTAAAAAAAATAAAATTAATTAACATTAAATAAATATATTTTACTTTTATTGTTGGAGGAGTCATATTTTAAGTTAAATCGTCCAAATTATTATTACTTTTATTTAATTCATCATTTTTATTTGGATGATTTTAAACAGAATCTTCATTATCACTTTATAAATCGCTTTATTTTAATTAGCTATATGTATTTTAATTATAAGACTCTTATTCTTTATTTTATTCTGTATTATTTAAATTGTTTAAAAGACAGTTACTTTTATTAATATTATTTATTGTTTTATTTTAAATTTCAGATTTTTGAGTATTTAAATTGATTAAATCAAAATTATTTTTTAAATTATTTTATTATTATTATTTTATTTAACTATTAATAAGAGAATTAGTGTAAGATTAATTTTTTTATTTAACTATTTCTGTATCATTAATTTCACTCTGATTTTCAAGATTAACAGAGTTATTATAATTATTTTTTTTTGCAGTACTATACTTAAAATTAAAATTATTAAAATTTTCCAAAGAATTGCTTAGTTTTTAATTTAAATTTTAACTACTTTAAATACTATCTTAGTTTTATTAAACTTAAGTATCGTCATAAGTATTTTGCTGATTTCTTTTTTATTGGTAATAATTAAAAAAAATATTTAATTTATATATGATTGTAAATAAAATAATTAATATGTTGAAAAATTACCCATTTATCTATTAGATATTTTAAAGTTATTTTGATTTAATTTTTTTTTGGCTTTATGATAAGTTAATTTTGTTGATACTTTAGTTAATAAGATACATTTATTCTCTTATATTTTTTTTCACAGCTTCGATATCTATATTTTCCTGATTTTAGTAGTTTTCTAAGTTGTCTTAAATTTTTATATTAAATTATTTTTGTAAGTCGGAGCTCATATTACTTTTATCATTATTATTTATAGACACTTAATTATTATCCTCTTTTTATTAAAAGAAACTCAAATTTTTATGATTTTTCAAGTTGAATTGATTTTTAAATGTTTAATTTTACATTTATTTAGATTCTGCATATTTATTTTCACTTAAACTTGGATCATTCAATACAATATTTTATTAATTATTTTATTAATTATTTTTTATTATATTGTTATTTTAAATATTTTAATTTTTATATAATAAATTTTAACTTAAATTATGGATAATAGGGATACTTTAGCTTAATTTTTTATAATTTTTTTATTGATTTTATAATATGGAATCATTTGGTTTATTTTATTAATTTATGGTATTTTTTCTCATATTTTATAGCTTATTTTTTATTTACAAATCATTTTTTTAAAGGATCTGAATTGTTTATTCTAAATAGCTTTTATCAGTAAAATGGTCACATTAAAACTGAATTGAGCTTTCGTTAACATTATCTTAATCTAAATCCTAATAATTTTAAGTATATTAATTTTCCCTAATTATAAATTTTTGATTATTTTAATTATCTTCAATATTTTAATATTAATATTAGTCTTATTTTTTAAAATTATTATTATTAAAAAAATTTTTCCAATTCATATTTTTTTATTAATAATCTGCTTGTATTTGTTCATCTAGTTATTTTTAAAATTATTTAAATTATCTGTGTGTTTCTTCTAGCTCTTTCTTATATTGATTGGAATCAGAATTACTTTTTTTATTAAAAATAATTTATTAATTTTTTAAATATACTAAATTTATAAATTACTAATTTTTTAAAAACTATTTTTTTAATAAAATATTTATTTTAGTTTATTATTAATTTACTTATTAGCATTAGATTATTCTTTCTAAGAAGTGTAAATATCTGTTTATTAATTTATATTCACATTAGAACTTTTAATAATATTAATATTACTATTATTATTTACACTTTTATCATTATTATTATTATTTTATTTTATAATAATTGGATCAAAAAATTAAGAGGAAGATTTTTAGCTTTTATCATCTGAAACTTATTTATTAATTTATTAAGAATGTTTATGCTTATTTTCTTCATCATAATATGGTAAATTGCTACTTTTTATTTTTTACATTTTACTTTAAGAAATTTCTTCATCTTATTTTAGTTATGCAATGATTTCTATTATATTTAAAATTAATAATAAAATAATTATTTAAATTTTTAATTTTACCTTATTACTATTTTAATAACATTATTTAATCATAAATTTCTTAATTTTTTTATAAATTTTAATTTTCTTTATATATTTTTTAAAATAATTCCATTTACGAGTCAAGATGTTTTTATTTTTGGTCAAATTATTGCATTTATTACTATAATTATTTTTGTGTATTTATAATATATTGTGCTTCTTCTTAAATATTAGTATTTTATATATTTTAATTCTAAAATTAATCTTAACTAAAATTTCGATTTATTTAATAGCTCAGATTCTGTTTTTGAGGTAAAATTGCATGGCTTTTATTTAATGACTATATGTTACTTTTTTATAAAATAATACCTTTATTTAAATTTTCTTAATTTATAGTATATTTTCTATAATTTAGAATTTTTTGATTGTGGGTAGATAAATTTTAATTTGTATCATTAAAATGCTTATTTTATATTAGCTATAGCTATTTCTGGTTTTATTATTATATAATATTGGCAGGTATATATTGTCCATGCTAAAATGACATACTTTTTTAAATTCTTTTATTAATTTATTTATTATTTAAATTCTAATTATCTTATTAGTATATGACAATTTTTTCTGGGGATTATCTGTTTTAGGCTTCATTATTTGAATAATTTTAAATTTATATTTCATGATCTGAATTTAATATTTTTTTATTCTAAATTTAATTTTAATTCACAAGAATGTTATATTTTTGAGTGGGATTTGTAGTGCTCTTTGAATATTTTTGAAATGATTATTAGTTTAAATATTATTATTTCTAATTAGTTTATAATTTATATGATTAATTTTGTAGAAGTTAAAATTATTCTGGCTTTAAAGAAACTCCTTATCTAATTGACCATATTTTTATTAATGGTGAATTTTCCCTTTTTTCATAATATGATATTGACATTTTAATATCCGATATTTTTATTTTATTATTTTACGAAAATTGAATTTATTAATTAAATATTAAAATAAATATAATGATTAAATGCAATAAAAATAATTTAAGTAATAAAAATTATATTTTATTTTACAGATAAGGTTTTAATTACATATTAAACTATTAAATTATATATTTGCTATGAAAAAAAATATAATAATTTCAGAAAATTAATCACAACATATTTATATTTTGTATTTTTTAAGTAAATATTATATTAATTTTTATGAATTAAATTATATATATTCTTTTTAATATAATTTTGAATTATTAATATTTTAAAATTCACAATTATAAAGTTTTATAAAAATATTTTATTAATATAAGGTATTTCATTTTTCAATTGTAGTTTTTTATTGTTCAATATCAATATTAAGTTATTCAATCTGCATTCCTTTAAAACTTTATAGTAACTGCTCATAATCTTTTTCGTTGATGTTATTATTTCTTTGATTAAAATAATAAAACTTAATAATTTAATATTTGATAAAATATAATATTTTTTACCTCAAAGAAATATCTATCGACTTAAGCTGTTTAATTTCTTTTAAAGCATCTAATATATCTTTACAATTTTGATAATCTATATTGTTATTTCTAAATTTAAGTAATTTTTTTTATTAATCATTTAAAAATAAAATATAAAAAAAAAATATTTTTATTTTTACTATAAATTAAGGCTAACTTTTGTAAGCTACTCCATTTTCTTAAATGCATCATTTATATACATACAACCTTATGTTAATATCTCGTTCTCACTAAAAATTTTTTTTTGAAATTTAGTTAAACATACATAAGAAATTTATATTATTTATTTTTACGATAAATCAATTTTAACTTCTGTGAGGTATTTCATTTATTTTATAACGCCAAATAAATGAGCACAGCCTAAGTCATCTACCTAGTTTTGCCTAAAAATGATTATAATTATGTTAAATGTTAAATAAAATTTTTATTTAAATTTTACGATAAGTTGAAACTAGCTTATGTTAGCTTTTTCATTTATTTAAATCCATCAGATAAATTAGCACAACCTACTTGGTCAACCTAGTTATTCCTAAAATTTTATATTACAAATATTACAATATATATTTAATATTGTATTTATAATTTAATTATTTATTTCAATAATAATTTAATGTTAGTAATTTATAATTAATAAAATAAATAAAAATAGCCCCTCTTAATTTATTATTTACGATAAATCGATATTAATTTATGTAAGTAATTGCATTTTTTTAAATCCATCACACAAATAAGCACAACTTACTTGATCTATCTAATTATTACTAGTATTTATAAATATAATTTAATTAATATATGAATAAAATTTTAATTATTTGAATTTTACGATAAATTAAAATTGGCTTATGTTAACTACACCATTTATTTAAATCCCTTGGATAAATAATTACAACTTATTTAATCTATCTAATTATGACTTAAATTTAATAATTATAATTAATTAAAACAATGTAAAAATTTGATATTATTATATCATTTTTACGATAAATCAATACTAACTTATGTAAGTTTGTTCATTTCTTTGAATCCTTTTGATAAATTTTCACAATCTGTATAATCCAACATGTTAAATCTAAAAATTATTAATTAAAACTTTATTTAAATTCAAATTTTTGAAGAATTTGATCTAATTTTTACGATAAATTAATATAAAATTATGTAAGCTGATTCATTTCTTTAAATCCTTCAGATAAATATTTATAACTTGAGTGATCAATATTGTTATTTCTAAAATTTAATATTAATAATTTAACTAAAAAAAAATTTTAAAATTATTTATTTTTACGATAAATCAATGCTTAAATATGTAATTTATTTCATTTCTTTTAATGCATTGGATACATACTAACAACTTATTTAATCTATATGTGTATTTCTATTTTTTTATAATTAAAATTTAATAAAAAAAATTATTATAAAATAATATTTACGATAAATTAATGCTAAATTATTTAAGTTAATTTATTTCTTTTAAAGCATTAAATAAATATAACACACTCTGTTTCTCTATCTCGTTTTGACTTAAATATTTAAAAATTATTTAATTTAAATAAAAATAATATATAAAATTCTACTATTTTATATTACGATAAATTAATAATAATTTGTTAAAATTATTTCATATATTTCAATTCCTCAGATAAGATTTTATAGCCTTGTTAATCAATAGAGTTTTACCTAAATTATATAATTTTAAATTTTAAGATATATTTTTTTAAAAAAAGTTGGGAATAAAAATATATAGACTATAAAATAACTATTATAGTCTTATGAAAATAAAAATAGCATATTTACTATTAAAATAATATATAACAATTTTTTATTAAATAATAATTAATGCCTATTTAATAAACTATCTATGAATAATTTATACAATTTTTTTGTAACTAAAATATTATAATTTTGTTTGTGTTTGTAAAAATAGTTTTTAATTTCATAAAATATTTTAAACTTACACACTTTTATATCTGTGATATTCTTAAAATTGTTTCGTAATTTAAGGCATTTAATTTATAAAAATAGTATTATTTATTCGAATATTACCCAAAATCTAAATTAAGTCTTTTTTTATTTTTCTTATAATTGGATTATTAAGCGTAGATTATAAAATCATCTAAACTTGAAAACTTAATCATGTCAGATTAGCCAATATATTTTTTGTATATATCAGTTTTGTATTTACATTAATTCATTTAATTTTAAAACAATTAAAATACTTTACTGTTTTGATTTATCATATATATATTAGAAAGCTATACAATAATATTTTTTATAGTGGGCCATTCATTAGGATTAGGACTTAGCATTTTTTATATTAGTTTTGACAACTTTGTTTCACCAATTTTTGGAATAATTTCTTGATTATAAAAATTATCTAATTCAAATTTATAATTTTAAACTATATTTGGAGCCATTATTATTTCCAAAAATGTCAAACCTAAACTAAAAACGTCATATTTTTCAAAAATAACTTAATTTTATTATAAAAAATTTTCTTTAGGAGGAGAATACCGAGACTTGTTCATTTGATCTATTTCTATTAATTTGTTATTATCACTTTCTAATAAAGTATCATAATCTATATCAATTAAAACATTATTTATTCTATCTTTCTCATATACTATATGATTAGGAGTAATATTTCTGTGAACATAACCTTTTTTATTAATTTTTTTATAAAATAAATAAAAATAATTTTGAAGATTATATTTCGTTATGAATTTACCATGATCCAAAAGAAATTGAAGACCTTTACATATTTTAATAAAAAAGCTTATGTATTCCTCTTATTAGAAATTTTACTACTTTATTTTTTAACTAAAAGAACTACCTATTTGTTCCCTTACTATATATAGCTCATATTTTTATAAATTATGCCAAACAAAAAATATTTCTTAGTTTTAATATATGTATTAACATTTCGATTACAATTAATTTACCTTTTTTATTTTTTAATAATAAATATGAAAATCAAATTAATTTAAATATTCCATCATTTTAATTTGTAAATGTTTTTAATCATCTTAATTAATTTCAGAAAAAATTAGAGATTCTTAATCTTAATCTTCTTCATCCTAATAAACCTCTTAATATTTTGTTAAATAAGAATTACTTTTCTCATATTATAATATATTATTATAATAATTTTCATCAACCACTGTATAAAGACTGTAAATTTAGACAGAATCTTATAATTCATCTATTTTTTAATTAATTGTATAAAAGTAATCTAAAAGTTTTCCAATTTATTCATTGTTTTATTTTTAATTTGCTATTATATTAAGCTATTTTATCATTTATTTTAATAATTAAATTTCCTAAGTTACAAATCTTTTTATGTAGACATTTTCTTTTGTTTCCTCATTTTGGTATTTATAGTAAATTTAGTCTTTTTCATCATTTTAAGTGCCCAAAGAAGCATACTTATTATTCACTTAATCTTTTGTTTTTAAATACCTATTTTATATTTTATTTAAATTTAATGAATAATTTTATATTTTTAATGGTAAAATTGAATAAAAATTGATACTTTTGAATAAAAAATATTTACTCATTTAACTAAATTTTTTGATAAGTTGGATCTTCCTCTTTATTTATTTAATAAAAGTCTGGAATAATTTCTTTCATTTTACTCTATTATTTATTTATAAATTTTATCAATTAAATAAAAGATAAACTAATAAAAATTTTTGGAAATGTATTATATAAAAGACGTTTTTTATTATTTATTATACCTATAAAGCTTCTATAAATATATATTTATTATAAATTATTTATGTATTTCTATTAAATTAACACCTAATGAGTTTTATTGCTTAATTTTTAATTAATTAAGATAATAAATTTTTCCATTTTTTATAAGATATGATATTCTATGAATACATTTTAAAATAAATTTATGTGTATTTATTATTTACTATAAATTGGTATTTTGTAGGTCTTTATGTAAAGTCTTTATCAATCATTTAAAATATAAATTCAACCAAGTATTCATTTTATGTTTAATTTTTTAATTATTTAAAAAGTTTTTTTTTTTCGTTTTCATCAGTAATCATTTTATGTGTAAGTTTGTTTGGTGCGTACAAAATCTCTGTAAAACATATACCTAAACTATAAATCAAACTTATTTCTAAGTTTATATTATATTCATTACCATCCCATTATTTGTATTCAGGGGCTTAATAAAATAAGGATAAATAATCACTATCCTATTATAATTTTTTATTTTATTGCGCTATTACATTTAAAATACTTTCTATTTTAATTACCAATTATTCATTTTAATTTTTATAGAACAATTTCATGGGATTGACATTTACATATTCCACATCTATTAAAATTTTAATATAACAGCTTAATTGATTCTAATAATATAAATATTTATATTTACCATATTTTTTTAAAATTTCAGTAATCTAGAAAAATATTTAATAATATTCATCTTCAAAAAGTTTTTATTAGCTCATAATTTTTTTATTAATAAGATTTTTTAAGTTTCCATCCATTAATTCCATTATTATATACATAATTGTTTGTTTTTGTTAATTTATTTCTTCTTAATAAAAGATATCTTATAAATTAACAATATTATCACGTTTTTTATGCTCAAAATAGTATTCTTTAAGCATTTTTTATAATATTTAACTTTTAAAATTAACTTATATTTTTTTAACTGCTACTTACAAATCGCCATTATTTTTGTCTTTAGCCTTATATACTGTTTCGTCTTTTCCATTAAATAACTAAGATAGTTGTTCATAATTATTTAAATAATAATTGTTATTTCTTTTCATTTTTTTTCTCCATTATACCCCCCCTTTTATTTCATGACTAAAATAATATAAATTTTATTAATTAATTCAATAATATTTATATTTATTAAACTTTGAGATTTTTAAATCTATATTTTATATTTATAGTGTATTGTTTTGGGTATTATGATATTTTATTAATAGATTATTGATTCTCTGAATAAATTAATATTTTAATACTAAATTTAATTTTTTAATACTCCACAATAATTTCATGTTTAATTTGTAGTTTTTTTGGTCCAAAAGCTTCTATGAAGTAATAGTATCCATCAGATTAAATCATGTTATTCCTTATTATTTTTAATTAAAGAAATTTATTTATTAAACTGTACAAAATAAATTTTACTTAAGATCAATTTTAAGTTAATTAAGCTTGCTCATTTTTTAAAAACTTTAAATTAAATGCCAGCAACTTTCGGAATCAATTTTATTATACCTTAAAATAAAGTAGAATTTATTTATAAATAAAACATTGATAAATATCTTTATTACTATAGATTAATATTCATTTAAACAATTTATTTCATTGTCATAAAACTTTAAGCTAAATATTCACATCCTTTCTCTTCAATTTAATTGTTCCTTAATTAGTTTATTTTAGAATAAACATATATATATATAATTAAATTATTTTTCATTTAGTTACTTAAGATTAATGTCAATAAAAGTAAGGTTATTTAACTATTTAAAACCTTAAGATAAATTATTACATTCTTTCGCATCTATAAAGTTACCACTTATTTATTTAGTAAATATATTAATTGTAAAAAATTTTATATTAAAGTTTATTAAATAATAAATTGCAAAAAACAATTCAAAATTAATATACTATTTTACTTTAGAAAAATTTAAATGGCCAAAAGTTTTTTCAATTTTTTCAAACATTCAACTAATATTTACATATTTATGTTCGAATACCTAAAAATTGAATTAAAAATAAAATAAATCATTTTACCATATTTTAATAATAATTATAAAAAATTTTTAAAAGTATATTATGATATTTTATTTTACCCAAAATCAAGAATAATATAAATTGCTTCATCTTAATTTGTTTAAGAATTTGTAAAAATTTGTAAGTCCTCAATTTTTCTAAAATAATTTTTAAATTTTAAATTAGCATAACTTTGGTCAGTATTCCAAATTGACATTATTATTTTGATGTTATTAAATTTTTATTCTATTTATAAGATATTTTCGCTGATATCTTTTAAGGTAGGTTATTTGTTAGTATCATTGCTTAACATTTTTTATATAAGTTATTATAAGTCATTATTATAAATTTTTGGTGCTATTTATTCCATAAAATAATTATTCTATGTAAATTAGTATTTTTTAATAATATTTGGTGCCATAATTATTTCTGAAAATGTGATACCTAAGCTAAAAATATCATATTTTTCAAAAACCACTTTATTTTATAATAAAAAATTATCTTTAGGAGGAACATATCTAAGTGTTCGTTTTTCATTTAAAGGAGGAAAATCCAATAATTTTTATTTATCTTCAGATTCCATTAAAGTCTCAAAGTCGATAAATTTCAGTGTTTTTTTCTTTTATTCTGTTTTATAAACTATATTACTTGGTTTCACATCTTTGTGTATAAAATCTAAATTTTTTTAAAAATTTTATATAATAAATTATTTATTTATAAATTTTTTCAACTTTTAAACTTTTTAAAAAATAGTATATTATTAAAATAAGATATTATATACATTTTCGTAAAAAATTTATTATAAGATAATTAAATTAAAGTTACTGACATAATTAAAATATTAAATTTATTTTTAACTATTGATAATAATTAAATTAAAAATTATTAAGATTTTTACTATGATCTAAAAGAAAAATTAACCCTTGACATATTTATTTTACATATGATATTTATTCTTCTTCTGAAAATTTGTATTTTTATAACAAATTTTAAATATCGCCTTCCATATATTCCATTACTATATTTACTTCATAATATAATAAATATTTGTTTGGACTTATAAAAAAAATTTCTTTATATTTTATGATATTTTCGCTATCATTTAACTTTTCAAAAACCATAAATTCTTTTTATAAATTATTCATTAAACTCTATATATCTCTTTAATTTGTTTTTTTAATCATGTACTTTTGCTAAGTTTATTTATCAAGTACACTAAAAACTTACACTTATCCGCCTTTGCTTGTTTTTTAAATAAATTCATACTTTTAATGTAAATAACTTAAATTTTTTTCATGTTTGAATAATTATTAATAAGAATTTTCACTAACCACAGTATAAATTTTATAATTTGTAATTTAACCCAAATTTTATATAAAAAAAAAGTCTACAATTTTTACACCTTAATCTTAGTTTTTTTATTAATTAACAGTATTTTCTATTTATTCCAGTGCTTACTTTAAAAATTATTCATCTTCTTCAATTTAAAATTTTATATAAACAATTTTTTTTGAAAACTAGTCTTTATATTTTTTATATTGCTAAATTTAATCAATTTTATCTTCATCTATTTTCTTATATTAATTATCCATTTATTCTTACGTTTTTTCAAACCTATTAAAGATTTTAAATAATTAAAAATTCTTTTAGGTTTTAATTTAATCAAATTATCAACTAGTTAACAAATAAAAAAATAAAAACAAATTCTTTATAGCATGTCATAAAATTATAGTTATACTAAGTATAATTTTTTATAAATTTCCTATATTCTTAAATTATAAGGTTTATAATGAAAAAATATATAATTATAAAATTATTAATTCTAATATAGGTAATTAAATTAACTTGACCATATAATAATTTTTTAGGGTAATTAATAAAAATGCTACTTTTTATATAATTTCCTATTTGTTAAAATGAAAACCTGCAATAAATATGATAAAGTTAATTAAAAGTATTTGAGTTTTATAAAATATTAATTATAATTTGATACCAAAATTAATAATTATAAAAAAAAAAAAAAAATTACTTTTTTAATAATTATAGTTAATAGCTAGGCAAATCCTTTTTTTAATTTTTAGAATCTATTTCTTCTTTATACTGTTACATAAGATGAACTATTTTATTCTATTATATTAAAAAAAAAAATTAAATGACCTTTTAAACACCTAACTTTATTATTATTATATATTTACTTTTACATTTTTAAATATAAAAGGCAAAACAAATAATTAATTAAAATAGAATTACTATATAAACTTACCATTACATCTTAAACTCTGGGTCTTTTTTTATAATCTTCATCAACCATTTATAATAGAAAGTTAATTAATTCATCATTATTTACTAATCTTTTAAAATCTTCAAATTATTATTCATATTTTTCTTTTTAAAATATTTTTTCATTGAGTATGTTTGGAGCATACAAAATTTCTATAAAAGTTACACCTAAACTATAAACATCACATTTTTCCAAGTCTATATTATTTTCATCTCCATCCCATCCATCATATTCTGGAGACTTGTAAAATGGTGAACCAATTTCCTCAGTAATACAGGAAAATTAATCATTTTTTTTAATTTTAATTGATGAAAAATCTCCAATTTTAATTTTTATATCTTAAACATTAATTTGATAAAATGCATTATCTGGTTTGATATCTCTATGATAGATTTCTATCATTTTATAAAAAATTAAAATAAATAGAAACAGTTAAAATTATTATTATTAAATATTACCGTGCTATTTTAGTTATACTAAATTTAAACAAATTTAATAAAAAATATCTAAATATTAATTTTGTAAAAATTTCATATGATTCCAAATTTGATTCTCTGTAAAATGTTTCAAATCTCCTTCCATTAATTCCATTACTATATATATTGTTTCATTTAAGTCCTTATCAACTGTATAAAAACAGTCATAATATTTTAAGAAACTTTAATTATTATTCTTCATTATTATAATTTCATCGCACATATATTTAAATTTTATCTAATTATAAACTTATATAATTTTAACTGCTACCACTCTATCATTATTTTTTAAATCAATAGCTTAATAAATCATTCCCTATTTTCCTTCATTCAAATATTATATTAGTTTATAATTTTCTCTAAGATATTTTTCATCCTTTTCATATTTATATCTATAATTATACTATTCTTCTGTAATGAGAATATGAAAGTCAAAATTTACACCGTTTTATGAATAGATATTATAATCTTAAATTTATTCATAGAGGTTTTCTTCATTATCTCTTTAGTAATCGAGTATATCATCTAATTTATCAGCCAATTATCTCGATAGCCCATGGATTGATTTAATGTAATATTTTTTTTGATCTTCTATATTCTCATATTATTTATATATTCTATTTAGATATTGATTATTTTAAGCATTTAAAATTAAATTATGTTTTTTTTCAAATTATTCTAAAGTTAAGTTTTCTTCTTCCATATATTTTTACAAGAGTAGATATAAAATTTATTTTATTCTATTTTTTTATAATTTTTATTAATTGTATAATTTTATTTTTATTTAATACTTTAAATAATAAATAAATAAAAAATTAATTTGTAAATTGTGCCTGCTATTATAGATAATAAATTCTAATGAATTTATAGTAAAATTTGATTTAAATTTTTTTTTATTAGTAGATATAAAAAATTATACTAAATTTGATTATTTATTGCCATTTAATTAAGCAACAAAATAGTATATATTAATTTTATAGATAAATATTCATTAAAATCTTTTAAAATAAAAGATATTTTAATGATCATACTTAAAATATAATAATTTATATATTTTTCTGATACTTACAAAATTAATTATTTTGATGTATAATTAAACATATCATGTACCATAAATAATTTTTAAATATATTAAATAAATCCTTATAATATTTACTAAGATATTTAATCAGGGCTGTTACTTCTCCAAAATATATGTTTCGAAATTAATATTTTTATGTTAAAATTTTAGAAAAGCTTAAAATAACCTTTAATAAATATAAATTATATTTTGTATATATAAACCAAAAAATTTATTTAAATAATTTATATAAATATTTATTATAATTTACGATAACTTGCTAATATGACGGGCTTTTTTTATAATTGGTTTACCAATATCCCCACTTATAGTATAAAATATTCCATTTTTTTTTCATTTTAATTGAAGAAAAATCTCCAATTTTAAACTTTTTCTCTCTCCCATTTATTTTATAAAATATATTAGCTGGTTTAATATCTCTATTATATACCCCTGTTTTTATTAAATGTATATATATATAAAAGCAAATTAAATTAGAATCCTAACATATTAAACATTTTTAACATGAAATCAAATCCTTATAATCAAATCCTTACATTTTTTAGATTTATCTCGAATATTATAATTTGGATAAATTTGATGATAAATTAATAAAAAGTTTGTATATAATTTCAAAACTATTATGTCCAATATAATTGATCATTTATTATATGAAATATCTTTTTAGAAAGTATATTAGAATAACTTATATATTTTTTAATTTACAACTTTAGAATGATTTATTTTTTAATATAAAATTATATATAGTTTTTATGATACTTTATTGTATTATTCAATTCAAGCGTTTTATGGTTCATAATTAAAATTTAAATATTCAAACTACATTTTTTTTAAAATCTATAATTAATATTCTAAATATTTTTCGTCAATTTTATTATTACTAAAATAAAAAGATATATTAAGAATTGAAATTAAAAATGCATAATATTTTTTACTTCAAAGAAATGTCCAAAAAGGTAAGATACTTGACTTTTTTTAAAGTTTCAACTAATTATTCATATTCATACAATATCTCATTATGTCTTAAATTATAATAATAGAATAATTTAATTCAAATATACTTAATTATTATTTTAATTTTTTACGATAAATCGATACTAACTTTTCTAAGGTACTACTTATCTATAAATATTTTAGACAAATATTCACAACCAAAATCTATCTAATTATACCTATAAATTAAAATTATAATTAGTATTATATCGTAATTTTTTATATTTTACGATAAATCAATGCTAATCATTGTAAAATATTCCTTTCCTCTAAATGCTTTAGATAAATATTCACAACAAAATCGATCAATCAAATTATGTCTAAAATTTATGATTTAAAAAAGTTATATAAATATTTTAGAATATCAATATAAATTTTACGATAAATTAATATTCAGCTCTTTAAGCTATTTCATTTCATTAAATGCTATAGATAATTTTTCACAACCAAATCTATCTATCTTATTATGCCTAAATTTTTTAATTTTTAATTTAGCTTTGAATAATTTTTTATAAATTTTTACGATATATCAAAATCAAATTTTGTTAGCTTCTTCATTTCTTTAAAAGCATTAGATAAATATTAACAACCATAATTATCTATAGAATTGTGTCTAAAATTTTATATTTTACAATGATAAAGTAATTTTTATTATATATTTTTACGATAAATTAAAGCTAAGTTATGTAAGTTATTTCATTTCTTTAAATCCATAAGATAAATACTGGCAACCTGACATATTTATACCATTATACCTTTATTTTTACAAAGCAATAATTATAAATAATAACTTTATTTATATTTTACGTTAAATTGATACTAACTTATGTAACCTATTTCATTTCTTAAAATACATCAGAAATATATTCACAACCTTACTGCTAAACATTGTTACGCCTAAATTTTAAAATTGAAATTTTAATTAAAAATTATATTTAGTATTATAAATTATATATATTATTGATATTTTTACGATAGATTAATATCAACTTATGTTAGTTATTTCATTTCTACAAATGGGTATAATAAAAATCTACAACTTAAATCATTTAAACCATTACTCCTAAAATTTTAAAATGTTTTTATGTTTTAAGTTATATATAAATGAATCTTAAATAGTTTATTTTTTACTATAAATTAATATGTAATTATTATAGCGATTCCATTTGCTTAAACCCCCAAGATAATTACTAACAACAAAACATGTCTATTGAATTATGTCTATAATTTTATATATTGATTATAATTATTAAAATTATAATTTTAATCATTAATTGATTTTTACTATAAATCTATACTAAATTAAGTAACTTATTTCATTTCTTTAAATGCATTAGATAAATGTTCACAACCTGGTAGATTAATAGAGTTAAACCTAAAATTTATAATTAAAAAATATTATTACATTTATAAATTTATTTATTTTTACGATAAGTTAATATTTGCATATTTAAGCTATTTCATTTCTCTAAATCCTTCAGATAAATGTACACATCCTACTTAATTTATCTGGTTTTACCTAATTTTTATTAAAATGATAATAGCTATTTAATTTATAATTTTTACGATAAATCTATGGAGAATTAGGTAACTTATTTAATTTAATTTAATAAAACACATAAATGCTAACACGCTTATACATTTATTATGTTTTCCCTAATGTTAAAAATTTTAAATAATTTAAAATTATTATTTTATATAATTTATTATTTAAAATTTTTACGACAAATTGATACTAACTTATCTAAGGTACTTCATTTCATTAAATGCATTAGACAAATATTCGATACCAAAATTATCTATTTGGTTCTTTCTAATATTTTTAAACATATTATAATTTTAAAAAATGATTATATTAAATGTATTACGATAAATCTATATTAACATATTAAAGCAGTTTGATTTCTTTAAATGCATTTGATAAATGTTGACAACCTGCTTATTCTATCTTGTTTTATCTTAAAATAGTTTTAAATTTAATAAAATTAAAAAATAAGTAAATCTACTCTTTAAAGTTTAATTTTACGCCAAATTAATACTAGCTTATTAAAGCTAAATCATTTCTTTAAATCCCTCAAATAAATATGAACAACAATCTTAATCTATTCGGTTACTCCTATAATTATAAATATATTAATAATCTTAAAAATATGCTTTATAATCTTATTTTACTTTAAATTGAGACTAATTTTTTTTAGTTATTTGGTTCCTTTAAATGCATCTGATAAATATTTACATTCAATTTGACCTATCTTATTATTCCTTAAATTTTATATATTAATAAAAATGTTAGCTAGCATATTTTATATTTTACGATAAATCAATTGTAACTTATGTAAGTTATTTCATTTCTTTAAATGAGTCAGATAAATATTTACATGTTAATTAATCTTTCCAAATATCTCTAAAGTTTTATAAGCAATTTAATAAAAGGTTAAGTATTTTAAAAAAATATAATATAGTATCTTTACGTTAAAAATATAGAAACTTATGTAAGGTATTTCATTTATTTCAAAGCTTCAAATAAATCTACAATGTCTAATTTTTTTTTCCTTTAAATGATAAAACCAAATAGTAAATTGGTATAATATATTTTATTTATTATTTTATTACTAATTTATATTAGTCTAAAAAGGTTACATAGTTTATTTATTATCTTCTTATTCTATTTAGCTATGCCTATAATTTTTTAATCTTAATATAGTGTAAAAAATGTTTATTAATTAATTATTTTAATTTGGAAAATTTTATATTCTTTAAAAAGTTCATTTTCGCTAGAGTAAATTTATAAGTTTTTAATTAAAAATATTTCTCCTGAATTCTTGGTGAAAAAAAATTAGTTTTAGCTTTACTCTATGTTATTTCGTAATATAGTTTCTCTAATCTTATGATTAATATAATAATTTAAATAAATAATGATTTATACTCGCTATCTATTTGGTATTATGTGAGTAGCTTCATTTCTTAAAAAGTTTTTTCTAAGAAATTATAGGTATCAATATCTGTTTTATTATTCCTAAAATTATTTTCTTATTAATAAATTATAATATTATAATTAAAAATCGATAATTTAATTATTACTATATATCTATTTTAATTTATCTAAGCTTATGCATTTTTTTAAAGCCTTTTGTTAGATTCTAAATACCATTTATATCAATTTAATTGAATCTAAAAATAATAACAAGTTAATAAATAATTATAAATATGCTATATCAATATTACTATAAATCGATATTCATTTTATCTAGTTATTTCATAGCTACGAAACTCTAAGCCAAATATTCACATCCTTGTTCATCAATTTAGTTATTATCTAGTTATTTCATAGCTACGAAACTCTAAGCCAAATATTCACATCCTTGTTCATCAATTTATTTATTTATTTATTTATTTATTTATTTATTTATATATCTAAAAAATTTAATTTTATATAAAATACTAAAATATTATTAATTATAGTTATTTTTTTACCTTAAATTTATATCTAAAGAAGTTATATTATACAATTTTTATAAACCTTATGATAAATAATAGCATCCTTGTTTATCCTTTATAGTATTTCTTAAATTTAATCAAAATATAACTTAATAAAAATTTAATTATTTTATTTTATATTTTGTTTATCAAATATGAATCCCTATAAATGATTTCATCCAATTAAAATATTTAAAAATGAAACATTATTTAAATAAAAGTTCTTATGAATTATTTTTTTTAAGTCTCTATAAATAAAACTGAAAATGATCTCAATGTATTTAACTTTTTAATTAAAAATTTTAACTAACTTTATAACACAATCATAATTAACTTAATAGATATTTTTATATTATGCTATTAAGATTAGTAATGTTGTGCATTTACATACATTATATATAGATGAGTTTTTTTAAAAAATAAAGTTTATTATAAATTTTGTTAATTTTATTTTACCTTAAATCAATTTTAAGAGTTATTGGTTTATTAAAATTTTACAAATAAATTGCTACATCTTACATATCTATCTTTTAATTTCTAAATTAAAATAATTTTTATAAAAATAAATTAAACCAAAAATTAAATAGTTTAAATAGTCACTATCCGAAAATGCTAATACATTTTTAATTTTACCCGTAATCAAGTATAGATGTTTGGAAATTTTCCATTATAGAATCAATCACGTTTTTAAAATCATCTTTTTTTTTTAAATTTAAATTAGGATTTATTTACTCAATATCACCAAATGATTATTATGATTTTTATATTTATTATTATTATTGAATTTATAAAACTTTCTACCAGATTTCTTTTATGCTAGGCCATTCATTTGTATTATAATTTAACATTTTTCCCAATAACTATTTTAGATCATAATCATCAATATTTGGTGCAATTTATTCATAAAAGTAATGATGTTATACAAATTAGTATTTTTGTATGATATTAGGCGCCATAAGAATCTCTGAAAAAGTGATACCTAGGCTGAAAACATCATACTTTTCAAAAGTCACCTTATTTTATTCTAAAAAATTATTCTTTGGAGGCATATATCTAGATGTATATATTTCATTAATTGGTGGTATATCCAAAAGCATTTATTAGTCTTCTGATTCCATTAGTGTTTCAAAATCGATTATCTTTAATGTTTTTTTCTCTTACTCAGTTTTATAAACTATATTACTTGGTTTTACATCTTTATGTATCAAATCTAATTTCATTAAAAGAAATTGAATAATTATAATTTAAGCGGTGATTAAAATACTTTTTTATTTTCATTCCATTTCAGCGAGTAAAATTATAAAAATTTACTCCACAATTCCCGAACTAAAAAAAAAATTACCAATGCTTTTTCAAAGGAGCATAAAAAAAACCCATTAAAAAATATATATTTTTTATTTCATTTTTAAATTTTATTTATTTTTATTGTAATTTAATCTATAATTAATAGAATATTTATTTTTCATATTTGAGGAGTTATAGCGATTAGGCTCCTCTTTGTATTTTAATTTAACTAAACTGAAAATGTATTAGATATAAAATTTATAAATAAAAATATTATATATATATATTCTAAAAATTATACCTTTTAAAGATTTAAATAATCTATAAAATAATTACAAAAAATTATTATAAGATGGGTATTATTATTAGTTAAATAGTAAAATTTGAATTAATTTACTATGATCTAAGAGAAATATTAGCCCTTGACATATCTATATTAAAAAACTAATTTGTTCTTCTTGTTCCAAGGATTCTATTTATAGCAAATTAAAAATATCCCCTTCCATATATTCCATTACTATATTTACTTCATAAGTAGATAAATATTTATTGGGACCCATAAAAAAAATTTCTTTATAATTAATGATTTGTTCGCTTTAAGATTATATTTTTTAAATTTTGAATTCTTTTTCTAAGTATTTTACTAAATTTTTTACTTCTATTTAATCGGATTTTTTAATCTGGTATTTTTTTTTAGTCTTTTTATCAAATACAAGATAAACATAACCTTATCCACCTCGACTGGTTTTTTAAATAAATTCATAATTTTAATGTAAATAACTTAGATTTTATTCGTATTTATATAATTATTAATAAGAAATTTCCCCAATCACAGTATAAATATGAAATTCCGAAATTAAATCAGATTTTTATATATAAAAAAAATCTAAAATTTTTAAACTGCCTTATTAATTATTCTACATGTCAAATATATTTTAAATTGATTTTAAGGTAAATTTTAAAGATTCTATATCTTTCTCAATTTAAAGTTTTATATAAACTGTATTATTTGTGTCTAAGTCTTTATATTTTATATAAAGCTAAGTTTTTTCTATATTATTTTTATTATCTTATTCTAAACACTTATATTTACTATTCATATATTTTTATGTTCTTTTAAATCTAAAAAATTTTAATTAATATATTATTTTTTATAGATTTTAATTTCAAAAAAGATTTTTCCTTAAATAGATACAAAATTCATATTATATTTTTAATAAGTTTTATATAATTTTTTATTATTCAACCTGCTTAATTAAAAATAATTATAAAAACCCGAAAAAGGGATTAAAAATAAATTTAGTAATTTGGAAAATTGATTAAATTAGTAGATAAAAAAGTATATTATAATAAATAAAAAATGTTTAAAAGATGAAACAAAATTAAAATAAATATATTTTTATTTTATGAATTGGGAATTATGGAATATGGTTCGACTTATATATTTATATTAATTTAAAAGATTTTAAAATTGAATTTAATTATCATATTTTACTTTATTAAATCTAAAGTCTCTTTATCAAATTAGATATTATCCGATTTTTCCTAATTTATTTTTTCATCATACATTTTTTTAAGTTCATTAATTTTATTCTATTTAAAATAAATAAGTTTTTACTATATTCTTAACAAATAAATTATTTTTATTGTTATAAATTATATAAGCATTTTTGTATCTACTGCAATAAAGTAGTAATATTTATAAAATAATAGATGCGATTTTTTTACCATAACTTGTTCATATGTAGGCCTATTTATATTATTATCATCTACCATTTCCATTATAAAATCGAACAAGGTATCATTCTAGATACTTTATCTAAAATCATTTAAAGATTTTTCATTTTCTTTTTTTTTTTTGAATATTTTTGTTGTAAGTTTATTTGGAGCGTATAAAATTTCTATAAATGTTACACCTAAACTGTAAACATCACATTTTTCTAAGTCTAATTTATTTTCATCATTTTCAATTTAATAAGCACTATATTCTGGTGCCATATAAAAGGGAGAACCAATATCATCAGAAATACTTGAGAATTTGGTCTCTTTTTTTATTTTAATTGAAGAAAAATCACCAATTTTAATTTATAATTTATCTACATTTATTTTATAAAATACATTTTCTGGCTTAATATCTCTATGGTAAGTTTCTATTATATTTTAAAATAATTTATAACAATATTTAAAATATTTTTAAAATAATATAAGTTTACTGCAATCTTTTAATTTTATTAAGCTTTAAGTAATTTGATAAAATATATTTAAATATTCATTTTGGAAGAACTTCATTTGTTCCCAAACTTATTATCCAATAAGTTATGTTAAATCGCCATTCATTAATTCCGTTACCATATATATAGTTTATTATAAGTTTTTATCGACAACAAAAAAACAGTCATAATATTATAATAAACATTAAATTTATTTTTCCTTTATAGTAATTTCATCAACCATATACTTAAATTATATTTCCTAATTAACCTTTGTAATTTTAACTGCCACTTTTCTATTGTTGTTTCTTAAATCTATAGCTTTATAAACTCTGCCAAATCTACCACTATTTATAAATTCTTTTTATTCATAATTTTCTAGGTAATATTATTCATCCTTCTCATATTAATATTTATATAAAAACTACTCTTCTGTAATTAAAATACGGAAGTTATAAGTACCATCATTTTATCCTTATATATCATAGTTTAAAATTTCATCATCATATTTGTAATTATCAAGAGTATCTTTTAATTCATATGTTTAAGTTTTAGATAAGCCGTTCCATTATTTAACATAATAGATGCATGAATCATCTATATTTAAATATTACTTATAAGCATTATTTAAAAGATTTTTATCTTCATTATCTTAAATTAAAATGTATTTTTATAAAAAATCTCGTTATTTTTACTATTTTTATTCCATTTATTTTTTTTAGTAGATATTAAATTTTTTATTTATAATTTTTAATTTTTATTTACTTATAACAAATATTAAAAATTTTATTACTTGATTTATTTTTAATATTAAAAAAAGATTATTTACATTAATTAAAATAAAAATACTATTTTAAGTCAATTATGAAAAATTTAATTAAATAACTAATTCCATAAATGATTTAAGTTAATTTTTTATAACCAAATTAAAGTAAAAACATCTTTTCATTTTTAGCTATATTATAAAAATTTCTATTTAAATATTGGTTTAAAACACAATTTATTATTTTTAGAATTATTATATGCTAAAAATAAATATAAATAAATAAAATTATAATATATAAAAAGAGGATAAAATATTTTAAAATGAAATATTATAAATATCATATTTTAATTGATTGGTATAATTTTAACAACATTTTAAACTATTTTAAATTTAAATAATACAAATTATTAAGTATTAAAATTCAAATTTAATTTAACTATAAAAAATTAATATTTTAATTATAAATAATAGAATTTTATTTATTTAAGTTGATTTGACTAAATTTTTTGAACATAAATTAAAAAAAAAAAAAAAAATATTTATAAAAACTTAATTTATCTGTATGTTTATAAATAAGGCAAGGTTTTAAACAAATAAGGCTTGTTTTAGCCAAACTTACAGTTAGGTTTCTAGTTCATAAATTTTTGAAGAATAAGAATAAAGTTTACAATTGGAATAAAATTCAAGCAAATATTATTAAAATAAAATTAATTTGGTAAATAAAAATAAAATTTAAAGTGCAAAAACGAGTAAAGATAAATAAAAAGGTTTAAAAAATGTGAAAAATGTATCAAATTAAATTTATTTATTTAATAATAGACCTTTATTTTTGGAAAAAATAGAAAAAAATGATATTTAGTTATATTTTTGGCCTAACTACTCTATTTATAAAGATATGATAGAATTTGAAAGTAAATTACCTAAACAAATGTTTATTGGAAACTTGGAGATAAATAGTGTAGATGAAAAAATATTTTTTTAACGAAAAAATCAAATGAATAATTAAAAAAAAAATAGAAAATAATTACAAATTAAATAAAATTGTGTTTTAGAATAAATTGAAAGGAAAATTTCTAATGTTGGTTAAGTTATAGTTTTATTTTTAGATAAATCTTCTATTTTAAATTATTTGGATCCTGTAACTGTAAAAAAAATAAAACAAGCTTATTTTTATAATAAATTGGAAATTTATTTATTGTATATAATTAAATTTAATTAATTTTTAAAACATAATATTTTAAAAATGTTATTCAATTTTTTAGGCAAGTTTTTTTTTAGTGGATTTTGAATAAAATGTGAGAGGAATGACTGTTTTACACGTTTTTAATAACTAAGTTAGCTAAAAAGACGATTTTTATCCTTTAGTTTTTTTGAATTTTAATGAATAAGATATATACAATGAATTTTCTAAAGGATTAGAAAAATTTTATAAAAGTAAAAAGAAAGAAATAATTTAAATGGACAGAAATTTAAATTAAATTAATTAAAAAAAATAGAAATAAAAAATGGTTGATGAATTTGAAATTTTGTAGGAATTTTAGGATGAGTTAATTACTTTTTTGGAAAGAGAAATCGATTATTTTAAGTAAGAGATATTTATATTTTCAAATATTAAAAAAATTATAAAATAAAATTAATTATTATATTTTTTATTTTAAAGAAAAATACCATTTTTTGGAGCGAATATAGACTATTTATTTTTATAAAAAAGAAAATATTTTTTATAATAAGTGAAAAATAATAAATTATCCCATGTTCTTTTGGATCCCATATCTTAACTTTAATGTATGCCATCTGTAGATATTTGTATCCTTAATTTAAGCCAGAATTGTATTAATTTTATAGAAAAAGAAAGAATTTCTCCGTTTTAAATTAGAGACAATACTAAAATGGATTTATTTGTTTTGAAAAATAAAAAGCATAATAATCTTTTTAAAGAATAATATGATAACTGTAATTCGGAAAATATATCTAAAGTAGATAAATTCATTTCTACTTAGAATTCAGAAGAAACAGTTTAGTTTGAGTAAATTTCAAAAAATGTAAAAATTAAAATATTAATCATATAAATATTAAAAAATAATAAAAAAATTTTATTTAGGGGAAAGATAAAAAAATATCAAATTAAAATTAAGATTTAAATTTATAAAATGAGGAGGATGAACAGACTATTAATTTTGAGACTTTTTAAAATAAAGTATAAACAAGAATTTAAAAGAAAAGTTAAGAGAAAGAATTGTTACATAAATAAATAAATTAGCACTATTTTGAAAAGGAAATAAATTTTAAAAGTTTTAATTTAGAAAAAAATAAAAAATAATATGAAATAGCTAATTAAAATGAAAAAAAGGAAGTTTTAATTTAAAAAGATAAATTGTTATGTTTTATAGGTTATCATTCAACTAGTGGAACAGTATTTGCATCTTAAGATTTAGCTTATAAAAAGACTTTTTAAAATAAACTTTAAAAAAAATCTCCAAGTATTAATTTTAAATATTTTAAATAAAAATAGATAAATTATAATATAATTTAAAATATTAATTATTGATAACTAAAATTATTTTTATATATTTATATATAAATATTTTATTTTTTTAGTTAAAAAGCCAGTTAATATAAAACTATTGATTAATTCTTAAAAATCAATTGGTTTGGGAAAAATTATTGATTTTTCTTAGTTTATTTTATGTTATGAAGGGACAACTGCCTGTGGCTCTTCTGGAAGTCCTGTTATTGATTAAAATGGAAATTTATTAGGCATAAATACTGGTTCATTTGATGATATAACAGAAAATGAAAAAGTTTCAAAAGTTTAAAATTTAGGTCTTATAAGTTTCGATGTTTAGGTGCCAGAAAATAGGTGAAAATAAATAAAAAATTAAATTTCAATGTTATTTATTTTTCAAAATTTATATAAAAATATGTATTAGTAAATATATTTATAAAAAATAATTATAAATTTATTAATTTTTGATAGAAACTCATATGAATCAAGAAAAAATTATAATTGCGGGGTAAATGTATAGCATCCTTTGATTTAGTGCTTTTTTTTTGATGATTATAAGAAATATATTGATAACTTTTGTAAAGAATAAGTTTAAAAGATTTAAAATGAGAGAAAAATAAAAAATAAGGATAGGAATAAAATTTTATGATAATGTCAAACAATAATTTATTAAGTTATTTTATATATAATAATAATTATAATCAATATTTATATATTTATATTTTGGATGTCATTTATAAAAAGACTCTAAAATAATTTATATAATAAAATTTTTAAATTTTTATTTTAAAATATTATTTATATGTTATGAAACTTGTATATTCACAATATACAATAAATTACTATTATTTTTATTGATATATATTAAATATAGTTATTCAATATTGCTCCACTGTATCTTAAATATACTCAGATAATGTTGAATTTTAGGCAATTAATCGTTATTCTATAATTTTTTGTAATTCTTTATAAATCTCAACTTAATCTATTAAATCCAACATTGATATATAATTAGTTATTGAATTTACATATGAATATGATGGTAATATCACTTAATGCAGATATAAATAGCAAAACATAGCCTATTTTAAAATAATTTAATTTTTAAATTATGTGAAATAATTAAAAATTTTTTACCATTGAAATTTAACAGTCAAGCCTATCAAACATGCCTAAATAATTTTCATCAGGATGGTTATAATGATTCTGATTAATAAATATGAAATGAAATTAATATCATTGAATTTTTTTTAAATAAAAATTTACTTTATTTAAAGCTCTTTTTATACTGCTTGCAAATTTACCAGAAAAAACAGATATTAATGAGGCAAAAATTGATAAAAATATAACATGGTATTAAAATAAAGAATATTCTATAATAATATTTTTGAATTATTCTATCGGTATTAGTTCATATAAGTCAAATTAATATTGAACCTTTTTAAAATTTAATATAACTAATTTATATATATTAGATTAAATATAATTTAGATTCAATTGATATATAGTTAAAATTAATTTTACTTAAAACAGCTAATTTAATTCACAATCCTATTCTAATGGTAATGGACTCATAGTCAATTCATATTAAGGGCATATTAAAAAATTCATTTCCTGAAGGTATTTTGATAGCTAATTTTAATTTAAATATGAAATATAAATAAAATTATGAAAATATTTTAAAATTATATATTTTAAATAATTATTACATAATAAGAAATAAAAAGTAACATGAAAAATCCACCTATTGTACCTTCTAAGGTTTTTTTTTACACATTATTATTTAAAACTGTTCTTCCTTTTTATACAAAAGAAAAGTCAATATATATTGCGTAAATGATTTAATTTAAATAATATACATTATGTATTTCATTATTTTTATTACCAAAGAAAAATCCACATATATAGCAACTAATATCATTAAAAATAATCAATAAGCAAGGAAATACAAACCAAATCATACCTTAATATATATTAATTATAATAACAGCGGCAGATGATACTATTAATAACATAGCCATATGTGTCCATCCAAAGATACTAATTTGATATTTATAGTATCCCTGATTAAATTAAATTTTATTAATATATGTGATATATTAATTTTATTTTTTATACTATACTATATAATCTTTGAATTAAAATATACTAGTAAATTATATTATAATATTGACAATATACATTTATTTATTGGGAGAAATAAATTAATATCAAATTTTAATATTTATAAATTTTAAATAGTTTATTATAAAGATAAATATATTATATATTTTAATTACTTTTTTTAAACCTTTTAAAAATATTAATACTCCTATAAACCAAAGTATGAAACAAATTAATTCTTAATGCTTTACGTAGAAAAATAAAGATTTAAATTTTATAACAAAAACTGGTAATTTTGATTGTAAAACTTTCCCGTAACTATAAATAATCGCAATAGTATAAAAATACCAATTTAAATATTCTTAATGTAAAATTTTTGAATCTTTATCTTCTCTTCTTTTATAAGACATGATTTCATAAAATATAACTAATATTATTAAATGTATTTTATAAAAATAAATAAGTATATGTATATATAAAATGTCGTATAATATTTTTTTTCTCTAATTTTACCTGTGTTACAGATTAATATCATGAAACTAAGATACACATGGCCTAAACGAATTATAAATATAAAAGAGAAAAATATAATAAAGGTCCAAAATAATTTAACAATGAAGCTAAGGTAAAATAAAAATATATAAGATATAAATATATTATAATTAACTTTATATGCTATTTTATTTTTTTTGTTTAGTAAATTTTGATTATTTATTTATAAATAAAATAAATATTTTATTTATAAAAAATTATAAAAATACTTTTGGGAATTTATTTGTATAGGAACATTTCTATTTAATTGAGGTTTTTGAAATCTTAATTATTCGGCGGTTTTTGCTTTTATTGGTTTAATTTTGTTTTTGTTTTCGTTGTCTGTTGACTCAACTTCGTGTAGGAAAGTTTTATTTAAAATTGGGCCTTTCATAATTTTTGTTTATTTTTGTTTTTTT
Organism: Pseudocohnilembus persalinus; assembly: GCA_001447515.1. Lineage (NCBI taxonomy): Eukaryota > Ciliophora > Oligohymenophorea > Philasterida > Pseudocohnilembidae > Pseudocohnilembus > Pseudocohnilembus persalinus. The sequence goes on along the minus strand of LDAU01000144.1, from coordinate 302,602 downwards.
TATGTTTTTTTTATGTTTTTTTTTAAATGTGTTAAAATTTGAAGAATAAATGATAAAAAATTGTAGAAACTAAAATAAATAAATTTTTAACATTTAAATTTCATTATTTTAATACAAAAATTTATAATACTATAATTAATTTAAATAATATTGAAAATGGGCATTTAATATGTTTTATAGAAATTAAAATAATATTATTAAATATTATACATAAACTTATATTATTAATTTTAAATATGAATTGATAATGTAATTAAGATAAAACTTTTACTAAGATATTTTTTAAATTTTTTTAAATTATCATTAGGCTAAATTTTATTGAACTCCTTTTGCAACTTTTAAATTTTGCTGTATTGTTCCTTCACTAAGAATAATTTTTTTAAATTCCTCCCAACTAATACCTTCTTCTGGATTTTATGGGTTAACCTCATTTACTATATTTTTTACGTCTTCTATTTCCATGTGTCTTCCATGTCTTTAAAATATATGTTAAAGATCTTCAACTGAGATTTTATCATTGTTATTAGAATCAAAATATTTAAAAATTTGATATAGTTTTTCATCTGTTAAATATTTTTAAACATCTAAAGTACTAGATAGAAATTTCGTATATTATATTTTTCTTTCATTTTTATCTAGTGGGTTTTAATCATCTATCGTTCTTTCAACGTCATATTCTCTATTTTTTTAAATAAAATATATAAATTAAATTTAATAAAAGTAAAAGAATAATTTTACCCTAAAACATCAAATATATGTTCAATTTATTCGTCTAAATCTTTTAAGTGCTGTTCATTAGTTAGTCCTTTTGCAGGATCAGGTTTAAAATGATCAAATTTTAACATTGCATCTTTAATTTCTTATGTAGTTAAAAGCCCAATATTATCAGTATCTAGTTTTTTGAATTCTTCAGTTAAATCTTGAATTTCTTTACTGCTCATTTAATTGACAATTAATTTCATAACTTCGTCTACGAATCTGGATTTTGTTTTATAATTTTTTAATAAATTTAGTATATTTTCAGTTTTTTAGTCGTCTGATAAAGAATTATTAGAAAGAACAGATTTGCTAAGTTCTTTGTTTCCTAACTATTTAAAAAAAGGATGCTAAGTTGCATCCTTTAATGAAATTCTCTTTTATTCTTTTACTACAAGACATTTTTTTACCAAATCTTTTGCTTAAATAGATACTGCCCTCCATTCTCTGCCTGACATATCATATTTTCCAGATTAAATTTATTTAAAAATTCCATCTTTTGTATGTGCAAAAAAAGGTGGATATCTGTAAAATAAAATGAATAAATTAAATAAACTTTAATTTGATTTTTTTAATATTAAATTTAAAATTAACTAAATTCAAGTAAGCACATTTAAATTAAATTTCAAGTAAAAATATTTAAATTTAAATCCAAGTAAAAATATTTAAATTTAATTTTAAGTAAAAATATTTTTAATTAAAAAATTATAATTACCCTACTAACAATATATACATTATGACACCAATACTCCAAACATCACATTTTTCTGTATATCCTCCTTAAAGCACTTAAGGGGATACATATAAGGGGGTTCCCACCATTGTTTTTAGTCTTTCATGTGATTAAAATTTATTAGATAAGCCGAAATCTATTAGCTTAATATCTGAATCAATTTCTTTAGTTTCGAATAAAATATTATCTGGTTTTAGATCTCTGTGCACTATTCCTTTGGCGTGCATGTGCCCTACAGCTGAAATTATCTTATACATTACTTTTGCGACTTGTTTTTCTAAAAAAAATTTTAGAAAAGTAAATATAAGTTTAATTTTAAATTTTAATTAAATTTTTAACTTAAAAATTATATTAGTAATAAAAAAAAATATATATATATATGTATTTGTTTGTTTGTATTTATTTTATGAAATATTTAAAATTTTTATTAAAATTATTTGGGAAAAAAACAATTTTTAATATTTTATCATTTTTTGAATTTTAAAATTATAAACAGTAAATTTTTTATAATATTATGTTTTATTTGTATACTTTGTATTATACTTTTTTAATTTGCCTGTTTGATTGTTCTGTAGTAATAAAGGCAGTAAATTTAATAGTAAGATGAAAAATTATTTCAGTAATTATTTTTATAAAAATATAATAATAAAAGTAACTATCATACTTTTAAAAATTACCTGAAAATTTAAAGTTTTTTTGTGTAATTTTCTTCAATAATTCACCACCCTAACATAATTCCTAAACAATATAAAAATTTTGAGAATCTTCATAAATTTCGTGAAATTTTATAATATTGGGATGATCTAAAGATTTCAAAATTTCTAGTTCTCTTAGCAATAAGTGCATTTTTTTTTCAACTTTTTTTTTAGGAATAATTTTGCAGGCAAACTTTTTACTATTTTATTTTTAGTTAAGAAAGGTGACAATTTTGCAAGTTCCTTTAAAAAATTTAGTTTTTTATAATTAAATATTAATATATTTTATATAATATATACTTTAAAATCGAAGTTTTTATATTATATTACATAAAAATAACTATAATTAAAGGATTAAACATTTTAAAATTGAAATAAACAAATTTTAAATATTTTAAAATAAATTAGTAATTTTACCAAATCCTCCTGTACCTAAAGTTTATCCAAATTCGTATATTTGATAAATATTTTCCTTTGATGTAATATTTTCTAGCCTTTTTTTTTCTTCATCTGTGATTTAAACTTAACTTCGTTTTACAGTTACTTTCTATGTTTTTCCTCCACAATTTCCCATATTTTTATTATCGAAATATTATAATTTGCTTATATTATTATAGTTTTTAAATATTAAAATTTTTGTGAATTTTTTAAATATTTCACTTTCTTTATTTTATTATTTTTTATTTTTATTTTTATTATTTTTGTTATTTTTTTTAATAATATTTTGGGTTTTTGCTGATTTAGTATAGTATTATAATTATTTTATAATTTTTTGTAATTTCTACAGATTTCAATTTAAATGATATGTATTTTTTTTATATATTTTCAATGCATGTTTAGGAGTAATTAAATTTTTAATATGAAATATTGATAAAAAAAGTATTTTTTATTTAGTTTACTACCAAAATCCTTATGCCAAAATTAATATTGAAATTTAGGTCTAATTTAAATAAATTATATTTTAATTTATACTAATAGTGATACTATAATAATATACATTTTCATAAATTAAGTTAAATATTTAAATTCAATTTTAAAAATTATAGATAATTTATAAAATAATTTAATTTTTTTACTTCGTACATGATAGAGATTAAGTTAATTAAATTAAAATAAAAATTTTTATTTAAATATTTTTTTTATTTTATTTTAATAATGATAAATAAAAATATATTAACTTATTTTAATTTTATAATATAATGAATTTGTTTTTTTTAATGAGAAATTTAGGACTGTATGTGAACAAATAATTAAGAACTTCAGACCTATATTTTTTAATATTATTTATGCAATACTATACTCTAAAATTTAGTAATAAAAATTTCATCTCTAATTAAACTAAAAAAAATCATAATCAAAATATAAATTACTAGAAAAAAATTTGGCATATTAAAATAGATATATTTTTAAAAAAACAAAAGAAAATATTTCGAGCCAATCTTGAAAAAATAGAAGACTATAATATTAAGTAAATAAAATCCATTATTTTTTAAAAACAGTTAAGAAAAGAAAAAAATAAACATAATAAAAAAACATTTGGCAAAAAAGTAAAAAAAAATATAAATTAAAAAGCTTATAAAATTTATTAAAGTAAGTAAAAAAAAATTAAGAATAATTAGAAATAAAAATAGTGAAAATTTATTTTAAAAAAATGAAATATAATGAATAATATCCTGAATAATATTGTATAAAAAAAATAATTGAACATAAATATGTTGGTAATAAACTTTAATTTTTGGTTTAATGGTTCGGATTTTCAAAAGAAGATACTAGTTGGGAAGGGGTCGATAGTTTTGAAAGTTCTTAAATTTTATTGAATTCGTATATATAATTTTACAATTTGGATATTAAAAAGCCGAGCAGGGGCAAAAAAAATGGCAAAAAAAGTTAAAATTAAAAAAATAATAAAAAATAGAATAAAAATTAATAAGGGAATGGATAGATTTTGACTTAAGAATAAAAAAAATAATAATTTATTAAGGAATAATAAGAAGAAGATGATAGTGATGGCGATGAAATGTAGGAAATTTTTACTATTAGGATATTTGTTTCTGAGAAAAAAATAAAATAATATGAATGTTTTGTTAGGTATAGTTTTAAACAGAAGCCTGAGGAATAAATTTGGGTTTCATTGGATTTTTTATTGGAAAAATAATATGGACACTAAATACTTTAGTTTATTAAAGAGAAAAAACAATTATTACTGAAGGAGAAAAAAAATGTCAAAAATTAAGACGAAGAAATAGCAATTTTAGATGAAGCTTAAAAAGTTACGCAAGAATATTTAGAATTATAAAATTAATAATAAGCTTAAGAAATTGAAAACAATTAAAAATAAAAGTTGCAATAATATTTATAAGAGTTTAGTGATAAATTAATATAAGTAGGAGTAAAAGAAGATAGTATAAAAAATATAAAATAAGCTTTTGACCCAATAATATAAAGTTCAAATTAAATTTAGTAATTTCTTGATGCAGATGAATTATAGGTTTAATAAAACAAAAATTAAAAAAAAAGTGAACAAATTAATAAAAATATGGAGGTTGAAAATATTTTTAGTGATAATAATAGTGAGAAAAGTGAACAAATAAACAAAATTAAGTCCAATAAAAATGTTTTTTATAGAAGAAAATTAAATTTTAATTCTGAAAATGAAGAATAAAAGGAAGGGCATGATGGCCTATCATTTGATAAAAAAGAGGAAAATCAGGGAATTTATGCAAATAATAGTAAAATACAATAAAATGAAATATAAAATAATTAAATTAATGATGATATTCGTGATGATTAAATTAATGATATCTAATAAGAAAGATAAAGTAAAAATGAAAAAGAAACTTCAAGTGAAAATAAATTAAAAAGCAATAAAAGTTCAAGCGAGAAATAAAGTTAATAAAAACATAAATTACTAAACTCCTAAGAAAATAAAGATATTAAGATAGATAAGAAAAGGAAAAGAGTTGAGTTAAAAACCCAAGAAATATAATAATAAGAGTAATAAATTAAAAGCAACCTAGAAGAAAAAAATTAGAAAGGAAAAGCCTCATTATAAAAATAGATGAAAACCAGATAATAATAAAAGGAATAATAGTAATAATTACAATAATAATAAGAAGAAGTAGAATAAATAAAATAGTTAGAATAATAGTAGAAATAGTAATAAGAAGAAGAAGAAGAAAAATAGATAAAATAATAATAAATACTATAATAAGATGAATAAATACAATAAGAATAATAATAAGAATAATAATAATAAAGTGACAAAAGGATTTAGCTGAAAAGAAAGAGGAAACCTAAAAGTCAATAAGAATATTTTTAAGAAAAAATAAGGAAATAAAATGAGAGTAAAAGAATAAGAGAAATTTAGTTGAGTAAAGAAATGGAAAAAAAAAGGTAAAAAAATATTTAAATTGAAAGGTAGAGATTGAAAGAGAGCGTTAAGGTTTCGATAAAAAAACCAAATATTGGGTAGATTATGGAATATAGTAATTTGGTAGAGGAAAGTGTTTTTGAAGAATAAAGTTTTTTGTAAAATTTTGATTTAGGTTAGAATAATTAAAATTAAAAAAATTAAGAAAAAATGTTATCATATGAAAATAAAAATTAGCAAAATACTTTTTAAAAGTTTGTAAATCAGTAAAATTTATAAGATAAAATTTAGAATTAAATGGATGACTCTTCATAAATTGAAAATGAAAATGATTAAAAATTTAATTAAGCATAATAAAATATAAGTTGTTAAGATTCAGATACAACTGATAGTTTTATTAAAGATTAGAGTGATATTTGCTTAAATGAAAACGAGGAGTAAAAATCTTAGTATAGTGTTAATTTGTAAAAGATATATATTATATTATTCAAAATATAATTTTTAATAAGTTTAGAATTTAAATATATAAATTATTTTTTATTATTACAAAATAGGGTTCTTTAAAAAAACGACGATAACATTTAAGATACTAGAAAAGAAAATAAAAATAAAAAAAGCACGAATATTAAATCAAATGATTTAAATAAAAATATGAACTAAAATAATAAAAATAAAAAACCAAACACAAACAAAGAATTTTTTTGTGATAAATATAATATTTTGGATCATTTATTGGAACATGATACAAAAGCCACATAATAATAATCAATAGTATAAAAGAGAAAGTCCTCTTATTAAATATATTAATCTTAATATAATTAAGAATAAGAAAATAAAAAAGTTAAATTAGATGAAAAAAATAATTTATATTAATATCAAAAATAATAATTATAAGATTAAAATTAAAAATAGTTAAAAAAAGTTATTAATTTTATTTCTGATGATTATTGTCAAGTTGAATTCAAAAAATATTTAATTAGATAGCCAGATAATAAATTTGATTAAGATTAAAATGATTAATATAATTATAAGTATAATTAAGATAAATATTTATAAGATGAAAAAAATAGTTTAAATTAAGAAAAAAAAACTAATGATAATATTGAAAAACCAAGCGATAATAAAAAATTTGTAGAAAGCGAACTTGTATTTAAAAAATTGAATAATTTTGATTTAGTATCTGATAAAAAAATAGTGTATTCTGGTAGCGAAGATAGGGATGATGAATTTGATGAAAATAATTAGGAAATTTAAGATGTTAGTTAAGATTAATAAACAGAAAAATTAGAAAAATAATAAAAATAAAATGATAAATTCTAATAAGATTCGGAATAAAAGGAAAAATAATAATTTCAATAGTAAAATGAGAAGGAAATAAAATAAGATAATTAAAAGGAAGGTATTTAATAACAATAAAGAAGATCGGAAAATTATGAGAAAATTTCTGAAAATTTAAATATAGAATAAAAGTTTGATTATATTGAGAATCTAAATTTATAATAATAATAATTTGATTTATAAAATAAAATTTCTGATAACAGTGATGTTTAAATTGAAATTTATGAATAAAAATAATAAAATAAAGAAGTGGAAAATACATATGAAACAAAATAAAGGTGTTCAGATGATAAAGATAATTAAAGTCATGTTTTTACTAGAAATCAACTAAAAAAATTAGCTAAAAGTAAGGACAACAATTTTGACTTAGTTCATTTAAATAAAGAAAAAATATAAAAATCAGAATTAAAGAGAATAGATAAAACCAAAGACAATGAAGAAAAAATTATAAGCGAATAAAAAAATTAAAAAGATTAAATTAATGGAAATGAATATATTTAAAATTAAAATTAAAACGATAATAATAAAAAAAGTAAAAATAATTTTAAAAATAAGAAAAGTGATAATATAAATAATAAAAATAGTAATAATATTAAAAATAATTAATTTAAAGTAGATGATTAGAAATAACTTTCTGCTTTTGAAATTCAAAAATAACATGAGTAATTAATACAATAAAATTAAATAAAGGTAAAGGGAAATTATTTATCTAATAAAATTTCACGTATAAATGAAATTGTTGGTATAGATATGTTAAGGGTTTCATGGGAATAAGATATAAAAGGTAAATATTTTTTTGTGGATTCGGTGGAAGAAGTGGGAAATTTATTGATGAATGCAGCTAATTTCGATAAAATATTTAAATTTTTCAAAGATAAATGTAAACTTTTTTATTTTAGAGATGAGAGATAGTTACAAGCTATGAAATATTTGAAAAAAATGGTTTTTAAAGAATTTTTACATTATAAAGATAGTATAATTAGGTTATAGGAATAAAATAATGAGCTTGATAGACTGATTAGTTAGAAGAAATAGGCTTAAGAGTAAGAATAATAAAAAAAAATTGAGAATGAGAATGAATGTTAAAATGAAAATTTAAATTAAAGTATATAATAAAGTAATAAAATTGATTAAAATTAGGATTCAAAGAGTGATAAAAATAAAATTAATTAATAATTCTCTAATAATGAGAGTTTATAATAAAATTTAATGGAAATAGAATAAAATAAGAATTAAGATATTAAATAAATCAAAGAAGAAAATAATGTATTTGAAACATAATAATTAGAATAAAATTAAAAAAAAATATAATATAATTCATAATAAGGCATTATAGCATAAAATAATTAATAATAAATATAAAGAGATAATATAATTATATAAAATAAGTAATTAAATTAGATATTTTAAGCTGGAAATGAAGAAGAAAGAAGTTAAAATTAGGATCTTATAAATATGGATTTGAGTAAAAATACTTAAATTTTAAGAAAAAACAGTAATAATTCTATCAATAATTTTGGATAAGAATATCAATAATAAATAAAATTATTTGGAGGATTAAATAATTACTACTTAAACATGGATTTAAATAAAAGTGAAGAATTTGATGAAAATATAGGTCTAGAAAATGAAAAATTCATGAAAAATTTAGATAATAATTTTATAGAAAATAATGAATAGGAAGAAAATGAAGATGATAATAATATGTATGGTTATGAAAATATGTATATTTAATAATAGTAAGTCGAATTTTTTAATAATGATTTAGAATATAATAATAACAATCAAGTTAGAAGTGAAAATAGTGATTGTGAAATAGTTAAGAAAAACACCGATTATTCCAATATTGATAATAGGTTTTCCATGTATAAAACTTAAGTTAATAATGAAAATGAAAGCAATATTGATAATAATAGTGAAAATTAAATAGACAATAATAATTTAGATAAAGTATAAAATTAAGAAAATGATGATGGTTATAATGATAATGAATAAAATCAAGAAGAAGGAAAAAATGAGGACTATGAATCAAATAATGAGAGTTAAAATTAAAATTAAAATTGAAGTTAAGAAAAAAATTTAAAATGATTAAAATAGATTTAATGATAAATATAGGATTTTTTAACTTTGAATTTATAATTTATTGTAAAATTTATAAATAAAATTAGATTTTCTAATTTAAATAGATTAGTTATAATATTTATATGTAAATTTTTATTTATCTATAATTTTATAAATGTTCATAAATAGATATAAATTCAACATAATTCAATTATTTAATTAATAACAAATAAATTATAAAGTGTAATTTTTATTTGATTATTATACTAAAGTTTAAAAATACTTTTCATATCGAAGTACATTACATATATTTTTTTTTACCTAATACAATTATTTTATAATTTCACGGTTTAAATTATTTAATGCATACATAAAATATTCCAATTATTAGAAATAAAAATTATTTAGTATTCCAAAATCAACAAATATTTAAATTTTTATTATTATTAAAAGTAAAACCCAGTAAAAAAAATATCATGTAATCTGAAAATAAAGGAAAAATTATAATAAAATTAAGAAAGACATAGTCCGTAAACTCTTTTAAAAGATAAAGAACATTACAAGCAGAAAATAATTAAGTTAAATTTTAGCAAAAAACATAAAATAGAATAGCAAATAGTTAAGATATTAATTAAAAAAATATTAATGGCAAAAATTCAGAAATAAACAAAATTAATGAATCTGTAATTTTTTAAAAAAGTTATACAAAAGACTTTAATAGTGAAAAAAAGTAATGAGTTTATATAATTTTATTCAAAAGTATAATTATTATTTTTAAAGATTTATATAAATTAATATATATAATTATTTTACTTTTAATTTTAGATAAATATAATATTAAGGAGTTTTGTTTAACGATAATGTTAATTTGAATTCTGTAAAAAAAGGTTTTGGTTAATAAAAGTATGATAAAGATTTTCAGTTTTTCAAAAGTTTTAAACATGATTTATAATAGTAAAAAAATTGGAAAGATGAGAAAAAAAAATAATATAAGCAAATGTTAGAGAAAAAATGTAGGTCTATAACAACAAGTTAACATTAAAAAAATTCTAAAAATTATTAATAGAACGTTAACATAAATATTTCATAAAAATAAACGACTGCTGGAAATATGATCTCATAAAAAAGTAATGATAGTCATATATTATATTCTTAAAGCATATATAATAATAAAGAATAATTTTCTAAATAAAATTTAACTTAACGGGATTTTTACAATTAAAATTCTAACAAAAATAATTAAACTAATCTTTTAAATAAGTCCTCTTCTAAAGATTTATTTGCTACTACATATTATAAAACAAAAAAAGTAGACAATCCACATTTATTGACTGGAATTTATGATTAAAAAATTAATTTACACTCATTATCAGGTTATATAATTTAAAAAAAATAAGATAAGAATAAAATAAATAATTAAAATGAGTCAGTTTAGAAAAAAAATGAAAATGAATTTTAAATAACAGGAATTGATGAAAAATAAAAAGAAGATATAAATTAAAGTTAAAAATAAAAATAAATTTTTTAAAAAAATAAATAAAATTAATTTATTTTTGATGTTAGCAAGTTTAGTTCAAGTTCATTGGATTTCATTAAAAATAATTTTAAAGAATAAATTGAGCTTTAAAGGACCAGCCAAAGTAATTTTTATTAAGAATAATTTGATAAAGGGGTGGAAAATTAAGATTTATTGAAAAAATTATTAGAAGAATAAAAAAAAAACTAAAACTTTTAAAATGATTCATAAAATGGATATTTTGATTTACAAAAATAAATAAAAGATATAAGTAATATTTATAACGATAAGGGTTTTTAAAATTTAGTTTCGAATGATTTTTTGTTAAAAAATTACACTGATAAAACTTAGGAGTTATTATAATTTTATAAAGATATTATGGGAAATAGTGAAAATACTTTATTATTGAATAGATGTATAATATTACCTATATATAATAAGTAATAAAATACAAATACATCCAACTCTTCAAAAATCAATGTTAATGAAATAGAGTAAGATGTCCAGTAACTTTAAAGGTAACATTTTGTTTTTTTATATATGTTATAAAATATTTTAATGTAAAATTATAATAATATATAGGACATACCATAATATTGTCAAAAATGGGTTACACATATTTTTCCCTTCATTTTCTTAATGTATAGGAGAAATTTTTGGATGTTTTGCAGCTTTGGTGGATAAAATTTGTTTAAATTCGATAAATTAAGCAGAAGAATTTATGAGTACAAATTATTTTAAAGAGTAATTTTTTTTTTGAAATTTTTTTATTTATATAAATAAATAAAAAAAAAGAATTGTGTATAAATTTAAAAAGTTATATAATAAAATAAATTAAAATTTTTATATAAGAATTTCAAATATGTAACAAAAGTGTACTAGTTTAGAGTACATAGTGGATAAGTAAATGTATGATATTAATAATTTAGAAAAAGAGGTGAACGATTTAGAATATAAAATAGAAAGTTAAAAAGAGTAATTTTTAATGAATATAAGATAAATTGAAAATAATATAAAAATTCAAGAAAAAATTGAATATAATTTAAGAAGAGAAATTGAAAAATATTAAGTAGGTGAAAAAGTTAAATATTTAAAGTAGTATTAAAGTTAGTTAAGAACAGAAAGTTTTTAAGATTTTCTATTGAATCCTTAAAATTCAACATCTTAAAAAAATTTATTAGGACACAGTTATTCTGGAAATTTAAATTTAAAGGTTAACAACTATAGTACAAAAATGTTAGAATAGGAATATAATTTAAACAACAATAATTAAAATAATAACTATAATAATTATAACGAAAAAAATAGTAATAGTAATAAATTGATTCAACATTAATTATTAAATATAAATAATATAAGTTAGGTTAAATCACAAATATCACATTAAAATACTTCATAATATTAATAATAACAAGTATATAATAATTTAAAGACTGAGTAATCTTCATTTGTGGATAATATTTAAGAAGATTAAAGTATTTTTGAGAGTATATAATAAGTATAATAAAAAAATGTATAATAATAGTAATAATTATTGGATTCTTTTAATTAATATACTATTTAATTAAACTAAAATAAAAGTAGATTAAGTCTTATAAATGAAGATGAATAAGAATTGTTAGATACTGATATTTAAGGTTATCTATAAAAATTGTTTTATTTATTTATTTGATATTAAAATTAATAATTTTTATTAATAAAATTTTTAAAATATTCATATTTAAATTATTAGATTTTTTGAAGATTGATCAAGAACTTAAGAAGTAGAGAAAAGAAAGTAGAATTAGATATAAAATGTAGAATTAGCTGTAAAAAAGTGTGATGAATATATAAAATTAGCTTAATTGCAGTTAATTAGAAATAAGTTAATTATTATAGCCCGAAAAAAATGGGTTTAATTTTTGGGAGTAGGTAAAATTAATTTATATTCTTATACTTTTCTAATAATATTATTTATCTTATAAGCTAAATATAACAAATTTTGATAATTTGAAAATTTATGATGGTATGAGCGAGTAAAAGCTTTTGTAGTATATAAATGAATTTGTTTCAATATATTTAAAATAAACGAAAAATAGAAGAAAATTTGGAAATGGAAAATTAAATTTGTTTTAATAAAACTTAATAGTAAAAATATTTGTTATAAATGAAAGATAAAACAATTTTATTTAATTTTTTTAAAATGAGATAAAAAACAAAATAAACATAAAACTTTAAATAATTTTAGGAATTTGAAATATTCAAATAAGAAAAAGTAAAGAAATAAATAGACAGGGTTTAGATTTTTAAAAATGTAATAAAATTTTACAATGGAATTTTGGAATTAAATGAATATTATGATAAAAACTTTTTGTTTAAATAAATTGACTTATCTTACATGATAACAGTAATTTTAAGTAGAATTCCGAATTGTTTTTCTTTTTATTCTTTAATAGATAATTTACTGATGTTAAAAGGGTCTAAAGATCAGCACAATTTAAAAAAATTAACAAGTTAAAAAATTTTATAAAATAATTACACTCTTTTTCAGTTTAGTCAGTTATTTATTAGTATGTCCCAATATTTTGATGTTTTATTTAAAGAAAATGTGTAATAAATGTGGATTTTATTTTAAAAAATAAATAATATTATTATTAACCTTTTAATAGAATTGAAAGTAACGAAATCAGTTTAGATCAATTATTTAAATAAATAGAGGAAGTTATGCCTGGTTTTAATAATTTCTAGATATTATTTAATTTGCTAAATTATGTAAATATATATTTGTATAGTTCTGCAAAGAAGGTGGTAAAAGATGAAAAATTTGAATTGTTATTTCATATTTATTTGGGTTAAAAAAAATATAAATTAAGTAATATATTAGAAATAAATCTGTTAAACATTTTAAAAGACTTTGAAATTTATAAAAAGGTTTAGGAAGACAGCTAAAATTAGTATAGTAAAAAAAAATAAGGTGAATATAATTTTTAAACACAAAACTAAAGTAATATCAATAACAGCACAATAAATACCAGTATAATTAATAATAATAAAAATAATAATAATACAAAAGATTTAAATAAAAACAGTTAATAAAGCAAATATATAGAAGATTTGAAGCAAAAAGAGTTGGAATTAAAAAGTTTTGAAAAAGCAGTTATCGATTACCAAATAGATCCTAATAATAATAATGATAAATTTTTATAAAAAGTAAAGAATTTAAAAGACGATAATTTGAACTGCTAGTTTTAGGAAATGGTAAAAGTAAATGAGAAATTGAAGGTAGTTTTAAATAAAAGAGTAGATTTGGACCAGTTAATTAATTTTTTTTTACCTTTTGAAATGAGTAGATATAGGGCTTAAAATATTTTGGAAGAAAAACATTTTGTGTTTAATATTTAAGTTTTGAAAAAATTTTATTGGGAAAAATTGTCACCTGATGATAATTTTGGAAATTTTACGCTGAAAGATTTGGCGGCTAAAATTGCACTTTACAGGAATTATTTGGGCGTTTATAAGATTAATAAAAATGATGCTAAGATAATTATGGCCTTTTTGGTGCTTTATTAGGGAATTGATTGTATATTTTAGGTTTAAGATGTAATTTTTTTTCCTATCATATATTTTAATAATATAATTATTATTTTTAGTTATAATGTTTAACTTTTGTTAATTTTTTATTTTTATTCTAGCTATTTAAGTTTAATATATTTAAAGATGAAGAATAGATAAAATAAAATATTAATAATAAAATAAAGTTTAAATTTAAAATAGATGACATTTTTGAATCCAGTAAATTTCTAAGTAAACAAATGTAGATTAATTATACAAATAAGGAAAAATATTAGAAGAAACTTTTAGATGATGATAACAAATAAGAAGAAAAAGAAGAAAATTCTGATAAAAATGAAAAAGAAGAAAAAATTGATATTAAATTAAAATTTGAGAAAGAAAATTTTATGAAATAAAAATTGTCTGAAAATATTTAAGACCTAGATTTCCTTTAAATTATGTATGATCATGGGTTTTCTAGTTGTTTAGAACACTATAATAAAAATATTTAGGCCAAAATTAGTTATATAAATAGTAAATAAAAAAAATGAATAAGATAGTGATATTAAAATGATGATAATATATACAAAATGAATTAATTATATTTTTTTAAAAAACAATATATAATTAAATAAACGCCAACTATATTAAATTTATATATAATTTTTGTTATTTTATTTATTTTTTGAAGTTTAATTTAAATGTAAATTTAAAATAAAGTTTTCATTCTATTTTTTTTTAAGGTTTACATGAACAAAATCTTTCAGGGTTTTCCAATTAAGTCATACCTATATCATAACAAGATCTTGAATCATCTAATTTTTGGAAAATTGAAAATTCGGCCTCTTTTTTTACAAATTCAAGTTCTTCAACAATTGCGTCTGGATTTTATTTTAAAGCATATTAATTTTTTTTATTTTGGTATATAATTAAATTATTTTGGTTTTCAATTTCTTTTTTTTTCATTTCCTTTCTTTTTTCTATTCCAAAAGAATTTTATAAAAATGTTTCTCTAAGTTCAGACATTCCAAAAATTGATTAGGAATTACTTTCTAAATTTTGGGCTATGTCATTGTGTTTTTTTAATAAGTCATTAGTTACTAGCATATAAAACATAGGCAGCATCCTTTCTGTTTGATAAACATCATTTATTTCATCTTCTTCGTTTTAGGCCTTTATTTAATTAAATAGATAAAATGCACTCACTAGGTGTTACCCGTGATCTATTAAAATAAAATATAAAAAAAATAACTAAATGTAAATAAATATCTTACATAAAATTTAAAATATATATTATTATATTACCAGATAATAAATACAGCATTGTATCTTTTTAGAGGTGGCCATCTTTTTCTATGTCAGTTAAAAACTTATACATAGGATCATCTATATATTAAACAACTTCAGAAGTTATTTCATGTCCGTCCTATAAATTATATATAAATAATAAGTATTTAAAATCGTTTATATTTTATCTTATATTTCATAATTTAATTTTTTAAATAAAAAATAATCTATAATATTTGAAATTTAAATATTAAAATTACAGTAAATTCCAAATACAAGACTTTATTTTCATCTCGGTATTGGTTCAGAAATTATTTTCCGTATTCAAAAGCAAATTCATTAGTATCTTTTTAATACAAACATCTTCTATAAATAGAATTGATTCCTTTTGTTGTGTCAAAATAATTTTATCTGTTTATATACATAGGATCAAGAATCATGAGCTCGTGGTCAGCAGGTTCATCTTTAAATTTATATTAATTTTTTGAAGCAAAACCTCTTAAAATACATTTACTCGAACAAGTATTCATAGCATGTGCTACAATATAACCTGCATCTTTAAAATTATTACTAAAAAAAAAATAAGGTATAAAAATTTGTTACTTAATATAATATTTAATTTTTTATATTTATATAATATCTTTGATTTATAAGCTAATTTATTTATTTTGTATGTTACAATAAAGATTTTTAAGGTTTATTTTGGTCGAATTCATTTACTTTCTTTTTTAATGCTTCTTTTACCCTGTATTTTTAGTATCCATAGTGTAATTAAAATAAATTGTCGAAAGTTTTTTTATCAAGAGAATGGTATCTAAAAAACTAATTATATTTAAAGATATCATAATTAAATAATTTTTTTTATTTTATTTTTTATTTTAAAGTTTAAAAATTTTATAAAAATATTAAATTTAATAAATTTTACTTCAAAACTGGTTTTATCTTTAATGTACTCTTTTCCATTAGGATCTTTTTTTATGTAAGGTTCTTCAAGATAATCTTTTTTTACATAATTTTTAAAAAATTACATTGTTTTTGGTAATTTTCTAAATGTTTAACGCCTAGAAACCGTGTCAATATAAATGATTATAATATTTTTTGAAAGGCCAGTATTTTTTATTTTTTTCTTATTGTCAACCAAATCTTGGTTTCTTTAAACATTTATTTTAAGGTCTAAATTTTCTAAATCTATAACTGCCTCAGTATTATTTTGAAATGCCTCTTATAAATTTTCAAAATGCTAAGTTTAGTAAATTATATTTTTTTATATTTTATGTGAAACTCTTTAATCTTTAGAAAATAAATTTGTTAGAGGCCATGCTAAATATTTGTACTAATTTATCATATTTTATACTTAATTTTTATTAAAGTTTGGAAATTCCTCTCGCAAATCCTTATCTTTGTTTACTATATACTCATTTATAACATCTTTTTAATAATTAAAATAATCATTTTTTTAAATTTAACAAGTTTTTGGCCCAAAATCTAACAATCCGTCAATTATATCCGGCCAACATATTTTTGGCTTATCAATTCTACAAAAATCTTCACTAAAATCTATTTATTCTTCTAGACCTAAAAATTTTTAAAAAATGCATTAATTATTGAATAAATTAATTTTTAAAAATATTTTTTACCATTTTCCCAACCTATGCAACTTTAATTTAATTCATTGTTAATATAATAAATGAACATTAATTGGAAAAATATCAAAGCTATAAATAAATACTAGCTTTTATTGTATAATTTTTTATATAACAAAAAAATTCCTACTAAAAGCCAATATATGAATGTAATTAAAATAAGAACTAATGAAAATGCTCCTCTTATATCTCTAAGTGTTATATAATTTGGATCCAGATTAAATTTTAAAAGACTAAAATAAATTAACAAAATGATAGAAGCTATCATATATATTTTTCTCACGATTTTTAAAAGTCCTAGTAAAATTAATGTATTTAGTAAAAGTCCAACTATAACTAAAACCTATACAAATAATAAGACTATTAATTATTATATTGAATTATTTTTATAATAATATTGTAAGCTATAAATTTTTATAAGTTATATTATGCATTTAAAATATTAAAATAGGTAAAAATGTTTGGTTATTTTATTAAAATAATTTATAGATATACAAATTATCATAATTTAATATAAAAATATAAAAGATTTAATATATTTTTTTATATGTAAATTAAAAAATACATATATTTATTTTCCAATATTAGGTATAAGCACTTTATCAATACAGTCATCATCTACCGGAATTTTTGCTTTATTACATTATCCATCTAATTGAAATTCAAAAAGAAAAAAGCTGAATATCAAAGAAAATATACTATAAAAGTGTAAAAATTTTGTTTTTATATTATTTTTTTGTATGTAATTTAATATTATTATTAATTTTGGGTATTTTTAAAATATTTAATTTTATTGTTTTATTTTTTATATTTGGATTTCATCAAAAGTTAGTTTTTATTATCTTTTTTAAGGTTTTTCAGATATTATTAGATTAAATGAATCTTCATCTTTTAGATCGGAAACATGCGTATTTTAACTTTCATTTTCGCTGATGCCATTTAGAGTATAATTTTATTTGTTATTTATGTTATATTCTTCTATGTTACGCTATGTGAGTGATTCAAATTAATTTTAATGATTTTCCGATTTGTCTGAATTATTACTATTGTTCATTTTATATAATATAAAAAATTATTTTTATTTTTATTTATTTAAATCTAATAAATTTTAAAAATTTGAGTTAAATATGAAATTCAGAAAATAAAATAATGATAATTTTCACTAGAATTAATTATATACAATTTAAAAATAGTTTTTAAAGAAAATTTTTAGAATTCATATAACCTTAATTCAAACAAAAAAGCTATATAAATAATTAAATTTATAAAATTTATTTAATGACTCAATGAAAGTTCATATAATTTTATAATTTAAATTAAACTATTTATAGTTTTTGTTCTATTACATAAATTTCAATTATTTATTCATTAAAAATTTGAAATATATGAATGAGTATAATTTAAAAACTTTTAACTATTAAAAATTAGAATCATATTTAAATTTAATATTACTTTTTTAATAAGACAAATATGTTATATTTTTTAATGATAATATTAGAAATTTTAAAATTTATACTATAATAATAATTTATAAAAAATTTTTTATTCTAAATTAATTATAATATTTATTTAATTAATTAAAACTATAATTTTTTATTATCTTATTCGAGTAAAATAACAATAAAGATAAATTAATATTTTATTAAAATTATGTATAATTCAAGAAGTGAATATAAATTATAACCATAATAATATATGAGTAATGTTTAAAACAACTCAATGTAAAATGTTAAAGAATATTTATAATAGTATCAAAAAACTAATGGAAGATATCCTGATTATTTGGCACATAAAATTTTATCAAATAATTAATAAAATTCGACAAAAATAGATGATTCAGCATTAATTGGAAGAGTACCTGGTTTATCTAGAATGTATAAAAGTATAGATAGTACTATGTAGTTATTATAAAAAAAGGATGTAATGTTTTTTGAATATATATTAAAATAAATTGACAAAAAATTATATATTATGTGAAACTAAAAACTATAAAATAAATAAATAAAACTAATTTATTTATTTAAAT
This sequence comes from Pseudocohnilembus persalinus, assembly GCA_001447515.1. Taxonomy (NCBI): domain Eukaryota; phylum Ciliophora; class Oligohymenophorea; order Philasterida; family Pseudocohnilembidae; genus Pseudocohnilembus; species Pseudocohnilembus persalinus. The sequence goes on along the minus strand of LDAU01000144.1, from coordinate 283,646 downwards.
TTTATTAGCTAGAGTATGAAAAATAAATAAACAAAGTATCGCATACATCTAATGACTACGCCAAAAGGAGAGAATAATAATTGAATTTATAAAAAATGTAAGGATTAGGCTATAAAATAAATGACAATAGTTAGTTTTATAATTCTTTAATAAATAATTCTCAATAAGTCAATGATTTAACTTATTAAAACAATTCTAGCATTTTACCTAAAAATATATTATAAAAGTAAAATTAATAAAATAATTTATATTAATTATCGTGAATTTTATTTTAAAATAAGTTTATATTTATTATTAGTAATAAAAGTTAGTTAGGAGTTATGGATTAATATACTAATTTAAGTAACCCGCATAATTTATAAGATTAAACAGTTTTTGGACTTGAACCTGTTTTAAATAGTATAGAATAAGATAAATAATTATATAATAGAATGTATAGACCTGAACATGGATTTGTTTTAAGGCTAGATTTTATAACAGGATTGTAGTATAATTATAAGTCAATACAAATATTTTTAGAATTTTTTTTGCCAGGAAATGAAACTATGAAATGTAATTTTTCATAAATATATTAATTAGAAACAGGTAAATTAACAAATGATTTTAATTAATTTTTTTAAATTTTTTATAAATTTTATATTAAATAAATTTATAAAGAAAGTTATAATACCAAAAGGTGTTTACCCTATTTTTCCAATATTTTTAAACTTGTTTAAAGTCCTTCTATGATAATGTATATCGAATGTTGGGGATATTAATAAAAAAATCCAAGTATAGATGATTAACCTTATGGAAAATCTTGGACTAAATTAGAGATTTTTAACTATAATAATGCATTATAAGTAGGTAAGCATAAATTGCCTTTTTATGTGATGAATGAAAATTAGCCTGATAAAATGTATATTAAAGGTGAAATATTTTTAAAAAATAAATAATATTAATTAATACACTATAAAAGTAAATATATATTAAATTTGTATATTATCATATTTTTTGTTTTTTTTTTTAAGAGTCTAGGTATATGGATAACTCTTTTATAAATTTAAGGTTATCGATACCAAATGATCCTTACTTGGACTAAAATTTAAAAAAATTCGATCCTAATTCTTATTATGTTCCGGCCATTCATTAATATTTAGTGGATGAAAGAGATTAATTTTAAGAAAAAGATGATTTATTAGATTAATAAAGGTATAATAGATATCCATAGGTAAGTTATGACTATAGATAAGCAGGTTCTGCAAAAGATTATGAAGAATAGTTTCCTATTCCTTAGAATTATAAACCCAGTTTGTAAATAAAAATATATATTAAATAATGTGTTAATTAATAGTTAATTATTAATATAGATATGTCGATTAATATGGGTAACCTAGACCAACAAATAAATTTGCAGAAATTATTAATTAAGATAAGAAATAAGAATAGGAAAATTAATAAAGTAATACAAATTAAAATAAAAATAATTACAAAGATTAATATTTTGCAGTTGATTAGCATTATAATTAGCATCCTTTATCATAAATAAGATCAAACATGCCGAAAAAAACAATAATAAAAGTAAAATTAATTTTATACAAAATTAAATAAATTTTTAAAAATACAATTATATTAGAAAAATAATGGAAACTTAGATCCTGAAGAATTTTATGGCATACAAAAGGCAATGGCAGTTGATTAAATGGCCAAGAATGCAAAAAAATTAGAAAATGATGATATTTAAAATATAAATTTATAATAAAACAACAAAAATAATAGTTAACAAAATTTTGGAATGTTTGGGAATTAAGATCCAAGATAATCAACTGATAATAGTTGGAATAATAAAATTATAAATTTTTTAAATCCATAAGAAACAAATAATTAAAATGATAGTTAATCCCAAAAAACTGACGATTCTGTTTAAAGACCTTTATTTGATTAGGAATAGAGATGTAATAAATAATATATGTATAATTATATATATATATTTAAATATTAATTACGAAAAGAATAATTTAATAATTAATGAATTAACAATTTAAATAGTTCTTAATAATAATTTTTTTTTGCATGTAGTATTTATTATATATAATAATTAGAATTATAATATTTTAAATTTTTAATTGAATGAATATTAAAAATTAAAAATTAAAAATTAATTTTAGAAATGTTAAACGAGGGAGCTTCTGAATTTAATTCAGACGAAGAAAATTTTTAGAAATTAGATGACAATGAATTTAGAACAAATTAAAAGAAGACATCTGGTATAGATATAAGAGAAGCTTTTGAAGATAACACTATTTACAGGGTTTTGGAAGAGTATGATTAGAATCCTAATAATAGGATAAATGATAATGAAAAATCATTATATATAGAGTTAAATTATATAAAAAATATGATTGATACTAAGGATTTAAAATATAGGGTGAAAATTGTTAAAAGAGGAGATAATGTATCAATAAAAGATAGAAACGGAGGGAAATGTGATAAAAAGGTAATATAAACAATATTTATTATAAACATAATGTATTAAAAATTTAGGACTTTTATTGTTACTATTTTATTTATATTTTTTATTGAAGTTTTAAATTTTAATTTTAATTATTTGAATATATATGTTTATTGTTTGAAAGGGGTCTCTAGATGTGGTTTCAAGAAAATTAAATAAACAGTTTTTTGAAAATGAGTTGTGCTTTAAAGTGTTTTTAAGTAAGATTAAAGAAATTAATTATTTTATTTAATGTTATTTTATTTATTTCGTTTAATTTAATAATTAGATGATATATTTGAGATGGATTTGGAATTTTTAATAGAACTATATTTTTATGATAAGTAAGATATAAAACCTACATATGAGAAATATGGTGAAATTAGGCACGGATTAATCAAAGATCCAGATTCTAAATTTGTCATGGAGGGAAAATTTGCAAAAAATATTGAATAAAGGTTTTAATAAAAATTGCTGAAATCTAAAATGTTTTTAGGTACTTCATAATATTTTTTAAGTTATTATTATTTTTTTAATTAGAAATAAATTGTATAATTTATTATTTAATTTTAGGTTATACAGTTTTTCGAGGAGTTTACTATGAAGATAAAAACTACGAATAAGGAATATAACTACAATTGACGATAAAATCTGTTGAATAAATATAAAAAAATAAAATATAGCCCACCGATTAACTATATTGTAAAGACCTTAATTATTATTATAAATATATATTGATTAAAAATAAATTAAATAAATTCTTATGATTATTATAAAAGGTGATGCTATGATAATTATGGACAGGGATATAATATAAGATGATAAAGGTTAGGAAATATTATACGATATGAAAAGACATGGTTAAAGTGTAAAACAAGTTAAATTGGATGGTTTAAGTACAGTTGAATTTGGAAATTAGTATAATTTTAACATAGATATTGATTTAGAGGAAGTGAGGACAATGAATAGAGGGAATTTAAATTTATTTTGGATTTTATTTATTTTAAGAATTTCTACCAAATAAGGAAAAATGGATTTGGGCTGGGTTGCACATCCTTTATTTAAAAATTTAAAAATTTTTAATACCGGGTAATGTTAATAAATAAGCAAAAATTTGGCTAGATATATTTAAATTACAATTTTAATTTTAATTTATATCTTTTATAGCAACTTTGTAAAACAAATGTGGAAAGCACCTCCGATAATAGATGCTCCTTACATAGACAGCAATTTTAAAAAAATAGAGACAATGTATTAAAATATTAATTAATTTTATTGATATAAATTATATTTAAATTAAAATATTTTAGAATAAAATATGAGGTTAATTATATAAAAGAAGATGGAAATGGAAATAAAATTATTGTTGAAGATCCATTTATTCGTTTGCAGTCAATTAAAAAATAGAGTTAGGAGTAAAAATAATAAAGATTAAAAGAAATGGGGCTATAAAATTAATTTGTTGAGTTAAAGATAATTATTTTGGAAGGGATTGATAAAAAATATAAAAAAATAAGTCTATAGTAATTAATTATGTCCCCTAGAGAAATATTAAAAGATAATAATAATAATGATATTATAGAAGATTTTGAAAATTTAGTGATTGGGAAAGATGTAAAGTTATTTATTATAGTTTATATAAATAATAAATATCTAATAAACTATTATTTAATAGGGAAAAATTTAAATAGATTAAACTATAACAATAAAGATTAATTACAGCGAGCTGGTAAAGTTAAATAGAAAATAACCAATTTATTATGTGGCAAATATTATGCAGGGAAATAAAATAATTTTATGGACTATGTTTCCTTTATTTGAATAATAAACAAAACAAGTTTAAGATGGTAAAAGAATTTAACAGCCATTTTTTTAGCCTCCTGTTTAAAAAATTTCTGAATTTAATCCTAGAATAACAAAAATTGCAAAACCTACAATAAAAATCGCTATAAATATCGTTGATAATTTCGATGACATAGAAGAAGATTGAGTTGTAATTTAGTTAAATATTTTTTAATATGTGTGAGATATATAAATTTAATAATAGAAATATGTTTTTTTATATCAAATATATTATATTTTCTGTAATTATAATTAAAATAAGTATAAATGTATATAGTATTTTATGGCATGAAAAAATAGTATGAAATTGTACAAAAACTTATTATTTTTATTTAAAATATTAAAATTAAATAAAATCATATAATATTTCGATATATTTATTATTAAAATTAATAAAAAACCTTTTATATAAGAAACTAAAATTTTATGCAAAAAATTTTTATATTATTACCCAATTAATTGAAAAATTTATATTTTCTGTAGTATTTTGCTAAATATGTAATCAAATCATAATTTTAAAAAATTATGCCAACATTATTTGAAAATATTTAATTAGTTATTATATTATTATATATACTAGTAATGAAGAATTTATAAAAATATATTATAAGTAAGGTAATTTTTCTAATCATTAATTAAAATAGTAGTTTAAAGATTAATTATTAATTAGTGTGATATGTTTGTATTATTTTTTATCATATATAAAGCTATATAAGAAAATATAATAAAGAAATTAGTACTATTACTATAAATAGGCCTTATGTATGTTAAGTAGTATATTATTAAAATAATTTTTTTGCCTAAATTATTTATTATGTAGATTATTTTACATGTTATACAGACTTTTAGACATTATTTTCTATAGTTAATATTATATCATGTTACTACTATCCCATTTAAGAAATTTCATTATATAAACTACTTACTATATTTAAGCCTTTTTCAGCATTATCCAATCTTTATCTAGATAAAATATAATATTCTATATTTAATTTGTATTATATTTAAAATGAAATGTTTGGGTTTAATAATAAAAATTTTAATTTTGGATATTTTACTATCTTTATTATAAGTCTTCCTCATAAATTTGAACTTAAGCTTCATCTATCAAAAAATCATTATCATTGTTTATATCATCAGATTCATTGGTATAATTATCATTAATATAACTATTATTAAGATTATGATTAGAGTACTTATCTTTTTATTTTTGCATATTATTTTCTATTTGAATTAATTTATCGAGTTAATTTTTTATTTATTATTCAAGGGATTAAATAGCTTATTTTATAGAAATACTAACATTATTTTATTATATGTTTAAGGATTTAAGATTTATAAAAGATTATATATTATTTAATTTTTCTTTTAATTTTGGAATTTAAAGTTTTTATTCAATCATATCTTCATCTCCAAGATTTTAAATTTATCTAAAAATTTTGTCAAGATTTTCTTATTAGGTTTATAATTTTTCTTTTAAGTTATTTTTTTATGTATTGCCTTGGCTTAAATAACTATTGTTTAAACTATTTCTTGGTTAGTGAAAGTTTTAAAAAGACATTATTTTGTTTTATTTATTTTAGGAAAAATTTTTAATTTTTATTAGAAAATAATTAAATAAACTAATAAATGAACAAGAAATGTAAAAAAACTAGTTATAATTTGTTATATTTAACAAATATTAGTAGATAATTAAAATAAAATTTGTAAATTATATTGAAAACGGATAACTAAAAAAAAATTTATCTGATTATTCATTAATTAACAATATATAAAATTCGTTATTATATTTTGATATATAAAATAAACGTAAAGCATACATGTAAAAATTAATTAATTGATACAACACTTTATAATAGTGTATAAAATATAAACTATTTTAATATTAATATAAATATTAATTAAAATAATAAATTTTCATAAAAGCTTTCTTGCTTTATAACATTTTTAACACCTGGTAAATAAGCATTTACCACAATGATAACAAGATTTTTCCTTTATTCCGCACACATCACATTCATAGGCATTGTCAGCTTTTTATTCTAATCTATGACCCATTAAACATAACTCCCAATATTTAATTGAAACTTTATGAGTATTATTGTTGTCAGTATAAATACCATCAATTTTTCCCTTTTCATTCAAAAGTTCCATTGATAATTAACAATCATTTATTTTTTTTAAATAGTCTTTATTGAAGAAATATATTCCGGTAACTAAAATTTTTGTAGAATCTGTTACTCTATACTCAACTAATTCAGGTTCGCCGGGAACCAAATCATAACTACCCATGGTATGTTTCCAACTTGTATATACATTTTCTTATCCAATATCGTTTTATTATACCTATTAAAAAATTTTTTAATTTATTTAGATATTTATTTTGATATAATTTTTGATATTTTAAATGATAAATTCTTAAATTATTTGTATTTACGGCACATTGAAGAATTAAAAAGTAATTTTAGTCCACTTTTTCTTGATTTATTATGTTCTACACTTCAAAATAATCTGTGTAGATTTTTTAAGAGGCATAATATGGGGATTTAGTAACAAAAATTGCATTTGCCCAATCTTTTACGTTTCTTACCGTAGAACCTAATTGTATTTTGCAACTCTCCAATTTATCTTATCCTCTTTCTTTGGGCGTTAATAAACCTATATATTTTTTTAAAGTATTTAAATTTAATTATAGTATTGTTTTTTTTAAATAAATTTAAATATCTACCATTTTTTAATATCGCTTCTAAATATTAAAGTTTAGTTCCATGATAGACTGTATTTACATATCTTGGGTTATTCATAGCATATATTAATTTTTACTTTTATTTCGGATTATTGTTGTAGTTTGGTTATATAAAAATTCCAACATCTTCCCCTAATTAAAAATTTTTAATTTTAATATAAAATAATAATAAAATGTCACTATTTAAGTAAAGAAATACCTTCTGCATTATACATAGTGTAAGCTAAAGATATCAATTATTTCTGCCTTAAATCATGAATTTGCTGATAAATTTTATTATTATTTCTTAGAAATTCATATTTATTGAATAAATCATTTATTTTATTTTGTTTAGGAGCATAGGCTTCTTCTAACGGTAAATTTCCAAAATTATTTTTAATATTCATATCAGCACCATTTAACAATAATATGTCAATACATGAAACGTGCCCATTAAAGCAAGCAATATGTAAAGGAGTTGAACCAGTAGATTGAGTTTAATTAATATTGATACCTTATTCAAGATTTATGCATTATTTATATTATTATTATATTATTAAAAATTATAAAAAATAGTTTGTTTATACCTTTTTGTAATAGATAAAGAATCATTATTTTGTAACCTGGTTAAGTAGCCAAATAAAGCAATCCTTAATCTCTATATGAAAATTTTAGAAATTACATAAAAAGTTTGTAAAGAAGTTTTTATATTTTTTTTTTTTTTTTATTTGAGTTTATAACCATTTTAAATTTATATTTTACCTTTCATCTTTAACTTCCAGTTTTTATTCAATTTCTTATTATAATTGAGGAACAAGTTTTTTAAAATCACACTGAATTGCGTCATGAAATATATTTTCAATATACTTATATACAAATTTCCCATTTACTCTTTTATATTCTTTTGGTTTCATAAGGATTTATCTAGCAAGTGCAATTTTTCTCCTTTAGTAGTATGGCATTTTTTCATTAGATATTAAATTTCTAAAATTTGATTTACTTTGTTATAAAAATTAATTAGTGTCTTGTTTATTTTCGTCTAAGTTTAATACCTCATATGGGTTTATTTCTATTTCTGAATAGGAAAAAGTATTACTTCTGGCTAAAGGATCCATTTCCTCCATATTTATCTTTTAAAAAATTTATTTAATTTATTTATTATTTTTGTGTTTAATGTGTGTTTTTTATTTTTTTCTTATTTGGAATTTTATTAAATTAAATATAAATAATTTTACTATTTACATGAGAAATGGTAATAAAGAAACTATATAATTGAGTGTACTTACTTTGTTTATTTCAATAGGATAATTGTTGATAAATTTTAAATAAAAGTGTGCTTATTTAAAAAACCATTAACTAATAAAATTTACATGTTTAAAAGTTATTCTAAATAAAAGATATACTATTAATAATTAAAAGTATTTCTATATGAATGATATTTATATGCTTTAGTAAAAAATAAATAAATTAAAAAAATAGAATTACCTAGTTTTTTAAAGGGGTTTGAAAATTAAGGAATATTATATACCAATATTTATAAAAACAAAAATGATAGAGATAGATAGAAATACTAAAATTATTTTATATTTAAAAAATATAAATGTAAATTTATTTATAAAATCATAATTAATAATATTTTCATTATATGTTAGCCAAAGGATAAAATTTATTTCAATAAACTATTAGGTATATGATATTTTGTTTGAATACTTGTGCAATATAAAAAAACATATATATTGGATTATATGACTTTCAGAAATTAATAAGTTATTTTTAAATTTATAACGAGTTTATTATTTAAACACAATTACATTTTAAGTTACTCAAATTCTTAAGAAAATAATTTTTATATTATGAATTAAAGCGTATATATGTTAAAATAAAATGAATTAAACAAAATTAATTTAAAGTTTAATAATTTATATAAAAAAAAATAAAAAAAAAAAAAAAATGGGAAATATATCTATAGTTTTAAGATTAATTTACTAATTACTATTTAATTATTTCGATGTAGTAACCGATATTTTGGTTATAAAAAGAAATTATGAGAGCGAAAAATACACTTATTTTATTCTATTAATTATTTCTATGGTATGGAATAGAGTTTTTAATTTTTTTTATAATGTGAGGTTTTTTGGGTTAATTTGTGGAAATAAAAGATTAAGTCCAGAAACAAAAAATATAAAAAAATTCACATTTAGTACCATTTTGCTTGGCTTGCTTTCAACTATAACTTAAACTGATTTTTTAATAATTGTAATTTCTGCAATATTTAATTTAAATAGACAGAAAAAATAGCACAAGTTTTATGATGATTACGAATCTGGAATATTAAGTAACTAAAAAAAAATAAATGATTTACTTTTAAAGTAATTTAAATTTATATATTTCAAATTATTTTATAACTTATAAAGACAGGAAATAAATTGCTGATGGCATTACTGAAAGTATAATATCACTTTTTATAACTAGTCATTAACTTTATTCTGAAAAAGATAGTGATGATGATAAAATAATGTTATATATATCTTTAATTGCAGGAATTATTTCTTTAGTTTCATCTGATTTGGAATATTTAAAACACAGTTTTTATATAAGATAAGCAAAGACTCCTTTTATAGAATAGATTTACTATATTATAATAATTTTAGCTGAACTTGTTTTAAAGTTATTTTTTTTCTCTTTTTTGGCTAATGAAACGGGAAATATTTTTTTATATTATTATGTTCCCTCTATTGCTTTTATTGGGATTTTAGTAAATTTAATAGTGTAAACATGTGTAATAAGCTAGAAATCAAGGAATCCGTAAATTTAATAGTATTTAACTAGAAATTAGTTACCTAATAAGGAAAATTTAAATTCATTTTAAAATAATTATTAAAAAGAAAATAATCATAAAAAAAAGTAAATAATTATTTTACATATATATATACAATATTATAATTAAATATAGGATTATTTAAATGATAGTTTAAGTATTAAATAATTTTAATAAATTTAGAAAAAGTAGAAATTAAATTATATCATATTTTACTAACGCATATCGTTCTGTGTTTTATTTTAGAGCAGAACCTTTTAAATATAGTATATTAAACTATGATTAAGTAGAGGATAACGCATTTACCTTGATTTATTTATTTGGACCATAAACATTTTTATGGCCTTTGTTAAGATATTTAGATTACTTATTTTTATGGTACAAATTTAATAATATTTTTAAAAATAAAATTTATAAAATTATTATATTTTATATTTTTTTTAAAAATATAATTTAGTGGAATTTCTTTTTTCTTTTATTATGATGAGGAAAAAGAGTATGTTTTTGCTTCATTTGTAGTTATGTGTTCACTTTGGCTGATATTTATATGGGAAAATACAAATAATTATATTGTAAACTGTTTAAGATTTAATTAAAAAAATAATAAATATGAATGTGGTCTTAGATGTGGTAGGCAGAGTCAAAGTATATTAAATTAAAATTAAATTCAATATTAATAAAATAATAATGATATGTAACAATAATATAGAGTTTGATATACATATAATTAAATATTTATCGATAAATGTATAAAATTTTTAAATTATAAAGTATATAGCTACTAATTTTTATCTTAATTATAGACGATTAAAATTGGTATAAAATATTTTATATTTAAATAAAAATTCTTCTAATTTGTATCTTTATAATTGAAGTTAATTTTTTTAATATTAAAATTATACAAAATTATTGAAAATTAAATCGTGTTTGTAATTCATGTTAACGCTAATTTTAAATACTTCAATTACTATTTTTTACTTGTATTATGATAGTATTTTGATGAAATTGCATATTTTCGACCTACTTTTATTTTAATAATTTAAAATTTAGTTGAAAAAAAAAAAAGAAAAAAAAACAAAAATAAAAAAAAAAAAAAAAAAAAAAAAAAACAAAAAAAAAAATTATAGAAGAAATTGGGGATAATAAAAGCAATATGAACAGATTTTTTTTAGTGGCTAGTTTATTATTACAATTAATTTTTTATTATTTTGACGTTTTTACAGATTTTTTGGTTTTAAAGCAGAATTATGAGAATTAAAAATACGAATATTTAGTAATGTTAGGATTATCTATAATATGGGAAAGGATATTTAATTTTTTTTATAATGTACGATTTTTCGCCTTACTTTTTGGCAGAAGGTAAATGGACCCCGAGTCTAAGAAAATTATAAGGGTTTCTTATTTTAGCATAATTTTAGGGTTTTTGGTTACTGTGACTATGACGGATTTTTTATTTGTTATTATTTCAGCTTTGTTTAACTTGAAAAGATAGGAATAAAAAAAACATAAATATTATGATGATTATGAATTGGGAATTTTAAGTAAAATTTCATTAAAATTAAATATTTTTCTTTTATAAAATTAAGATAATTTACAAAATAATACAATGAGTTTAGTAAGCAACTTATTTTTGAATAATTTCTGTATTTTTTTATATATATTGGAGATATAGTATGGTTTTTAAAAATTTTTTTATATATTAATTTTACTAACTTATTTTGTTTTTAAATACAATTTTGTGGCTTATAAATTTAATTTACTATTTTTAATATTAATATAAACTACTTTTAATTATTTTAAATTATAAAGATAGGAAAAAAATAGCAGAAGGAATTACTGAAAGTATATTATCATTATTCATTACAAGTCATTAGATATTTTTTGAACATGAAGACTACAATAAATTTATTTTATATATTTCAGTTGTGGCTGGAATTTGTTCTTTAGTTTCTACAAATTTAGAGTATTTAAAACACAGTTATTAAATAAATAGAGCAAATATACCAATATTTGAGCAAATTTATTACATAATAATATGTTTTCTAGAATTGGTTTTGAAAATATTTTTTTGGGCTTTTATCGCCAAATAAACAGAAAATATATTTCTATATTACTATATTCCATCAATAGCTGCAATTTCAATTGCTTTAAATTTTATAGTTCAAAAATGTATATGCAGATAAAATTCAGAAAATCCAAATATCAGATAATATGTTGATCAATAATTATATGTATAAAACACAATTGAAAATTTAAATTAAAATAAAAATAATAATAATTACGTAAAAGATGAAAATTAATAGAAACAAAAATAAAAAGAAAAATAAGATATTTAATTGAGTAAAAAGAAGTAAAAAAATAAATAAAAATATATTATTTATTTTAAGTAAATTAAATTTGAATTCAAAAATTAATAATTATTATTATATAGATTTAATGCTAATTAACTAGTTTCCTATTTTACAAATGCTTATAGACATGTTTTTTATTTTAGAGCAGAACCGTTTAAGTAAAGTTTATTGAATTATTAAGAATTTGAAGACGATTCTTTTACCCTTATATACTTATTTGGGCCTCCATGTGCACTTTGGACATTTTTTAGAAATTTAGACTTTACTTTTTTATTGTATATAAAAATTTATATATATACATATACTTATATATAATATTATTAATATGGTTTAAATATTTTTGTTATTTTTTTATTAATATTTTTATTAAAACTTAGCGTTGTTTCGTATTATTATTTTTATGATGAAGATTAGATAGCTGTATCTATATCATTTGTGATTTTATGCGTAATTTGGCTTAACTTTGTGTGGGAATTTATAAATAATTATTTAATAAATTGTTTAAGGTATAATTGTAAAAAATAGAAATATGAATGTGGATTAAGATTTGCTTGTTTAAATACTAAAGTTCGTTAAAATAAAGTTGTATAAATTTAAAAATATTAATATAAAAACGAGAAATAAAAAGAAAGAACATGAATTTATTATAAACTAAGTGTTTAAGTATATTTATAAATTAAAAAAAATAATTTTTTATATTAAATATAATTTATTATAAAATTAAGTAATTAAGTTTTTGTATTTTATGGTTCCGAAAATTTTATATATAAAATTTGTGTATATTATTTTTTATATAATTATTATATTAATAATAACATTGTTTAATAATTTAAAATAAAATCAATTTAAAAAGCTTTATTAATAAAATATTATCGTACTTTTTTTTTTCAAATTAAAAATAAATATATATAATATTTAAATCTTTTGACATTAAAAAATTAAGAAAAATAAATGAAGCATAAAATGTATTAATTAGTTAATATTAAATAAAAAATAAATAATTTAATAATTAAAGAAAGAGAAAAAATAAAAAAAAAGGAGAATAATAAATGGAAAAATAAAACAACTTATTTAATTAGGAAATTTAACAATTTCCACCTGATTTTGACGATTTGATAACTTAAATATTAATAACATATCCTTAATTTGATCATAATGATATTGCTTGTGATTTAATAGTTAATTTTTAATGGCAGGAGAAATACTCTAAATTTAAATAAAAAAATGGACATGTTAAAAGAAATGAGAAGGCTATTTAAGAGGCTAAAGAAAGAAATATTTAGTGTTTAGATAAATAAATGATGGAAAATGATTAAGTAATTTTTTAATAAATTCTGATATATTCCAATTAAAAATAATAATTAATATGTTGTTTTTTTGTATCCATGTTTATTATTTGATACTTTTATTTATTTTTTTCTTATGTCATTCTGATTAATTCTGAGTATTTTTTATTTAATTAATTAATTTATTTTTTTCGTCTAAATTTGAAAAGTATTTGTATAATAAAATAATAAAAAATAATAAAATTAATTTTACTTATATAATTTTTAATTACCAGTATCAAAAACTTCAATAAGATCTGAAAAATATAGATATAAAGTACTTGAGAAAAAATGAGGACGAAACTAAGTTAGTTTTGTTAAAATTTATAATCTATGGAATCAATTGGCTATAATAAGAGTTAAGAGACCAATTTAATTTTTATTAAGGTATTAAACTAAATCAGTTAAGGTTAAAATTGATAGAAAACACAAAGAAAATAATTTATAATAATGAATATTAAATAATTCAAGATTATTTTGAAGATCTTTGTAAAAAAAATGAAAAAATTAATAAAGAAATAAGTGATTTGTATATGTTTTTATCCTAAAATTAACAATTTCTAACTAATAAAGAATAATTTGAAATTTTATATGAAAATTTAATTAATTTGCGAGAATTTGATTTATAAAAATGTTTAAAATAAAACTCAGATTAGAAAATTATTTCAGATAAAATAAATAGTTTTTTGTAGGATTATGCAAAAGTTCTTGAAAAAATTAAATTTATCGTACTTAAAATATGATTTATTATTAATATTAATTTAAGACTTATTTTTTAAATATTTATAGAATATAATGACGAATAATAGTTTAAATGATTTAGAAAATATATAAGATATAGGTCAAGAAAGCTTTATTAATAAAGAAGTTTACGATAATATTTACGAGGCTGATAAATTTATTATTAATTAATATCCCCAGCTATCACTTTATAAGGAAGATATATTTTTAAAAAAAGAAATTTTATTGATACTTCTTGATAAAGGATAACAATAACTGGAGAAATATTTATTATATATGGAGTTAATTTAACAAAAAACTAAATTTTATAACATCATTACTTTTTAATTAAAAAATTAGAAAACTAACATAAAGGATTTAACTGATGCAGTCTAGACTTTTGTTGAATAAAATGTAGATATTATTAACAATCTAAATTAGTTTTAAAAATAAATAATCTTTAAATTACAATTTTATTTATATAATAATATTTATATTAAATAAAGGAAAATGATGAGAGCTTAATATATTAAATTTTTAAAAAAATTCATGAATATGCGCATCTTGGAAATTCAAATTTGGCCATGGATAAAATTAAGGAAATTACCAGTGTCTTTTTACTAGAAGATATAGATTTGAAAACTTTATTACATAATAACAATTTTTATAAAATTGAAGACGAATAAATTGAAAAAATTACATTACTAAAATAGTTATTGTAATAAATTTTTTAAAAAAGAAAATAAAAAACCACTTTAAAAGATAAAATTGAGAAAATTATAGGTCAATCAAATTATATTAGATTTATCCTATATTTTGAAGGCTATCCTAATTATGAAAGGCCACCCGTTTTATTAATAAATTAACAAAAAATTATTATGTAAAAAGTGAACATAAATAAGGGATTATATTACTGTGAAATATTTTTACCTAAAAATATTTAATACCATATTTAATACAATTATTCTTTTGGATAAGATAATTATAAAAACAATCCATTTAACAGAGTTATTAATTTACGTGCTGATGATAGAAAATATGTTATATTTGACACCCCAAAAATAATTGGAACTTCATACAATAAGGAGACTACAATGAATTAAATAATACAGTTTTATTTGAACAATTATTAAAATGAGTATTTTTAGCTAGAAGATTTAATTTAATTTTATTAATAGTTTTATTCAATTGAGCACTTATAATAAGATATATTAAAAAATCTTTATGTAATATCTGAGATAATGTATTAACAATAAAATCAAAATTACAAAGATTTATTAAATTTAATGTAAAATATTGCTGACAATTTCGAGTGGAAAGACTAATCTTTTTACACAAATAATTAACCAGTATATATTCATGACATTTAGCATTGTTAGTAGTTGGCAGAAGTTTTTTAAATTTTAAAACCATTTTTTTACTTTAAAAAAAATGCAAAATTATAGTAGTTTTTACTGAGCGTTATATTAGTTATTTACCATGATGAATAAAAGTTTTTAATTTTATTGACCATTTCCGAAGATATGCCCGAGATTATTAATCAAAATATTTTTAATTATTTAAATAATAGTTTTATATATACAAATGTAGCTAAAAACTATTATAAAGACTTGTCTGAATTATATTAATGTTAATATATTGAAAGTATAAAATAAGACAAAATCACTCAACTTTAGGATAAAAGAAAATTACTGTACCAATTTTTTTCTGAAACGAACGAAGAATATATATAAGATATTATAATATAATTTTTAATTGAAAATTCGTATTCAAAAAATGAGTGGAACAAATAAAAAATTATTAATAATTATAGTATTTCCTTATACTAGGACCTGGCAAGATTAGAATAAAAATTAAGCAAGGCTTCAAAAGATATGATTATAAATTAATTGACAAATATTTTGAAATTTAAAAGTAAATAATGGTATTAAGGCAATAAACTAATTGAAGGTGATTACTTTTTAATTTTAAATTAGAATTTTATACTTAGATTATTCTAAGAAAATAGATGGTTAATAAGTGAAGAATTAATTGATTTTATTTCCAAAGATAAAGTATTATAAAAAAAAAAATATTAACACATAGTTGCGGAAATTAATAATATATATGTAAATTAATTATATTTATTCACAATATTATATATAAAATATAATTATTTTGTTTAAATTTATTTATTTTTTTATTTAAAGGATAAAGAGTATGATGTAAATAACATGATATAAATATGGGAAAAATATGAAAAAGAAAATAATTAGTTAGATAAAGAAAGCGAAGAAAAATTCTTTTAAAATTTAAATTAGCTCTATTCCCGTTTATTTAAAAGTAAGAATGATTTTTCAAACTTTTATAAGGAATTTTTGTCTGGATATTTATAATAAAAATTCGAAAAATTGTAAATTAGTTCTTAACTATTTTTGAAATAAATCTAAATTTATGAAATTGAAGAAAGTTAAATTATAAGCTCTGATAAAAACTATGCAAAATTAACATGGGATTTTATTATACACTATAAATTATAAGTAATCATATAACAAGAATTAAAAAAAAATGATAGCTAAATTATTGACTAGGTACTTGAGTAAAACTATGAGTTTAAAACATGTTAATAATAATTTATTTTAGAAATTATAAGGCAAATATGTTAATAAATAAACAATTAATAAGATTCTGTTCAAGAATGTTTTAATATAATATAAAATAAATATATTTGGAAACTTATTAAAAAATAACAAACCATTTACAAAAATTCGTAATTAGATTAATTAATTACAAACATGTGTTAAAAGATAACATATGATCTAGAAAACCATAATATGAATATAGATATGACGAATACTTTTTTAAATTTAATAAAAAAACATAAATAAATATAGGAGTTATTTTAATTTCAAAACATAAATTTAGATAAAATAATTATTATTTCATAAAAAAGACTTCGATAAATAAAAAATTTTGAATTATTATAAGAAATATTATCGGATTAGACAGAAAATTAAAAATATTAGCCTATTAAAAATGAAAAAAATATACCATTAAAAAGTATTTCTTTAAAATAACTCATATCGAATTCAAATATATAAAATTAAAATAAAGAGTTGATAACATATATTCTAGATTCTTATTTGTTTTATTAGATTTTAGAAGATTTTAAAATGCAGAAAATTAAGGGAGCCCAAAATTAATAAAAAAATACTTTTATATTTGATAATAGTTTCAACATTTTTTAGTAAGATTATGATTAATATAATAAATAAATGAATAGTGATTTCAGTGATGTTAGTGATAGTGATAATGATAATATTAATAATTAAGATAATACAATATAGGAATAAAAAATAAATTAGACTGAAGAATAGTTAAAAAATTCCTTTAAAAAATTGACAGAATTATTACTAAATTAAATTAAAATATGTGGAAATTAAAATATTTAAAGTTCGTTTTTAGATGTTGATTTTTTATTATAGTATTGTTCTGACAGTTCTTTTATCTTGGAAGATGAAATTAGTATAATTAAGTTAGTATATAAGTCAGTTAATCTGTATATAAATGTTGAAGATTGTTTGTAAAATATCAAAATTTTGAATGATATTTAAGCTGTATAAAAATTTGAAAGCGACTTGAAAATGCTACAAGATTTAAAAAAAAATATAGAGGTTTTAGAATATTTTAACAAATTAACATAGTTTGGAATAATTAAACAAGATAGAGAATACAGTTAAAAAATTAATACTTTATATTAAAATTTTATTGAGAAAAAAGTATTTGAAACTCCAGTAAATATCTATTAATTCTTTTTGGAAAATAAATAGTATATTTAGAAAATTGTCAACATTTTTGAAGAAAATTTTAACAATTGTTTAGAAGTTTTCAAATTTATTTAAGAGTAAAAGAATTTTGATTTCCGAGAATTAACAGATAATTATAATGATTTTTAAAATAATACATATTACATATCAATAATTTAAGATCTCATACAACTACTTCCTTATATGGTGGAAATTTTAAATTGTAGCGAAAATAGTGATAATTTAATGGATTTATCATAATAGTTTGATTTTTATACCTATTAATTAGTAAATGATATTAAAAATTTTGAGGGCAAATTGTCAAGTATATAGGATAATAGATAGAAAATAGAGATTAAAATATTTGAACAAGTTGATTAATCATAAAAGACCATTAAGTTGATTAAATAATTTTTGAAAAATAGTAAGGTTACATTTTCTACTACAAATGATGATATTAAATTTTCAACTGTAATTTTTAATATTAATAATTAAAATACTGATTAAGAGTAATAAATTAATAAAGATACTAATTAAAATATTGAATTTATGAGTATTGAAGAAATTTATTAGCATAGTGTAAAAGCTAAATTAATGATAACAAATTAGTAATATTCAGTTTAAACTTAAAATTAAGATTAAAATGAATAAAATAGTAAAGTTCACGATTCTGTTAAATAATTTGATAATATAATAAATATTTTGTAAGAGATAAACTAGCATTTAGTATTTTTATTGAAAATGGGCTATTATAATGAGTAATACTCGAAAATAGAAATTCACTTCAATGATAAGGAATAATTAAATATAAATGAAGTTTAAAATTAATTGGATTAATTAAAAAATGAATGTGATGAGTGGAATTTATTTTTCAATACTAAAATGTAGTAATATCCAGTTTTAAGTTTTATTCCTCCACGAATAATATACAAGGTTCAGTAAATTTTAATGCAAAATAAATAAGAACAATATTAATTATAAGAAAGCTAGACAATTAATTAATAAATATAGTATATTTAATAACAAATACTGACCCTTATTTAGATTGAAGAATAAAATGAGGAAAAATTATAAATATTTTAATTAGAGTTTGAGAAATTGAGAAATTAAAATGATAGATACAGAATTATTGAGGATTTATTGACACTTATAGAAAAGTATTTAGAAGACAATTAATTTTTATTAAAAAAATAAGATTATTAATAAGAAGAATGTTCTAAATATAAGATTTAAAAAATAGATGTAAAAAATACGGATGTTTTGGAAAATTTAAGTAGATTGATTGAGTACAAAAGTTTTATTCCTGGCTAATTTTTATTTTGTAATTCCGAAACGTAGATAAATGACCTATAGCTTATGTTATACAGGTTTTAATATGCCATTGTTAAAAACAGAAGTTATTATATATTAAATTTGGAAAAATTAAAAACCTCAGTGAGAAATGACTTTTTTGATAAAGTCATTTAGTTAATTAATACAGAAAAAAGAAATAATTTATATTTATTTTTTAAAGATAATGATAATAATGAAATAGGTATGCAAATTCCTTAAATAGAATAAAAAACGATTTTTAAACAAAAAGATCTAAGCAAAAGTTTATAACAATACATTTAATAAGAATAAATTTAAATAGTGTATTCATAGTATTCTGGATAAGGAAAGACATTTTTTATAGAGAAATAGATATAAAAATTAAAAGAAAAATAATAAATTGAAAATTAGTATGAATATTTGAAAATTCCAATATATGGAGATATAAAAAAAACTTTAATTATTTAAAAAATTTAAGAAAATATTAATAAAAATTCTAAAAAGATTTTGATAATACATTTTGACATTTACCCATCTACTGAAATTGACATTAATTCTTTTTATTTTGAATTTTTTGCGATTGGAGTTTTAAATAATAATAATAAAGATTCATTGGTTATACCTAAAAATTGTATTGTATTTTTAGAAATTTAAAATAAAAATATGAACGATTAAAATGACTTACAGATTCCTCTATAATAACTATATAATAAAGTTAGTATAAAAAGATTAGATAACTAATAATTTGTGGAAAATATAGATTATTAGATTAAAAATGAAAATTCTGCAATTCAACTAACTTTAAGGTTTTTAAAAGTTTTAGATTAAGGTTCTGAAATTTTAGATAGTGAAGATTTTGGTAAATGCATAGATGATTTATAATATTGTTAAGAATTAATTGAGAAATTTTTTGTTTAGAAATAAGATGAAGAAGATGATTTAAAATATATTAACTATTATAATTTAAATTTGTTTTTAAATGTATTTACTTACTTGATAAAACCATTTTCAATAGATGGAAATGCCATACTTAAACTGAAAGAAGATGATTTTTGTGATAAATAAGAGTTTAGATTATAGTATATAAAAAGTATATAATAATTTGCTAGGGATTCTTCAATTTAGTAAACATAAAACAGAAAAAATTTAAGAATTGAAGGAATAACTTAAAACGATTTGAATTAGATAAATTATTTAAACTCAATAAAGGTGTTTTAAGATATTAGAAAAGAATTTTTGTTTTTCAAAGATGGATACATGAATATTTTTTATAATTAGTATAATAGAACCGAACATATATATATAAAATAATTATATGAGATTGATAAGATAAAGATGAGATTGTAAAAAAAATATTATTTAATAATATTAGTATTTTTAAAATTTAATATATATAAGAAAATTGTTAATATATTTTTTATATTTATTTATATAGTATGGATGGAAGTAATGAATTCTAAATGCTTAGAAACCTATATCTTTTAATAGATAGTTAAAAATATAACTTATTTTTTAACCCAAAAGATGTTACAACCTTTGAAGATAATTAAGAATATTTTGAGAAAACTAAGAGAAAAAGAGAATAATAAATATAAGAAGAATATAAGGATAATTAGAAATTGTTGGAAATTAAAATGAAAGAAAATTAAGAACTATATAAATATTCTTCTTATAAAGAGTGGAAAGATGATATTACCGAACTTTAAATTACAAATGAAAACTTTTATAAAATAGCTTTAATATTTTTAAGAATAAATTCTAACCAACCAGTTATATTAATGGGGGAAACAGGAATAGGTATTAATTATATACATATATAATAAATAAATATTTATTATTGTAATTATATAATAAAAATTTTTTTAGGTAAAACCTCATTAGTGAGATTATTATCAAAGATTATGTAAAGTAAAATACAGATAATGAATATTCATGCAGGGATACATACCCAGGAAATTATCAATTATGTTTAATAATAAATTAAAAATCATTAATAATAATAAAAGTAAAGTGAAAAGCTTATAATATTTTTCGATGAAATTAATACTAATATAGGGGTTAATGGAATTTTTAAGGAATTAATTGTGGACAGAACTGTGAATGGAGAAAAAATACCAGATAATATAACTTTTATAGCTGCTTGTAACCCCTACAAATTAAAATAAAAAGATGAAAATAAAAAATAAAAAAATACTTTGGATATAAATAATTTACAAGGTTATAAAATTTTTTTAATACAATAATAATTATTAAATTTTCAATATTTTTTTAATTTTTTTAGGTATAAAGTTGAATTAATACAAAAAAACTTCAAATTTGGTTTACTTGGTCGAAATTATGCCATATTCTATGTACCCTTTTATATGGAATTATGATAAACTTGAAATGATGGATGAAAATAATTATATACAAAAAATTATAGAAAATATTCCTTAGTTCAAAAATAGTACAAATATATAATATTATTTGATGGAACCAACGATTTAGGCTATATTTTAATCATAACAATTTATAAGAAAACATTATTTTGAATATAGCGTAAGTTTGAGAGAATTGAAGAGATTTTAAATACTATTTGATTATTTTATAAGAAATATATAGGATAAATATCAGTTTTACATAGAGTAAACAAAAAATAAAACATCAGAGTAAATCAAATATGTAGAACATTATTTATTTAAGAAATCAGATTAGGAATAAATTGTAAAATTTGATTAATAAATACTCATTTATACTAGAACTTTTTATATTAATTTATATCTTGAATTATCAACATTTTATTAGTATTTTAATATTTATTATTGGGATAAAAATTGCCTATCTTTAATTATATTTAAATCTATGATATTAATAATAAAATATTTTATATTTTTAGCGTTATAGTATAATTCTTTCATTGGTATGCTGTTATTATTTGAGAATTGATACATAAGAGCTTAGAAATAAATATGAAAAAATGATAATGGGCTTAGGGTTTACCGATTTTAAAGAAATTATGTTAGATGAGTATAATGATTTAATATATAAATTTAAGTTGCCCCCTGGAATTGCCCCAAATATTTCTCTAAAAGAAAATATATTTGCCTTATTTACTTGTATAAGAACCAAAATTCCATTATTTATTTTAGGTATATAAAATATCGATTTAAAAATAATTTTAAAAAACAGTTTAAATTTAATATTTATAAATTAAAATTTAAAATTTATAAATTTTTAATTTATTAAATTTTTATTCAGGATAACCTGGAAGCTCGAAGACTCTATCTGTAAATTAAATTATTTCATCTATGAGGAACAAAATATCTGAAAATAACTACTTTAAAACCTTATAAGAAGTTTATCCTTATTTTTACTAAGGTCATTTATAATCAACATCCGACAAGATAGAAAAGACATTTAAAATTGCAAAAAATTTTTAAAAAAAGCTGGAAAAAAATTAAAATAATAATAATAATTTAAAGTAAGATGAATAAAAGAATATAGATGCTTAGGTTATGATAATAATAGATGAAATAGGATTGGCTGAAATTAGTCCTTATAATCCATTAAAAGTTTTACACCCTCTTTTGGAACCTTAAAGCGAATAAGATTAAATTGCTTTTGTAGGAATTTCAAATTGGAGTTTAGATGCTTCTAAAATGAATAGAGGAATTAGTCTTTAAAAGCCCAAATTAGATTTAACTTAATTAGAAGAAACTGCTGTAGCTATATACTAAGATTTGTTGGGAGAAGATAAAGGATTGTCTAATGATGAAAAAATTAAAGATATATTTAAAAATGTTTCTTAATTGTATTTGGACTATATTTAAAAAAATAATTAGTCTAATTTTCATGGATTAAGAGATTTTTACTTTTTGATTAAATACATCAGTAAATGTTTTAAAGAATAAATTCACTTAAATTAATTTGATGAGAAAAGTGTTATTTATAAAGCCATTTTAAAAAATTTTGGAGGAGATTAGAAAATGTTAAAGGAATTTATAGACTTGTATTAGAATAGGTATCAGACTTAAATTTAAGATTAATAGATGATAACAAAAAAATTAATTAAAGAAAACTTATAAGATAATGGTATAAATGATAGGAATCTTATGTTAATTAGTAGAAATATCGATTTAGCCTTACATAATTTATCAAGTATTATTAATGACAATAAATAGAATATTCAAGAAGAGTAAGAAATAGAGGAAGAAGAAAAGTTAAATTCAGAGGAAAAATTATTGATAGGTTAAGAATAAGGTGAAAACCAAGAAATAAAAAAATAAAAAAAATAGGAATAAAAAGATTAGTTAAAATATAAAAAAGTTAATTATTTTGTTGGAAGTAACTTTTCTGAAGATAAAAAAGTTGACAGGTCTTATGAAATTATAAATTAAGTTATAGGTTGTGTTTAAAATGGAGAAATATGTATTTTGATAAATTTAGACGACATTTACCAAAGTTTTTATGACTTGTTAAATTAAAATTTTTCCACGTATTCACAAGGTGGGAATTTAAAATACTTTTGTAGAGTTTCTATTGGAGCTGAAAGTAGCAAAATTTAAGTCAATGAACATTTTAAACTAGTTTTGATATAAGATGCTTAGACATTATCTAGGCTCGACCCTCCTTTATTAAATAGATTTGAAAAACATTTCATAGATGATTAAATTAATGATTAGGAATTCAACTAATTTTCTGATTGGGTATAATAAATAAATGTGGGATAAAAATTATTTACATTTTAGGACTAAACAGTTTTAAAATCACTTTACTAATAATTTAAAAATCAAAATTACCCTTAAGAATAAATTGTAGAAGCTTGTTAAAATGAGATATTAAAATTAGTAAATCTAAATGGCCTTAAATTTTTATTAAAAGAAAAAGTGGCTTTAAATTTAAATGAATCATATGTAAAAATGTTGGAAGCAAGGTTAAATTAAAAAAATTATAATACTTTAGATGAATACTTATAATACCACCCTAATATTGGGAGGAAAATATACAGTTATGTTTATACTAGTAATTACAAATAATATAAACACGATTTTGAAGAAAAATTAAAATAGTTTTAGTGTAAAATAATAGATATCGATAATATTTAACAAGAAAGTAATTTAATAAGATAAGTTGAAAATTATTTTGAAAATGCCTAAAAAAATCTCTTACTTATATTGTATGATCTTTAAAATCCCAACAATAATAAGGATAGGTTTACAAAAATAAAGTTCATTATAGATGATTATTTATTGAAATATAAATAGTTAGATCATAAAAATATAATTATTATATTTTAACTTAATCATAAAAACATGTATGAAGCAATTACGAGTCAACAAGAACCCTGTAATATTTGTAAATAAGAATAATATAGTATTAAATAATGTTAAAAATTACATATGAACTATACTGGATTTTTATATTCTAATAACTGGGAATAAGTATAAATTGACAACCTTTTTAGTAATTTTTCGTAAGGGATTAATGAGTTTATAGAAATGGATTTAAAAGGTAAATAAATTTTACAAATAAGATATATATAAATATAAAATTTACTAGTTTATTTTTTAAATAATTTTTAATAAAATTTTATATGATTAGGGTCATTATTTTAAGAAAATTTGTTTAGAAATTTATATTATGAATTGATATAAAGCTCAATTAACTAGTAAGTTCTATTAGAGGCATTCATATAAAATAGAAATTAATAATTTAGAGATGAGTAATAGGAACATTATAATTTGCTTAAAAGCATATATGATTAAGATGATTAAGATATAAAATAAACAATAATAGAAAATAATTTATTTTATATTATATTTGAATTGAAGTTGTAAGAATTTAAAATGAATTTCCATTAATTTTTAAGTTAAGAATAAAATTTTTTAAATTTGAATTAACTTTATCTACACGCTTTTAAATAGTCATTTATAACAGCTATCAATTATATAATTTCTGCATTGGATTACTGGGAAGCTCATTATGCGTTAACTTAAAATAAAAATGATTGGATACATATTTATGAAATAATTTAAAAAATAGATAAAAAAATGTTATTTATTAATTTTTAACTTGATTACTTACCTAATTAGTATAAATTTCCTTTTAGAAAAATGTTTTTATAACAGATTTAAAATACTATGCAAAAAAATGGTAAATTAATATTTTTGATATAGATTATTAAATTTTTATAAAAAATAATTATTTATTCTTTTATATTATAAATAAATAATAACTAATAATTTTTTAATTTATAAGAAACTATTCATTAACTTGAAGAATTAGAAAGAGAAGAATAGATTGAATTATTAAATGATAATGATAGTTAACAAAATTTATGTGAAAATGGGTTAAAATTAAGTTATAGTTCTTTAAAAGCTTAAATTTCTGAAATTTTACTAACTTATGAAATACATTATGATGTCTTTAATGTTAACATAATAAGAGAATTTAGTTATTTTATTTCTAGTGAATTTTAATAATATGATAAGGAAATTGCAATTGAGTTTTTGACGTGGTATTTTGAAATTTTTATGGGAAAATAAGATATTTGCTAATTAATTATATTTTACAATACTAATAAGTAATTTATGAGAGATTATTTTGATTTGTTTAGATTATTTTATTAAAATTGTTAAAAAGAAGACATCTATAATTATGGAAAGGTAAATATAGAGGAGCTAGAAGATTAAAGTTTCGATTAAAAGATTTTAACTAAAGTATTTAGATGCTTTTACGAAATTTTAATTAAAAAAGATACTTTAAAATTAAATGTTGGCATTTTTATAAATTTAGTATAAACTTTATTTAGTACTATACAAACATTCTCTTTTTAGATTGATTTTGATAAGGACACCTTCATATTTTATAATTAATACTTGAAATTAAAATGCCTTTTTTATTATTTGAATGATTTAAGCAAATATTAGGAGTTAATTATTTTATATTTATAAGTTAATATTTAAATATATTTCTAGTATATTTAAGAATTTTAAGGAATCGAAATTTTGCATTTTTTTAAACAGATTAGTAAATACTTAGAGGATTATACACAGGATATCTAATTTATAAAAGAATAGCATAATTAATTCAAGTTTTTTGTGATTTCTTTCATCGATGGTTTGCTTGAACTAAATATATAGAATTAAAAAAACTTATTAGATATTTTTAAAGAATTTAATAAAGATTATTCTTATCTAAATTTTAAACATATATAAACTGAAAAAAAATAGTTACAAATATCATAAATTGTATCAGAAAAGTAAATTTTATAAGGACTGTTGGAATAAATTTTGGATTAACAAGTCGAAAATTTAAAAAATTAACTTGAAATATATTAATAATATGGTTTCGATAAAGCTATTAATGCACAGGACTTTTAAGAAAATGAAAAAATTTTTATTGAAATACTAGAATAATGTTAGAGTTAAAATAATAATATATTTGATGACCCATTAAACTGTCTTATTTAAGATATAATAATTGAATTAATGTATAAGGAATATTTTTAAAATAAATCAATTAATGAGGAAGATGAAGATGAAGATACCGAATTAATTTCATAAAAACAATACAAAGATAACTTTTTTAATTATTTTGAATTAAATAATGGGAATTTCAAAAGCATGCTACAAATATTTTGTAATAAAAAAGAAAATCAACTATTTTAAAATAGTTTGACTATGAACTTTGCCTTAGCGATTTTAAAATTATTTTTAAAAGATATTTATTAAGCAATATACGTTATTTTTGAAGGTAAGTAATATGATGAGACATTTATAAAAGTATTTTAAGCCGAGTATGAGGAATTAAATAATCAAAAAGAATAAGAATAAATATATATTTACAATAAATTTATATAATATATAATTGATATGATAGATGAAGACATGAATAAATTCCGAGAATAATTAAATGGAGATTTACCTAGTGTTAAAAACTCTAACTTAAGATGGTTAGATAAATTTATTGATAATGACACTGAAGATAACTATTATCCATGGACAAATTGTTAATAATAAAAACCTGATATTAAGATATTACCATAGTTTTTAAATATACCCAGTTCTAAGAAAAAATTAGATTTGTTAATAAATTTTATTATTGACTTTGCTTTAAATCAATAATTGTATACTGGCAGCAAATATATTTAAAATTAAATTGAAAATTTAAATTTGCCTAATGAAACTGAGTAGAATTAAATGCTAAAGAGAATGCTTTTATCTCAGCTTTACAATCACTAGAACTAAAAAGGTGGAAATTAATAAAAAATTTAGTAAAAATTTTGTTTAAGAAAAGATTAAAAGTCTCAATTATTGGTCAATAATTACACAATTTTATAGATTTTCTAAGTATTTTTGTTATCAGATACTAATGATAGTTATTGGAAAACCTTGGCCTTAAGTCCTGAAAAAATTTTTAATTAAAATAATTATATACCATTTATGGTTAACGATCCTTATATAGAGAAAATTAAATAAACAATAGATGATAACATTTCTACTACAAGAGGTAGATGTAAAAATTGTAGAGGTATAGTTATTTTGAATAATTGTGGAAATTCTGTATTTTAATTTTAGTGCTTTAAATGTGGAATAAAAATGGGAGGCGAACATCATTAAAATAAAAATTATGAGAGAATTGATAAGAATAGTTTTTAAAAATATGAAATTGATAATATAAAAGAGTTAAATGAAAGAGGAAATTTTAACTAAGACCTAAAGGATATACCAAAAGATAAAATGTTTAGAGAGTTAAGTTTGGTTCAATTCTATTTTGGAAATTTAATGAATTATACTTGCTGGATATTTTAACTATACTTTTCTGGTAAAAGTGAAGTTTAAATTTACCAAATTTTGACAGGTAGATTTTAAATATTTAATAAAAAATATTTTAAAAATTAAATATTACTAAATTAATTATAATATTATATTTAGATATTTTGGATAATAAATGTACTTTTTAAATATGTGAAGAAAATATCATGGTAAATTGGGATTATTGTTATAAATAAATAAAGGAATTGTTAGGTATTAAAGAAGACATAGACTTTTTAAACTTATTTTATAAATATCTATATAATCAGTTAGACTAAAAGTATTTCTCCTTATAATAAAAAATTATTGATGAAGATTATAGAATATAATTAGAGGCTTAATTTTCGAAAGTATTTGAATATAGTCTAGTTGAATGGAAACAATATATGAAGAAAAAAGAGTAAAAAGAAAATGAATAATAAAAAAAATAGTAAGATTTTCAATATGTTAATTCATTTAGGCTATAGTTCATGATTTTAAAAGATAATTTAAAAAATATTGTTTAGGAACAACTCAAGTTAGAATAAAAACATTAAGGATTAAAATTAGTATTATAAGAAAATTATTAATATAAACTATAAAAAGATCATAAAATAATATTCGATTTTATTAGATTTTATTAGTTTATTTAAAAAAAAGCTTCAGGGATTTATTCTTAAAATGTAAAAATAAAAATATTTTATTTATTTTATAGCTTAAATAAATTATATATTTAAACTAAATTATAAAGTAATTGGAAAACTTGAAAATGGATACATTAATTAAAAATGTAAATGAATAAAATTGCTATGAATAGTTTATATAGAGTTGGAATAATTTAGCTGATGAAGAAGATAAAATTTAATATTAATGTGAATAGATAACATAATAAAGATTAAAATTAGATACACAGTTTTTAGTTTCTAAATTTATAGTTTTGGATTAAAAGTATTTTGATAAATTTCCTTAATGCTAAGATTTTAACATTATATTAAAAAAATTGATTTAAAATTATAATGATAAGCTAAAATAATTATAGGATAGTATTAATTTGAGTGTTAATAAAAGACTTCATTTTTTGAAATAAAATAAATAAAAAGTTAAAATGATTGAGCTAAAATAATTCTAAATTTTAGGAGATGATTGCGACTCAATTGATGTTAAAGAGTTTATTGATGAAAACAAATTTAATTAATTAGAAAAATCCAGCTAAATTGAAATATTTGTATCTTTATAAAAATTAGAATATGATTTAATAGAAAGATATTTAAAAAATAAAGTATATATAGATGAATTAGAAAACACACCACATTTCAAATTTAAAGGTATATAAAATATTCACAAAATATCAATATATATATATTAATATTTTTAATATAAATATTTTAATTATATAAAAAATGATATAGATAATAATGAATCTTTGGATACGATGATTTAAAACTTTGATATCTGTGTGAAATAAATATAAGAAGATGAAATAACTAAGTAGTAAATAAAAGAAGAAATAAGTTATATGACTTATGAGGATTAAATTGAATTTTACCACTAATTGATAAAATTATTAGATTTTTTGGTTCATATATAATATGCTTAATAATAAAAACTTATAGCAGAAATATATCATAAATACATAAAAGCCATAAAATTACCTTAAGTTTTTAATAATTTAACTTTGGAATATATGTAACTACTTTTAGAATGTTTGGAAGAGTAATAAATGGATAAGCTTGTTAAAAACTGTCATGCTAAATTTTGTGAAGAAAACAAAAAAGTCAATAAAATTTTGATATAAGCTTTTGAAAAAAATAAAAATAATGTTAAAATTGAAGAACTAGTCAATTTTAAATATTAAATAGGAAGATTCATAATAAGGTATTTCAAATATTCCATATTATTGTTATAATTTCCTTAAAATTAAATTAATTTATATTTTTTATCTATTAGAATGCTATGTGTGATAGACAGAATTTAAAATTCGGAATCTAAACTTTTTAAAGAAGGATTGGAAGTTTATTATTATGATAAAGAGCTTAAGCCTCCAATTGACCTTGAGATAGAAATTAAATACACTAAATAATTTTATGACCTTATAAATTAAAAAATTGATGAATTAAAAAATATTGAAAAAGTTAGACTTAAATAAAACTAAGTAAATAATAAAAAAATTATATATTTTATATATATTAATTAAAATTTCTTATTAATTATTATTATAAAATATGTTATAATAGCCTAACTAATATGTGGCTAATATCAATGAGATAGACTAAAATATGGGTGGTAATAATGCTATTTAACCTAAGTAATCATTCTATGCTACCAAAAACCCTGTATCTAAAAATAAAAAAAAAGGGCTCAAATGAAAATATAATTTAAAGTGAATATAAATTTATATATATTATTATTTTATAAACATAAAAAAAATCTATAAATTTCATTTATTAAATATTTTAAAATTAATAAAAGCTTAAATCATATGAATAAAATATATTTTTTTTAATTAAAAATTTTAAAATAAAACATAATTTGTTGTAGTATATCTAATCAAAAGTTTTACTATTGGTTATAAGAATATTTATCAATATCTTTGACAATTATTACCATTCTTTATTATTAAAATCTATAATATAAGTATTTACATGCGTAAAAACATAATAATTAAATTAATTAATAAATAAATAAAAAAATCATAATAAATATATTTAAAACAAAATATTTACGTTGCAAATCATTACAGTATGGATATTGTATAAGATCATAAGTAAGAGCTTTTTGATTTTGACAAAAAATTTGAGGATTTTATAGATTAAGTAAAATATGTTTATGATTCAAAAAACATTGATGAGATAAAAAAGGATATCTTTGTTAATTTAGATTGGGAAAATTATTATTCAGAATTTAAATGCAAAAATAAATAAGAGAATGATTAAATAATTGAATAAAATAGAAATAGATACTTAGACTATGTAAGAATGATTTTGAAAAGAGAAAAGGTGATTAACTTTTAAAATAATTATTTTTTAAAAATTATAGTGAAATCATAATTAAATTATTTTATTTTTTATTTTTTTTATTTCAATTTATTATTTGCTATTTTTATTTATTATATGTATAAATCTGATAAAATATGACGGAGTAGTTATTAATTTCTGAAATAAATAAGAATGATTAAATTTTAAAATTTGATGCTAAATTTTTATTATTATTTAGAATAAAGAGTTATTAAGAAGAGTTGAATAATCATAGGAAGGAAAATTATTGATAGAAAATTTGGAAAAAATCATTGTATATGGAATCTAATAGAATTAATAATATTTTTCGAAAACTACCTTAGATTAGGTATTGATATTAAATAATATTCGTCAGGAAATTATTGATTCTAATGAATTGAAATATTTTAAAGATGAAAAATAAATAATTTAGGAGAATCTAGAAAATTTTATTAAAAATTGTTAATCTATTGAATAAAAAGGAAAAGATTTAAAGAAATATTTCGAAATTTATAATAAAAATAATTAAATAAAAAAAGAATGCTTTGATAATTTATTTGAGAAGATTATTAACTTAAAACATTATAACCTGGAAAAAGATTTAGAATAATAATATATTTCTCAAAAGCATGAGATTTAAAAAAAAGTTGACAAATTTAGACATTCTTTTGAAAGCTAATTAAAAAAAATAGCTCTATAGGTATACTATTATTTAAATAAATTTTTAATAATGATACATTTATATAAATTTTAATTAGGAATTTTTTACTAATAATAACCCATAATCTTAAAAACTTAAAAAGAATGAATTAAATGAATAAAAAAGCCATGATAATGAATTAATTAAATATATTAAAAAAGTGGATAAACTAATTTGTTCACATTTAAAAAACACTCTTCAGAATTATTAAGAATCCAATGATAAAAAAAAAATTCTTCTTATACTTATAAATAAAGGATATTATGAATTTGAAAAATATTTGAAAGATAAGCTTTAAGTTAATAAATCGTTGAGTTCATCACTTTAATAGGATT
Organism: Pseudocohnilembus persalinus; assembly: GCA_001447515.1. NCBI lineage: Eukaryota > Ciliophora > Oligohymenophorea > Philasterida > Pseudocohnilembidae > Pseudocohnilembus > Pseudocohnilembus persalinus. The sequence continues at coordinate 251,497 of LDAU01000144.1, read as the reverse complement.
TTATAAAATTAGAATAAAAGACCAAATATGAAGATTTCATAATCCAAGAAGCTATTGAAAAATATATTAATAATGAATAGATTGTAATTATAATTTTATAAATATACATTATTTAATAATTTTAAAATTTATATTTAATTATAAAGCCTGATGAAAAACCAGAGGAATTAATTAACTTTCCAACATTTAAAATAATTTAGAATATATTTAAAAATATTTTAAAGTTATCATAAAATGGTAATTAAAAATTAAATATGAATACAATAAAAAAGATAACCCAGGAGTTTTTAGCTTAAGATATTTAGATTTAAAACTTATTTTCTTAATAAACTGGATAAAATTGTGAAAAGATAAACTAAAAAGATATAGATAAAATTTGTAAGCTAAAAAATTAATTATTAGAATAATTAACAAAAGATGATAAACTTAGCGATTTAAATGACCTTGTTAAAGAAAATGTAACAAATTCAAAATTTATTAGATTTATTATTGGCTTCTAGCCTTATACATAAGAAAATACAAGGTAAATAAGTATTAACATAAATAATGAAGTATTTTAAATGGAATGTATTGATAAAAATTTGTTTTTTTGTGATATCATAAGAGATGAAGAATAATAAAAAATAAATTATCAATATTACTTTAATGGATAATAATCCAGATGTATTGAAAGATATATAGATAATACATTCAAACAGGAAACTGAAAAATGTTTAATTTTTGATACTCCTAAATATATAGGTAATTAATAAAACACAAATGCAAATATGGGGAAAATAATTTAATTTTACATGGCAAATAAAGAAAATGAATATTATTAATTAAACCATTTAGTTTGGTTTTATGAAAAATTTTATACTATTCTGGATTTATAAAAGGATATTATGGATAATATATACTATATTAATGAAATTTTAAAAGTATAAAAACCTAATTACATAATTTAATTGCTGGAAAAATTTGCTAATCAACATGATTTTAAATGGGAAAATTTTTAATTTTGTAATCATTTTATAATAGAAAAATAAGAAAATTGTCAATCCATTAGTCAATCTCTTTAGGTTTTAAAATCTGATTATGATTTTAAAAATCCAAACTTGAATGAATTTTTATTTAATCTTATAATATCAATTTATCATGATAATATTAAGATTTGTCTATTAATCTGTTTCTATGATAATATTTTCAAATAAAAAAATTATAGGATTTTTAAATAAATTTAATTTGATATGTAAATGGAAAATATCAAACATTCTTTTTATTCACAATTATAAGATGATTTGTAATAGTAGTATATCGAAGAATTACTTAATCACTATTTTAAAAAAAAATAAAATTAAAGAGAAGATAACGTTGAAACATATTTATATTTACTTCCTAAAACTAAAAAAAATCAATCAAAATAAATTATCATAAATCTTTTATTATAGCTTTCCTATACTGATTAAAATTGGAAAAAAGGAAAATAAAAAATTGACTAACTTGGTTAATATATTTTATTTAAATTAGGAGAATATCATTATATTTATGATGAATAAACGAAGTTAAAAATTCAAAATTATTTAACACATTCAATTCTTCGAAAACACGAAATCAATTTGGTATTATCAGACGATTATTTCATAGTAGAAAATGAAAATTTTGTAATAGAACTATTTAGTACACATAAATGGCTAATAACTAAAGATCTTATAGAATTTGTTTAAAAATAAAAAATTTTTAAAAAGGATAATCATAAACACATAATTAAATAATTAGTTTAGCTACATGTAAAAAATTACATATTTTTTTTATATCAAACAACTATTAAATTTATTTTTTCATAAGGGATAAAAATATACATATCATGAACTAGTGAGGTAATGGGATATATATAAATTTTAAAATTCTGTATAAAATTCATATTTTTTATTCGAATCTTTAGATTAAATATATCAATTACTAAAATATAGTGAAGATAATTTTATTGATAATTACAATTAATTTTTAAAAAAATTCTTATAACCTCAATATTCTGATTTATTAATTAATTAAGAAGTTTATCTAAAATATCTCTAAATATATATAAAAAGATGTGAAAATTAAATTCCTATCGATAACAACTATGCAAGTTTAACTTTGGATTTTTTATTATAGATAGTAAAAAATAGTATTGTATCTGAAATTACGGGTAAAGTGAAGACTTAATTTTTTTATTAACTAATAACTTTAATAAATAAGTATAAATAAATGATTTCTCCAATAAAATAAATATAAATATTTATAAAAAATGAGATACTAAAGGATTTATTAAATTATTTACAAGCATTTAAAACAGAAGATAAATTTATTATTATCCAAAATGAATTTTTATAAATTTTGATATAAAACTAAAAGGAACTATACTTAGAAACTAAACTATTCTAATTCATTAATGGCGTTTGCAAAAAAATTTGTGAAGATATATTATAATAAAATATTACATTATGCCAGTTGCAGGAATGCTAAAAATTATTTAAAAATTAAATTATTATATCAATTATGAAGCTGCATTTATAAGAGAATTGTGATTAATCTATATTTATTAAGATTTAAATTTAAATTATATAAATCGAAAATATAAAATTACTATGTGATATGGCCTAATAACACGCTTAATGTAGTAATTAATAAGGATTATTAGAAAATTTAAGTAATATTAATTACAATTTAAAAACAAAAAAAATAAAGGAAATGAACATTGATAATATGATTCGTCAGTTATTTTAAGAGGATAATAATATATAAGATAAGAAATTAATGTTAGGTTCTAATTTATTTAGAGTAATTGTTACAAGATAATTTAATGAAAGTTAAAAAATGAATGATAATAATCATCTTTAGAAATAATAATAATAATTTGACATAAATTAAACTGTAAAAAATATATAAAAAAAATATAATAGTGATTCTAAAAAATTAATGAAATAATGTTTGAATTATTGTAGTTAGGAATAATCTTCGGATAAAAATAAAATGATTAATATGTAGTTTGCCTGTTAATATTTAAATGACAGAAATTTTAATTTAGAATAAGAAGTTGAAATATATTAAAAAATTATCCAAACTAATTAGAAATAAATTAAGAAATAATAAATTATTATATTTAGCTAACATATAAAAATATACCAACAAGTTCATTAGAATATAGATTTAATAAAAGAAATAATACATTTAAGAAATTGTAAAGTGTTAACTGAGAAATAGGAATACATTAATTTAGTCATTAAGATATTGGAAAATAAATAAAATTGTCAATATTTCTGTGATTTTGTTATGAGCGTAGAGAAAAACATAGAATATTTTATAAATAATAAATCAAGTTATTAGAAAATAGTATAACTTTTAAAATATTTTTTTAAAGACAATTATGATGCATTAGATTTTATAATTAAATATTAAAATTTTGATTTTAGAGATTTAACTGACAATTATTATGACTAATAAAATAACACTGATTTGATATCTGTTATATAGGACTTACAAAAAATTATGCCTATAACAATTGAGATTATAAAATCCAATAATTAAAATTAAGAAATCACATAATATGTTTCAAAACTTGAGGAATATAAAAAGAAGTTATAATATGATTATGATAAATTTTAAGAAAAATTGTTTAATGTTTAAGAAAATATTCAAGTAATTAGCATTAAAATTGCTGAATAAATGGATAAATCACAATTAACTATGAAAATTATAAAATAGTTTTTAAAAAATAGCAATATAACATTCTAAATAAAAAATAGTAGTGAAATTTATTTCAGAGCAACAATTATTGAAATGTAGGATTAAAATAATCTTATTTAAGATTAACCAAATATTTAAAAATCTTAGTAATAATAATTATAATAATAAAAAGCAAATTGTTTGGCTTTTGAAAATTTAGAGGAAATAAATTCTCATAAAGTTAAGGCTGAATTAATGATAACTAATACTTAATATTCGATAGATGTTAATGATGAAACAGAAAGAAATATAAATATTTAAAAGCATGAAGATGTTAAAAATTTCCATACTACTATTGAGCATTTATATAAAATTTAGCATTTTTTAGATTTGCTTGTAAAAAAGGGATACTATAATATTGAAAATTGCGATATTTAAATGTAGATAATTGAGGGTAACATATGTTAATTAGTATAAAAATCTAAAGCATTAGAAGATGATTATAAATAATGGAATGACTTTTTTGATTCTTATATGTCTTAGGAACCTTTGTTAAGTTTTATTTCTCCATAAACATTATACCAAATATAGGAAATTATATATTAGTAAGAAAAATTTAATAAAGGATTTTTTTCAATATAGTAAATATCTCAACAATTATTCAACTTGCTTGTAGTTGAAAATGACTAGGAATAAGAATTTGGTAATACAATGTACGTTTATTCTAAGAATTTTGAAAACAAATTTAATGCCTTATATGGTATAAAAGATAGGAAATAAATTATATAGAAAGTGATTTAGATCATGAAAGCAAATTAAAAGCTATGGTAATTATGGGATATTAAAAATGAACAAAAAAATTAAGAAAAGTACTAAATAAAGAAAGTGAATTTAAAGTCTACCGATTTTTTAGACAATTTGACCAGGTTAATTAGAAATAACGTTATAATACCAGGTTAGTTTTTATTTTGTAATAATCAAACTTAATTTAATGATTTGCTATTAATTTTGAATAGATTTAAATATGCTTAATTTGGAAATAGATCTTATTATATTTTAAATATAGAGAAGCTTAAAAATAGTATTAAAAATTAGTTATTTGAGTATATTATTGCTATGACACATGAATAAAAAAAAAATAATTTGTATTTATTTTACAGAGATATCAATAATAATTAAATAAATAGTCAAATTCCCATGATAGAAGAATGTAATGTTTTTTAACAAAGAGATTTAGACTCTTTTGTAAAAACACATATAGCAAGGGATAAAATAGAAATTGTTTGTTCTTAATAATCGGGCCAGGGTAAGTCTTATTATATATAATAGCAAGTGAGAAATCTACTTTAAATATAAAAATTTTAAAAGTAGTGTTATATTAAGATTCCAATATATGGGGATATCAAAAAACAATATTTAATATAAAAAATCAAATAATATATTGATAAAAATCCCAGCAAATTTAAGATATTCCACTTTGACATTTATTCTACTTCTGAAATTGACATTAGTGCTTTTTATTTTGAATTTTTTGTTACAGGAGTTTTGAATAATAACAATAAAGAATTTTTGGTGGTGCCTTAAAATTGTAAAGTTTATATAGAAATACAAAACTAGAATTTTAAAATATAAGATGAATATGTTTCCCCTTTGGAATGTATTTATGGTCATTTAAATTATATAAAGTTGAATAATACAGACTTTTTGGATAGAATTGATTATAACTAACATTAGCCTTACTCATCTATATAAATTACACTTAAATATCTAAATATATTAAAATAAGGGGCATAAAATCTTTCTAAAAATAAAAATAATTAAAGTATATAAATAAAGGATACTAATCTTTGTAAAGAGTTAATTTAAACTTATTTTGTAAATGGATAAGAATTAAACAGTTTGAATTTTTATAATTTAAATTTATTTATAGATATGTTTAATTATTTAATAAAGCCATTTGAACAATAAAGTGGTAGCTAAATTCTTATTATTTTAGAGGAAGATTTAAAATAACCAGGGATTTTTAGGTATAATTATATAAAAAGTATATGGTAATTTGCTAGAGATTCTTCGGTATAATAAAAAGAAAGCTAAAATATTAATTATCAATAATTTGCAGAATTGAGTAAATATGACAAAAATTAAATAGATAAATTAAGTTAAATTAAAGTATTTTAGAATATAAGAAAAGAGTTTTTGTTTTTTAAGGATGGTTATATGAACATTTTTTATGATTAGTATAATAATGAATTAAATTATATTAAACACGTCTATGATAGTTGGAATAATTTAAGAAAAAAAAATTCTATGTAAAAGAAATATGAAATGAAGTTGTAAATTATTTAAAAAATTTATTATTTATAAATTTTCGGAATTAATTTTTTAATTTTAATAAATTATTTTTCATAACTTGCTAAGTTTGATCCGCGTATCAATATAAACATATAAATAAGATGCCGACAAAAAAAATAATGTACTTTTGTCATATTTTCATTATTATTAATATTTAAAGTGCATAAACTTCGAAATCTATATATATATATTTTTTTGGTAGGACTGTATAGATTAAATTAGATTTTTTATAATTATTTTAATATTTTATATTAATATTTTTTATAAATAAATGGTGTATCATTTCTGATTTTTAAAATTTTAAAACAATTATACTTTTTCATATAATCAAATGTAATTGTAGCTAATAAAGATTTATTTTTTTATTTTTATAATTTTATTATCTACCCCAAAAATAATAATAAAAGATTATTTTCCAGTACTGTTCTATTATAAAAATCCCATTTATTTTATTTTTTTATTTTTATTATTATAAAATATTTATTTAATTTAATTTTATTTATATAGTATGAAAGGAAGTTCTGAATTTTAAATGCTCAAAAATTTATATCTTTTATTGGATAATAAAAATGTAAATTTGTTATTTGATACTAATTAAGAAATTAGCACTTTTGAAGAAAATAGTAAGCATTTTGAATAAAATCTTAGTAAAATCTAAGAATTCTTAAAGTATAAGAATTAAAATGAATGGATTTAGAGTATTACTGAGTTATAAATAACGAACGAAAATTTTTATAAGATTGCCCTTATATTTTTAAGAATTAGTTCAAATCTGCCGGTTATTTTAATGGGAGACACTGGAATAGGTATATTATAAATTATTTATATATTATTTATCTATTTTTATATTTAACCAAGGTAAAACTTCTTTGGTTTAGCTTTTATCTAAAATTATATAAAGTTAAGTATACCCACTTAACATACATGCAGGTATATAAACGGATGAAATAATTAATTTTGTAAAAGAAAAGATTAAAAATTAAAAAAATAATGAAAAAACAATTATATTTTTTGATGAAATAAACACAAATTAAGCAGTAAGTGGAATATTTAAAGAAATAATAATTGATAGAACTGTATGTGGTGATATAATTCCGGATAATATAACTTTTATTGCTGCTTGTAATCCATATATATTCAAATAGTAGGATTAATAAAAATAAATCAAATAAAATACTTTGAATGTAAAAGATTTATAGGGTAGTCTATAAAAAATTTATAAATATTAGTATTTTTATAAATTATTAATTTTAAATAGGTATAAAATAAAATTAAATAAAAAAAAGATCCAATTTAGTATATTTAGTAGAAATAATGCCTGATTCAATGTATCCTTTCATATGGAATTATGATAAATTAAAAAAAAATGATGAAGATACTTATATAGAAAAAATTATTGGAAATATACCCTAATTTAAGAATTATATTTTAAAAAATGTAAAAGATAATACAATTTAAATGATTAAATAATCGTAGGAATTTATTAGAAATAATTATAATCAATATAGTGTTAGTTTAAGAGAGTTAAAAAGATTTCAGATTTTGTTTAAATATTTTTATGAAAATATAGATGAAAAATTCAAATTTTATTATAAAAATACTCAGGAGAATATATATAGTCCCTTTATGAAATAATTTGGATATATTCAATATGATTAAAAATAGAAAATTGTAAAATAACATTTTATTTAATATTATTAATTAGTAACAATTATTTTTAAGGTATTTATTTAATATTTTTTTAGGAATATGTTGTAATTTTATCGATTTTATGTTGTTATTATTTGAGGCTAGATGACTAAAACTTAAGATAGAAATTCCTAAAATTAGCAGAATAAAATAATTTTAATTAATTCAACAAAGTTATGAAATGTGAATATAATGATTTGATATAGAAAATAAAATTACCACCTGGTATAGCCCCTAATATTTCACTTAAAGAAAACATATTTGCCTTATTTACGTGTTTAAGGACTAATATACCCTTATTTATTTTAGGTAATTATTTTAAATTATATATTATTTATAATAAACTAATAATTTATATTTATTATAATACATAGGATAACCTGGAAGTTCTAAAACTTTAGCAGTGAATTTAATTTTATCATCTATGAGAAATAAGAAATCAGATAATAAATTTTTCTAATAATTGTAAGAAGTTTACCCAAATTTTTACCAGGGACATTTGTAATCAACATCTGAAAAAATAAAAAAAACTTTTGACAGCGCAATTTAATTACAAAATTAATTAAAATTAAAATCAGTTGTAACTAATTAAAGTTAGAACAATAAAAATCCAACAGAGGCTTAAGTTTTAATTGTTATAGACGAAATAGGGTTGGCTGAATAAAGTCCTTATAACCCTTTAAAGGTTTTGCACCCTTTATTAGAGCCTTCTGAAAAGTAAAATTAAATTGCTTTTGTAGGAATTTCAAATTGGAGTTTAGATGCTTCAAAAATGAATAGAGGTATATGTTTATCAAAGCCTAAATTAGATATACATTAATTAAATGAAACTGCTGTAGCTATATATGAACATTTGTTATAAAATTAACAAGATAATAAAATTAAAAATTAATTAAAGTAAGTTTTTGAGAGTATTTCAGATATATACTTAATGTATATGCAGGAAATTAATAAATAAACGGCTGAAAAAAGTTATTAACCTAATTTTCATGGATTAAGAGATTTTTACTTTTTGATAAAATATATTAGCAAAAGTGTGATTAAATCTGAAAAGAAAGAAGATGGGAAATTAGATGAATCACTTTTAATGAATTTAATTTATACAGGTTTAGTAAAAAATTTTGGAGGTAATTAAGCAATGCTCTAAAAAATGCTTGATATTTTTTAATAAAAGTATTTAAATTACAGTTTTGCGAAACCATAACACCAAGATTAAATTAAAGAACAGCTTATAAAAGAAAATTTAGAAAATAATGCTATTTTAGATAGAAATTTAATGTTAATAAGTGACAATCTAGATACTGCTTATAATTAACTAACAAGTATAACTAAAGATATAAAAAAGCCTTCAAAATTATTTGTAGGTAGTAATTTTTAAGACGATACGCAAATTGAAAAATCATACGAAGTTATTAATTAGGTTATAGATAGTGTTTAAAAAGGATATATTTGTATTTTGATAAATTTGGATGATATTTACTAAAGTTTTTACGATTTATTAAATTAAAATTTTTAAATTTAAAAAGTTGGTACAGAAAAATATTTTTGTAGAATATCTGTTGGGGCAGAGAGTAGTAAAATATAAGTAAATGAAAATTTCAAATTAGTTTTGATTCAAGATGTTTCTAGCTATAAAAGATTAGATCCTCCTTTATTGAATAGATTTGAAAAACACTTTATAAGTGATAATATAAAAGATTATGGATTTTTAGAATTATGCTAATGGGTGGATCGATTAAATATTTCGAAAAAATTATTCACTTTTTATAATAAAAAGATACTAATAACATTGTATTAATTATATAAAAAACAATATAATGATTAAATAAATACAATACTGAGGGAGTGCAAGAATGATATGATAAAACTTATAAATTTAAATGGATTAAAATTTCTTTTAAAAAACAAATTAAGTAATGGTATTAAATAAGAAGACATAGAATTTTTGGAGAGAAGATTGGCACAAAAAAATTACAATTCAATTATAGACTATTTACAAATGCACCCATATAACAATAGTTAAAAACCCATTTAATCCTATATATATACGTCAAATTATAAATAATATAAGAACGTCTTTATTAAAAAATTGGGTGAAATAAATTTTAACTGTATGTAAATTGACATAGACACTATTTAAAGTGAAAGATAATTAACTGATAATATAAGAAAATATTTTTTGGATAGAAAAAATAATTTATTACTCATATTATATGATATGCAAATTTAAGATAATAACAAAAATAGATTAACAAAAATTAAATTTATTATTGATGAACAAATAAAATTATTTAAAGAAATGTAAGAGTAATAACAAGAATTCTAACATATAAATAAAAATATTGTATTTATTTTCCAAATTAATAATAAAACTATAGAAGAAGCTAAAAATAGTTTTAAAGAGCCTTGCAGTAATTGTAAATAAGAAAATTATTCTTTAAATTAATGTAAATATTTACATATGAATTACCAAGGATAAGTATTTTCCGAAAACTGGGAATAAGTATAAATTGATAATTTATTTCCCAAGTTTTAAAATGATATAAATGAATTGATAAAATTAGACGTTAATGGTAATTAAATATTAATTTAAAAGATATAATTTTATAAATATAAATGTTTAAATCTTATTTACAAATTTTTTAATATTTAAATAGATTAGTTATTCACTTATTAGATTTTCAGGCAATTTTATGATAAATATATAAGAGAAAATTTTGATTAATAATTTATATTGGAAGTATTCATTTAAAATTAAAATAAGTGTAAAAAAGAAAACAGCTAAGAGGATTTCAATAATTTAGAAAAAATTTACAATATGCAAAATAAAGATTTAATTGAGTCATTAATTGAAAAGCATTTATTTTTTATAATATTTGAAAATGACTATAATAAATTTTTATAAAATTTCTAAAAACAAATGTAGATGGAACAAAGTTATTTAAGCTTGGATTAATTATATTATAATTCTATTAGAGATACCATAATTTTGGGCGTCAAATCTATAATACAAGCCATTGACTATTGGGAAGCTCATTATTCTATTTAATTGAATTAAAAATACTGGTTACAAATATTTACTAATATATTAAATAGATTTGAGAGAACGAATGTATTTGTGTAAAAGCAACTAGATCATAAACCTTATAATTATATCTTCCCATTCGGCAAATTTGTGATAAAACATATTATAAACATACTGAATTAAAATAGTAAGTTTAAAATAATTTTTAAAAATAAATATCAATAATTTTAATAACTAATTGTTAAATATAAATTTTATAGATACGATAGAAAATTTAATAAATATGGACAGAGAAAACTAACGATTAATAGTAAAAGAATTTTAAAATGTTTAAAATATTTAAGATATTAACATGACAAAGACTAGTTATATATAATTAAAAGAATTAGTTTAAAGTCAGTTAGATTAATTAAAAATTGATTACAATGATTTTAATGAAACAATTTTAAATGATTTCTGTTTTTACATATCATAAGAACATTAAGACTAGGATAAAAAAGTTGTCATAGAATTTTTGATGGTTTACCTTGGAATGTTTGTGAAAAAATGTGATTTTGTACAGTTAATTTTATATTACTATACTAATAAAAAAATAATGAATCAATATTTTGAAATATACAAAACTTTTAATTAAGAATATGGTAAATAATTTTTAGGATAATAACTTGAATTAAGTTATAAAAACCAAGATTAAGAAATTGAAGACTAAGATTTATTAATTCTTAACACAATATTTGGAGCTTTAAATATAGCTTTAATTAGCAAAGAAATGAAGTATATTTAACCTTCAAACTATATTAATTTAATATAATAATTATTTACAATAACAAAAATTATAACATAATAACAAGAAATAGATCAAAATGAGTTTTAATTTGTTGATTAATATTAAAAACTAAAATGTTTATTTTATTATTTAAATGAGTTTAATGAGTATAAAATTTAAATTTTAGATTTTATAAGAAACAATTGTGAAACATTATATAAAAGCTTTATACTATTAAGTGAAGGTATTGAAATTTTGCAATTTTATGATAAGCTTAATTAATATTTATTGGAAAAAAATTAATAAGAAAAAGAAAAAATAAATTAAAGCTATAGCTAGTTTATATGTTTTGTTGTTTCTTTTATCGATAACCTCTTAATACTAAATGAAGAATCATCAAAAATATTTTTTAACATTTTTAGTGACTTCAATATTATTTACCAATAATTTTAAAACTGTAAAAATAAAAAATAAGAAACCCAGGTCGCTGAAAATAGAAAAAAATAACTATATCATATAAACTAAATTGTATCATTAAAATAAATACTAAAAGAGCTACTTGAATAAATATTTTGCGATTAAGAATGTGATGGAGAGGAATAAGAAGAAAATTTATAAGCACAAAATTGTTATTCAAATTCACTATATATAATCCAAAGTCAATTAGAAAATTATTAAAACTATGGTTTATAAGTATAAAATTAAAACATAAATTACAGCGAAAAATAAAAAATAATGATATTAATTATAGAAAAGTTAATTTAAAATTAAAATAATTTGAAAAACTAGGAAAATAATATTAATAATAAAGGTGACGACGCATTTAATTGCTTAATATAAGATTTAATCGTTTAAATTTTATAAGATAATGTAGATGAAGAAGAGGAAGAAGGTGAATCAAAATAAAATATATTTACGCTTAAATAATATAAATTTGAAAGTTACCATTTTAGGCAATTATTATAGATTTTTAGCAAAAAATAAGAAAAATAGGTATTTTAAAATCAATTTACTATTAATATTGCTTTATCAGTATTAAAAATGTATTTGAGATAAATTTATATTGATATCTACAGTATTATTGAGTAATAAGAATGCGAAGAAAGTTTAATTACGGTTTTTAATAATGAATTTTAAAAAGTCAAATAAGAATAAGAAGAAGAATAAGTCTATATTTTTAGATAATTATAATTTTATATAATAAAAATGATAGAGAAAAATGAACTCTAAATAATAAAAAAGAAGTTATAAAATAAAAAACCTAGTTAATTAAATGTAAATCTCAGTTGGTTGGATGATTTTTTAGAATAATATATTTAATATAAGCCTTGGAAGAGAGAGAATTAAAATTAAAATATTTCCTAATATGATAAGGTCATTTTATTAATTGATAAATATTATTTATGTGGAATGGAAAGATAGCGAATAAAAATTTAAGATTAAGAAATTTCCAATATTATTAGAACAGAAGGTTTAGCTGGAGTCTTATAAAATAAAATTTTGTATAATATTTTAATAAATTATTTAACAAATTTTGAAATTTCCAACTAAAATATTGACAAAGATATTAGTTAAATCATTAAAGATAAGTTTTAATTGAAATAAATATAGGGAAAAAAAATAGATATAAAAGATTAAGTGATTTTTGCTTTATTTGCTAGTTTTTTGATATCATGTCCTAACGATAATTATTGGAAAACCTTGGCATTATGTCCTGAAAAAATTTTTAATTAAAATAATTATATACCATTTATGGTTAACGATCCTTATATAGAGAAAATTAAATATACAATAGATGATAAAATTTCTACTACAAGAGGTAGATGTAAAAATTGTAGAGGAATAGTTATTTTGAATAATTGTGGAAATTCTGTATTTTAATTTAAGTGCTTTAAGTGTGGAATAAATATGGGAGGAGAAGGTCATTAAAATAAAAATTATGAGAGAATTGATAAGCATAGTATATAAAAAGACAATATTTAAAATTTAAAAGAATTGAATGAAAAAGGTAACTTCAGGTAAGATTTGGAAGAAGTACCTGCCAATAAAAAATTTAGAGAATTAACTCAGGAAGCCTTTTGGTTTGGTAACTTTATGATGTATACTTGTTGGTTCTTTTACTTATATTTTTCGGGATAGCAACCTCAAATTGTCAACTATTTAATGACTGGTAAACAAATTTATTATTAAAAATATTTATAATATCTACTATATTTTATTGACTTTTTAATTGTTTTATTTATCTATTTCTTAAAAATATAATTTTAAAAAATATATAGATATAAAAGATTAAAAATGTACATTTAAAATATGTGAACATAATATAACAAATAACTGGGATGTTAGTTATAAAAGACTACAAAAATTATTAAATTTAAAGGATGACAATCAATTTTTAACAATGTTTTATTAATATTTGAAATCTTAAATAAATGAACAAAATTTCAAATTTGAAAACAAAAGCTAAATTACTGAAGAATACAGGATTAAACTAGAATAAAAATTTACACAAAGTTTTGAAAAAAATATCGAAAAATTTTAAAACTATGTGTAAACTGAACAAAATAAATCAATATAAAAGTGTGATTTAAAAAAATAAGAAATGGAAAGCCATACTAATAACAAATAAAACGCTTAATTTTCATATTTCAATTCGTTGAGAAAATAAAAATTGATTACACAATAAGATTAAATAAATGAACTTTTACAATCTGAAAATGCTAATTAATATAAGGTCTTATAATATCTATACGATTAAAATGAGTCAGAAAGTTTAAAGGAATAGCAAAAATAAATATATGATATTATTAAATTCTATTAATTAGTATAAAAAAAAGCTTCAGGATAATTTACAATATAAGTAAGCTATGTTTTTATTTTTTTGTTTTATTACTAAATTTATAATTAAATTATCATATTTTAGGAATTTGAAAAAATTAAAGTAAATGATATACTTTAAAATGATGAAGATGCTTAAATTTTTGAAAATTTCATTAAGTCTTGGAATAAATAAACAAGTAAAATTTTAGAATTTGGATGTTAAAGAACAAATTTGCAAAAATTATAAAATGATCCAAATCTGTCTTTAAGCTTATTTATTTTGTTGGAGGAGTAACATTAAACTAAATTTCCATTGTGTTAGAATTTTAATAAGTTATTAGAAATGATAATAAGCTAAAATAATGATAGTTTAAAATAAATATAAAATAAAATAGACCTTACTATGAATAAAGGACTAAATTTTGAAAAAACTAAAAATTAAAAAGTAACATTAATTGAGATTAAAAAATAAAATATTATAGGAGAATGGACATAAAATGATAGAGAAATGATTACATTTTTATCTTAATATATGTTTAATGATTTGTAAAATTGTTAAAATAATGAAATATTTGTTTCTTTTGGTAAATTGGAATAAACTATAACTGAAAATTACTTTAATAATAAAACATATATAGATGATCTTATAAAAACACCTTAATTCTCATTCAAGGGTAAATATAATACAAATAAATTTTTAATTAAATTTGGTTAAATAAATTTTAATTAATTATATTTTTAATTATTTTTTAGATTCTACAGAAAGTTTCTTAGATTAAATAATAGAATAATTTATGATTATAATAGGCAATGTGGATTAAATAGTTATAGATAAATCTTAGTTAAAGAATGGAATGGCTTATATGACTTATGAAGAATAAATTGATCTTTATAAAAAAATAATAAAATTGTTAGAGTTTTTGGTTTATATTTAACATTCAGAAAAATAAACGAAAATAACACAACTTTGTGAAAAATATATATAAAAAACAAATTTCCCATAGATATTTAACGATTTAACTTTAGAATATATTCCAATAATTTTAGAAACTTTAGAGGAATTGTAAATGGACAAATTAGTTGAAGTTTGTCATAATAAATTTAGAGAGAAATGTGAATATAAATAAAAATAAATAGTAGAAATGATTAAAGAATTTAAAAAACAAAACAAAAAAGACAGATAATAAGAATTAATATCCTCAAAATATAAAATTGGTAGGTTCATTATAAGGTACTGTTATATAAATTGTTAACTTAAAATTTTTATATGTTTTTTATATCAATATAATATTGATTAACCATTTAATAAATAAATTAAAAATTATTAAATAATTTAAGAAATATTTTTACGAAAAATATTTAAAAATGTATATAATTTAATATAATAGAAAATTAAATGTTATGGATGGTATATCTGATTCTAGTTGGAAACTTTTTGAATATGGACTATTTATTTATTATGGTGAAGAATTTAAGAATCCATTTACATATTTTGATATAGAAATAAAGCATACAAAATAATTTTATGACATATTAAAGCAAGAAATTGATTTTTAAAATAATGAAAAAAAATTTGAAAATAATTTTGAAGAAGTAAAAATACAAATTTTTTTTAATTTTAATAATACTAATTATTTGATATTTTAATTATAGTTTTAACCTTTAATTACCCAAATAAACGAAGAGGAAGAAGATGAATAATATTAAAATTTTTAAAATATTGAATTAAAGCCTAAAAAGTAGTTAAAAACTATTAAGAGGTAAAAATAAAAACTAAAATGAAATAGCATATGACAACAAAAAAAAATTTATTTTAAATTTTTTTCTATATATATTAATTATCTTGCTTTAAATTTAATAAAACAGTCTATTATAATTTAATTATAATTAAATTTATTTTTTTAAAAATTAATAAATTAATATTTATAAGATTTATAAAGTTGAAAAATACTAGGTGTTTCTTTTTTTAAAAAATTATTAATTAATTTATGTTTTTTTTCATAACTCATTGCTGAACTATTTTGTCAATAATATATATTAATAAGTTTTCTTAATAAGTATCCATATAAAAATTTTGTATCCAATATATTTAAAAACACTTCACAATATCGTCAATAAAGCTTTGTTTATAAATTTTGTAAATAAAATTTAATTTCGAAATATTTATTAATAAAGTAAAATAAAAAATATAATTAAAAAGGAAAAAAAAATTTAAAATTTAAATGTAAATGGAGCATTAAAGTATAAAATAAGATCCGAGACAAAAAAAGTTTTATTATTTTCCTCTGGAATTAAAGGATAAATTTTTATAATTAAACAAGGAATTATAAAAGTGTGAAGTATTAAATGATATGCATATCTTACATTACGAATAGCTGCAAATTAAATATAAATAAACTGAAATGGCCGAATTTTTATTAAAAAATTAATTAGAAATAAAAAAAGTAAGGTAGAATTATATAGAAGAAATGATAAAAAAATTAGATTTAACCATCTTTAAAAAGGTAAATATTTAATAAAAGTATTGAAAAATATTCTTATCTATTTTAAATTATCAGAATTTATTAGTATAATTATATCTTATTATTTTTTGCTAATTAATTTAATTAAAATAAATAGAATAATTAAGGGCTGAACAATTTTCAAAATAAAGACTTTATTGAAATATGTTTGCAAGGATATATAAATTATTTAAGATTTAGTCCCTGTTAATATTCTATTAAAATAAATTTAAAATACTTATTAAATTTAGAATAAGAAAGAATGGACTTTATTAATAAAAACTAAGAATATTTGATTTACTATCAAAATACAAAGGATTAAATTTTAAATTTTTTTGTTGAATAAACGAAAATAAAAAAATTATTTGACGATAAATTAAAAAAATTCATAGTATTATTAAATGATAATTTATAATAATCAAATTAATAAACTTTAAGTTAATAATAAATCAGCCAATATCATTATTAAATCATTTGGCAAAAATTAAGTTATGAGGGTTTATTTAATGGAAAATAAATAATTAAAGGAAAAAAAATAAAAAGTCTAAAAACAAAATTTAAATAGATAAAAAAATAGTATGATTCAATAATTTTAGAGGAACCTCTTAAATTTGATAGTTAAATTTAAATATAAGAAAAAGATAAAGAAAAATACAATGAAAAATAAATTTCATAATAAATAAGCCCTGTAAATATTTACTTTTTTATTAATTATTAATTTTATTATAATAGCACATATACACTAAAATAAAAAATTAATATAAATTGATTTATAATTTTAATAATTATTAATACTAGGAAATTTTAACAAAAAATGAAGTTAAATAGAATGGAAATTCTAGCCAATTAGATGAAAATTAAAATGCTGAAAATTTAACACACAAATAAGTGGAATATTTGGAGTTAGTAAAATAGATGTCATAAGAAATGAAAAAAATAAATCAATTTAATGATTTTTGCAAAAATTATACTGATGAAAAAGATTTAATTTTGGCATTTTGTTTATGTAATGATTAAGAAGTAATTTCTGAAATAGAGACAAAATATAATAAATATTAGAAGAACAACGTTAATTTTACTAATACATATTAAAAAAGATAAAAAAATATTTAACAAATTTAACAAAAAATGAAAGATTTGAATTTAAAAGAAGATTTATAATTATAAATTATAAAATAATTTTGCGTAAATAATAAATATTATAAATATTTTTATTAAATGTTCTCTTTTATTTATATAATTTTAATAGGATAAAAAATTTTTAAATATAAATGACACCATAAGTTAATAAAATGGGAAAGATTTGACCGATTAATGGAATTAAAAATAAAAAAACCAAACATAATAATAAAAAAAAGAAATTTAGGCTAAATAATTACGTGAAATTAATGAAACTTAAATAAAAAAAATCGCCTCTTAAATGATTTAAATATTTTATACACTTTATTTGAGTATTCAGAATTCGAAAGAAACAAAATTTTAAAAATTTAAAGATTTGGCATATTTATGTTTTATTTATAATGAGAGTTAAATATAGAAAGAAAATATTATTAGGGATTATTAAAACGAATTTAATAAAATTTTGAAGTAAATTTGGGATTTAAAGAATGAGCTAGAACTTTCAAAATATAATGAAGAATAATAATAGAAAATAAAAACACTACTATCTGATTAGATATCAAGGACATTTTAAATTAGTTTTGTCATGTATTTTGAAACTGATGCCAATTACAATAAAAATGAAATTTATATTAGTATTGACAACTCAAATATAAAAATAATGAAAGAAATATCTAAAAATTTATATTATTTTTAAGAGATTATTTAATATGAATAAGAGATAACATACAAATATTTGAGACGATATGGAAAAGAAAATTAGTTTTATTAATCTCACAAATTTGAAAGATATATCGATAAAAGATATTTATAAGACGAAAATTAAATATACTTAATATTTGATACCCCGACAAAAATTGGATATTACTAAAACAAAAACCCAAGTATGTCCAAAATTATAGAATTTTATGTTTAAAATTAGTAAAATAATATTTTTGGAATGTAAAATTTGATAAACTTTTATGATTAGTTTTATTAAGTAGAACATTTAACAAGAGATATTCTAAATAATTTAGATATTTATTGCCAATTTGGAACTGAAAACATAAAAAATTTATTAGTATAGGCTTAAAATTTATGTATAGAATGGGACAAAATTAAAATAAATAGTTATCATTATGCAATAAATATTGTTTAAAAATTATTTGAATTAAAAAATGATATAAAGAATGAAGAGTTAAATTAAGAATTCATTATAAATCTAGTTAAAAGGATTCAGAAAAAAAATGTACTTGTAATATTTTATCTACTTTTTTAAGATATTTATGTGGAGAATAAAGAAGAGTATATAGAAAATGATTTTAAAAGTTTACAATAAAGTTATGATACTTATGATTTATTTAATGATTTGGTATATAGCGGTTTGTTTGAAAAGTTAACAGATAATCAAAAGCTATAGGTCTTAATTAGGATAAATAAAACATAGGATACGTTTCCAAATATAATTTTTAAGGTTTCTATGTATTATTTAGATAATTACACCATAAATAAATAAGTAAATGATTTAGTAATAGGAAATTTAATCGAAATAAGCACTAAATAAAATTAATAATTATTTTTAGAAGAATATTTTTATAACATATTTCTAAAATTATCATAAAATTTAAAATATTTTGACACAGAATAATAGAAAATAATCAAATATAATTTTTTTGCAATTTGTTCTTAGTATAAAATTAGTAACTACTTATTAACTAAGAAAAAATATTTTCTTATAGAAAATTATAAAAACCATCAAATGGTTTAAAAATTAATCAAAAAAGCTTCCAATTTGATTTCGTTTGATTTATTAAATTTTATGGGAATAAATTTTAAAAAAGACCATTTAACACTAGAAATGTACAAATTAAATGTAATGAGAAAAATTAAAGTATATATTTGTTAATATAAAAATTATTTAAATATATTATTAATTTATTTTTTAGAAATAATAACTTACATATAGTGAGATAAAAAAGACATTCTAGCATTTTTTTGACCAATCTTATACAGATAATAGAGATTAATATGATAAAAATACTGTTTAGGTTCTTGACAGTATTTATGGAATATATTCGTTGGTACAATTTTCTAAAGATGAAATGATTTTAAATGATTATAAAAATATTATTAAAGAAATTTAACAATAATACGAATTGAATATAAGTGAATTTGAAATAATTAAAATAGATATTTAATATTATTAAAGTTATAATAACGAATTTTCTAAACAAAATTTAAATTTATTGGTCAATTTAGTGAATAAAGGTATTGCTAAAAATTTTTATAATTCAAGGACAATATTAAAACATATTTAGAAAGTTGATTTAACGCCAAATATATAAAAAATAGTTCATCAAATATCTAGTATTCAATTGTAATAAATAAAATAGAAAGCAACAGATCCATATGAGCAGTTTAAATTTATTATCAATAAACCTTTTTATTTGAAATTATTTCGAGACATAAATATTCTAAACCTTAATTTATACTCTGAATATAAAAATCATATTTAAAATATTTATAAATATGTTGAAGAAAAAGTACTATAAAAATAAAATATAACACTACATGAATTATAATGTGTTATTTAAATAATTGAAGAAAATAAATATAGTGAGCACTTAATTGTAAATTGCTAAAGTTTTATGGATACCTTAAATATTTAAAAATAATACATTTAAAGACACGAAATGATCATTTAAGGGATTGAATATCTGATAAAAATATGCTAAGGATAGTATTTAGATTTGAATGATTAAATAAATAAATATAAAAAAAAACTTGATGATATTAGAAAAAATGACAAAATTAAAGATATATAGTATATGCTAATGTTTGATAAAGAATTTGATTTGTAATTTAATTAATTTATAGAATATATACCATCAGTTATATTCCAATAGATTTTATAAAACGAAAATAAAAATAAAGAAAAGGAACGTTAATTACTTGAAGAAAACTTATTAGGTATAATGTAATCATCGGATGAAGATGAAGATGAATGTGAAGATGATTATGAAGATGAATAAGAATTATAAGGAGAAAAATGTGTTAGTGAAGAAAATAAAAATGATTTATAAAAATTAAAAAATTTTTTTTAGAAAATTTTAAACTAATATATGTCGGAATTAATCACTTTGATTAACTATAGATAAACCCCTGAAATTTAATAAATGTTGTTAAATTATATAAATAAATTAAATATTAACATCGTATGTCTTACTTTAAATATGGTAGAAAAAAAATTTTAAATTGATAAAAAACAAATTGATTTGGATTATGAGTTTGAATTATTTTTTAAATAAAACAAAGAGTTAAAATTTTAATATGCCGACAGTTTGAGTGAATTAAAAAATGATATTTAACTATATTCACATTATACATAATTAGAAAATATGGTGTTAGCACTAAAAAATTTATATGAAAAAAAGATAATTATGAATGAGCATTCTTAAGAAATAATTAATCAAAATGAAAAAATTTACAATTTCATTAAATAGAAACCAAATGGTGATTAATATTTTTTATAATTTATGAGAGAATTAAAAAATAATATAAGTAAGGAATATTTCGAATGTTTATAATTTTATGAGGATTTTAGTTAATTGAGTAGTTACTTAATTAAAAATTATAAGATTTTTGATTTTATTTAGAAAAAGTAGATAGATTATAGAGATTTACTTGATAATTCTAATGACATTTAAAATAATACTGCTTTGGTACAAGCTATTAGAGATTTGAATAAAATTTAACCTAGATTATTAAAGATTTTAAATTTAAATACTAATAATAATGGTGTTAAAAACTACGTTTAAGGTATGATAAATATAAAAAAAGTTATAGATAAAGAGTAGTTGGGATTTTACGAAGAAATTAGTAATGTTGGAAATCATTTGTCTGGAATCGAGATTAAAATTGATCAATAAATTGATAAATCATCACAAATTTTGAAAAAAATCAAGTATTTTTTGGATACTGGTTGTGTATAATTTGATATTTTAGAAAGTAATGAAGTTAATTTTTAATCATTCTACACCGACGATAATAAAAATATAGAAAAATTAAGTTTAGAAGAATTGATATAAATTTAAAATAGATCTAAATTGTTGGCCACAAGTTAATCTTATTCCTTGGATGAAAATAAATCTATAGATGCTGAAGATTTACAAAACAATAAAATAATTCATTAGAATGTTTAGGATTTTGATAACTTAGCAATTTTAATATAAGAATTTTATACACTTCTTTACACTTTTATAGAAACTGGATATTAGGATAACAATATTAAAAATATTAAAATAAATATCAATGAAAAAAAAGGTGAAAAGTTGATAATTTAACAAAAATATGAATAATTATTAATAATCGCTCAAAAATGGCGAGATTTATGTTAAAAAGAATAATTGAAATATCCAATAATGACTTTTATATCCCCCAAATTATTTTTTAAAATTTAAATGAATAAAGTTGGAAAATAATCTTAAGATTTACTCGAATTAATTAAAAAATTGTAATTATATATAAATTATCAGTAAATGTTGAGTGATTAAGAGATTAATGACAATATTACGATTTATTTCAAAAAGCAAGATAATAATATCAAAATGTAAGAAAAATTAGAATAAATTAGAATTTTGTTAGAGAAAACTTTAATTTTACCCAAATAAGCAAGTTCAAAAGGTTAAAACTTTGAGATATTTTAGATTTGTTATTCAAATTCTTAAGACTACTTGCAATAATTAGTAGGAATAAATAAATATGAATAAGTTTAGACATCATAGTATATTTTCTGTAATGATAAAACAACTTTTAATGATTTAGAATAATTAGTCTAACGATGCATAATTAATGAATTTGTGAATAAATAATACTATATTTTAAATTTGGAAAGACTGAATAGAGAAATTAGGAATCTATTTCTTTCCTATATTAATTAGATAAATTAAAAAGAATTTAAAAATAATTTATATATATTTTATAAAGACACCGTTGATAAGGAGATTTTTAATGAAATGCCATAAATTAGTATATAAAAAAAATTGGACAAAAAAATGACAAATATAATTTAAAATGTTAATTCAAAAAATTTTAAAGTAGTTTATTCTGATTATGCTGGTTTTGGTAAAACCTTTTATATACAATAAAAAGGATAATAATTAGTTTCAAACAATTAATATAATGACATTATTAAAATACCGATATATGGAAATATAAAAAAAAAATTTTTGTTGAATTTATTTAAAGAAAAAATAAAAGATAATAAAAAAAAATATGTAATTCATTTGGATATATATGAAACGACGGATTTAGATATTAGTTCATTTTATTTTGAATATTTTGTACTCGGTTTGTTAAATGATAATAATTAAGATTTCTTTTAAATTCCATAGACAAGCAAAACTTTTATCGAAATTCAGAATAAAAATATTAAATAATCGAATAATTAATGCGATTTAATTTATTTATATAATGATATTTAAAGTAAAATTCTTAGAAGTAATGATTTTATTGATAGAGTTAAAATTGATTTAATGGATATAAAATCCCCTTTATCTACTACAATTAGATATTTATACGGGTTAGATTAAGGAAGTAATTTTTTCAGCAACTATGATTTTTATTTCGATGATTAAAAAAATAATATTTTAAATTAAATAAATAATAATAAAGCACGTGAATTGTTAAATAAATATTTTGTAAAAGACCAATAGAATGGAAAAATAAATTATTATAATTTAAAAATTTTCATAAACTTTTTTAATTATATGATTAATGGTTTAGAAGTAGATGGGTCACCATTTTTACTTATATGTCTTGATTAGTAACAGTATTCTATAAGATATAAATATATTTAAAATATTTATAATTTTGCTAGAGAATCTTCAATATAAATAGAGTAGTAGAATAATATTGATAATTAACTAAATGATTTAATATTAAATTGCAAAATTGATAAGGATTTAGCAGAATAAATTGATAAATTTAGGAACGTTATTAGATTTAAAAATGTTAAAACAGAGTTTTTATTTATATAGGATGGAATATTACATATATTTTATAAGTAATAAGATAATAGCCTGGATTTTATTAAAATATACTGGAATACATTTCATTAAAATTAACCATTTCCCATGTAAAAAATTAATAAATAATATAATATATATTGATTATTTAACCCACACATATATTATATTAATTTTAACTTTTTCTATATATAATATTTTTTATAGAATGAAAGAATAAAACTAATTTTTAATGTATAAATACATATATAAACTGGTTAATAAAAGCTGGGAAACATATATTTAACTGGATTCAATGGATTTTGAAGACAATAGAGCATATTTTGAGAAAAATTTGAAAGAATAAAAGATAACTAACTATAAAACTTACGATGATTGGGTTAATGATATTACTTAAATTTAAATTTCTGATGAAAACTTTTTTAAAATATCTCTTATTTTCTTAAGGATAAAATCTAGATTACCCGTGATTTTGATGGGCGAAACAGGAATTGGTAATTTATAATTAAAAATTTTAATCTTAATTAATCTTAAATAAAAAAAAATTTAATTGTTTAATGAATTTAAAAATATTAGGGAAAACTTCTATTATTAAACTACTAGCCAAAATTATGGATACAGACCTAATAATTAAAGATGTGCATGCCGGAATTTCTACTAAATAAATAACTGAATATGTAAAAGATAAAATACATGAAGTAAAAAATAAAAAAAACGAATTGATAATTTTTTTCGATGAAATTAACACTAATATCGGCGTAAAAGGAATTTTTAAAGAAATTTTAGTAGATAGAACAATTAATGGCGAAATAATTCCAGATAGTATAATATTTATTGCTGCCTGTAATCCTTATAAGTACAAAACCTAAAAAAACCAAGAAATAGAAAAACTATCTACAGCTATAAACTCTAAACAAGGTAAATAAAAAAAAAATTTTTCTATTAATATTATATAAGTTAAATTTATATTAATTTTTTTTTGTAATTTTAATTAATATATATACAAGCTGGGAATAAAAATTTAATGTCACAAAAGGAGTCAAATTTAGTTTATTCTGTAGAAATAATGCCTGACTCTATGTATCCCTTCGCCTGGAACTATGATAAACTTGAATAAAAAGATGAATAAAATTACATCTCATAAATTTTGAGAAATATAAAGGAATTGGACTTTGATAGTAGATAAAATTAAAATTTATTTTAGGCCTCACAATAAGCTTTGAATAGTTCTTAGGAATTTATAAGAAAATATTTTTTTGAATATAGTGTAAGTTTAAGAGAATTGAAAAGGTTCCAAATTCTAGTTAAATTTTTTATTTGTTAGTTAAGTTAAAAGATAAAATTATATTCCTAAGATAATGAACCTAGTAGTTCCATTTATTAGAAAATGGATGCTTATGAAATTAAGGTAAATAAAAATTAATTATTTATTGGTTTTTTAAGGTTTACTATAATTTTCTCCCTAATTATTTATAAATTGTAAAATCTATTATCTAATACATTATATATTTAAAAAATAACTTTCAAAGAAGGATAAAATCGTTATGCAGAATTTATTTCGATAGTTTTTCTATTAACGCATACAATTTTTTATTAATAGATTTAATTATTTTAAAAAATTATTATTGAATGACATTAATTAGAACAAAATAGTAAAATAATAAATTATAGAGCTTAAAAAGATCTATTTTATTATAATTAATATTAATTTACATACAAATCGGCAACCATGACATATTTTACTTTTTTTGTAAAAATCAAATTTAAATGTAACTCTATTTCATTTTTTTTAAACTGACAAAACATATAGCTTTAGTTTTTAATTAATTTAATTAAAGTTTTAAAATTTGAATATTTTTTTTTATTTTTTTTTATTATTAAAATATATATTATGTATCATTTTAAATTAATTTTCAATTTTTATTAGGAAAGAAGTGTTTTATTGTCATTGTCTTGTTGTTATTATTTTAGACTATAGACTTTTGATCTAAGAAAACAATATAGATAAGAAGTTATTAATAAATGTAGATATTTTAAATAAAATTTTGAAAATGTAATTGATTTAGAATAATAAGATTTAATTAATAAAATTTCACTGCCACCTGGTATTGCTCCGAATATGGCCTTGAAGGAAAATATTTTTACTATATATGTTTGTTTCTTAACAAAAATACCATTATTTATAACAGGTAATAATAAAATCATATACTATTATATTCTTTATATGATAACATTTTTTTAAAAAATTAATATATTTATAGGATAGCCAGGGTGTTCTAAAACCTTATCTATAAATTTAATAATAAATGCTATGAGAGGAAGTCTTTCCAATAATATTTTATTAAAAAATGTACCTGAAATTTAGCCATTTTACTATCAAGGTCATTAATAATCTACATCAGCGAGAATAGAATAATTATTTAACTAGTCGTTATCATTACAAGAAAAAATAAATTAAAAAGAAGGAGCTAATTCTGAAATTTTAATTATTATTGACGAAATAGGGTTAGCTGAAATTTCGCCGCACAACCCATTAAAAGTTTTGCATCCTTTGTTAGAGCCTTCAGAAAAAGAAAAAGAAGTGGCATTTGTGGGAATTTCAAATTGGAGTTTGGACGCGTCAAAAATGAATAGAGGAATATGTTTATAAAAGCCAAAACTAGACAAAGAATAACTGGTTTAAACAGCCAGTGCTATATATTCGGATTATAGAAATGATAAATTTAAAATAGATGAAAAATTAATAAGTATTTTTGGTGATATATCGTAAATTTACCTGGATTATATGAATTATGGGTTAGGTATTGAGCATTTCCATGGTTTAAGAGACTTTTATTTTATGATAAAGTATATTTGTAAAGAATTTTGTAAAGCTGATACTATTTAGTATTTAAATGAAAAAAATATAAATTAAATAATTTTTGATGGTATTGTTAGAAATTTTGGAGGTAAAGAATAATTGCTAAACTAAATATTTTAAATTTATTAAAAAAAGATGAAGATTAAAAATAGTGGTTAAAATGACTTTTAAAAATAATCAAAATAATTAATATAATAAAGTCTTTAATCAGATGGTATATATAATAGAAATTTGATGGTTATAACAAATGATGTTGAAAACACATTGACATATATGCTTGAAGTTTTGTAAGGAATAAAAAAAAATTCATAATAAGAGTATAAATTATTTATTGGGTGTAATTTTCCAGAAGACAGAACTATAGAAAAATCTTATGAACTGATATAAGATATTATTTACTGCGTTGAAAAAGGTATTCCTTGTATTTTGGTTAATTTGAACGAAATTCATTAAAGTTTTTATGACTTATTAAACTAGAATTTTAAAATTTAAATAATTGGAACTGAAAAGTATTTTTGCAGGGTTTCTATCGGAGCTGATAGTAGTACAATATAAGTTGATAAGAATTTTAAATTTATTTTAATATAGGATGAGGCAACATTATTTAAGCTTGATATTCCAATGATTAATAGATTTGAAAAGCATTTTGTATAAAATTTGGTTAAGGATACTCTATTTTAAAGTTTGGTTAAATGGGTTTAAAAATTAAATAAGGAATAAATTATTTTTGCATTTTAGGAAGATTTACCTTTGTAGTCTATTTATAGAAATATAAAAGATAATTTCCCTGATTAGCAAGATGAAGTTATATCCTATAAATTTAAGAAATAGATTTTTAATTTAGCAAATAATTATGGTTTAAAAATCTTGTTTTAAAATTTAGAGAATTTAGAAGATTTGACAGATAAATAATTAATCGAAAATAGATTAAATTAGACTTACTAAAACAGCTTAGCTTAACATTTGTATAAGAATTAAGGAGAGAAATCTCTTAATTTACTAGTATATACGCCATCTTATTAGTAATAATAAATAAAATTAGAAAAAGAAATGAGTGAACATAATTTTATTATATATTAAATAAAAATTAACTAAATGAACAGTGAAAAATAATTGAAAAAGGAATTTTAAGATTATTACAATAGTTAAGATAAAAACACGCTAATAATATACTTTGATTTGAAAAAGGCTGAAAATAACAGAGATAGATTTATAAAAATAATTTACATTTTAAATTAGTTTAAAAGAGATTAGTAATACAAAGACAAAATGAAAAATGTGATAATATTAGTTTAAATGAATTATAAGACTTTGAATGAGGCAAGAAGCGATTAGAAAAAGGCCTGTAATATATGTGAAAAAGAAGGTTTTTCAGTTTTTGAGTGCTAATTAAAACATAGCAATTATTTTGGATTGACTGTCTCTTAAGAATGGGAAGTTGTTTAAATTGATAACATTACCGAAACATTTAGTAAAGAATTACCAATTACTTAACTCATAAAATTTGAATAGTAAAACAAATTATTATCGAAAGAAGTTTTATAATATATAGAGTTTAAATTTTAGCCTGACATTTATTACGATACAATTAAATATTAAGAAGGAAATGATAATAACCTAATAAAAAATCATTAATAAAATGTATATAATTTTATGTAAGAAATTTTCGAAAAATAAAGTAAAAAAAATGAAGAATTAGAGTAATTATAAAAAATCAACCAATTTTTAGTAGAATTAATCATAGGTATCATAGATTATTATTAAAGTAATTTCAACTGGGAGTTATAAAAAATATTTAAATTAAACTTAAAATAAGGATAAACAGTTTTAACTTTGGCATAGCTTTACAAATAATCTTATTATATGCTTTTTAATTAAGTATTTTGTTAATTTATATCTTTTATAGAGGAAAATGAATCATTTTATTCATTATAAAGCCTTAAATATATTGATTTTTGGATTTAATAGATAAAAAACATAGATATGGAAAAAATTATTAGCGGTATAAATAGTATATAGCCGATTAAATTGCCTAAGACGTATAAAATTCCATTTTCTAAGAGTGTCATATAAGAATTAGTGTAATTTTAAAGAAATGAAGGTAATAAAATAAATTATAGGTATATAAAAATTTTTAAAATTAAATTATAATTAATAATATTAGATACTCCATTTTAAGAAATAAATGTGAAAAATTAAGAAGAAAAAATTAATTTATTTAGCAAAGATTAAGATATTATTGAGTAAACTTATTAAATTGATTAAATTTTAATGAAATCGACACTTAATGAATTGATTAGACATGATCAAAGCGCCTTATTTGATTTCATTCATGACATAATAATTTTTCTAAATTACGATTTATGTTAAAATTATAATTATTAGCAATTTGTGTAATTAATGGTAAAAAAATTTGTTGGACCAGATAAATAAAATATCTGTAAATAAATTTTGTTTTTGCTTTTAAATAATTAATTTATGGATGAGGTTTTTACTATTTTGCTACCCTTCTACGAATTTAAAATAGATATCTAAGTAAAAGATTCTTGTAATTATTAAGAATTATTAAAAACGATTGAAAAAGATATGTAAGTTTTAATATTTAGAGATATAAGAAACGAAAAATTATAAATAGAACATTTTTTAGTTTTGTAAGAAAAACATGAAACTTTTCGTCAAAAGTACTGTATTTAAAATGACAATAAAAAGTAAAATTTAGAGTTGATACATTTAATAATAAAATATTTGAAGAATAACAATAATTTAGAAATTGAAAATGTCAAAATGAATAAATTATTATAAAAAATTGAAATAGAAGAAAATTTTTAGCCTCTTTCAGTTTTAGAAACAGCTGAATAATCTTTAGAAAATTTATACTAACTTATTGATAAAAAATTTGACGTTTAGTAAGAAATGAGTTTATTTAAGAAATATTTAATTCAACATTTAATGATAGATAAATTGGAAAACTTGAATTATATTGATTTATTACAGACAATCATTGATGACTTCAATGAAGAATATAATAAAATAACAAATGCAGAATCTATTAAAAAATAATAAGAAAGTGTTGATACAATTACTAAATATCAATGTATATTATAAAAAATTTTAGATTCATAAATTTAAAATGAATAATTGGAAGGTAGAAGCCTAACTGTAAATTAATATTACCTTTAATTTGTAAGAGATAAAATATAGACTATAAAAGAATATGGTATAGATAAATTTGAAGAAATACTAGAACCTACCCAAGATGGTTAGTTAATATAATAATTGGAATATATAATAGGAAATAATAATTATAGCGATGAACCATTTTTTTCTTTATTTTAAGATGTTATATCTAAAAATTTAGAGGAACTTTTAAATTATGATGCTAATATTTTTGAACAGTTGATCGAGATATTTGCTAAAAAACAGGAGGAATAAGCTTTTAATTTAACTGAAATTTAATTTGCATTATCTATTTTTAAAAATTTTTTGACTGATCTTGCCAATGATTTATTATTGATTTTTAAGAGTGAAGCTATAGATGAATAGAGAATAGATGTGTTTAACAAAATATATGAAAAATATTAGTTTTAACAGGATGAGGAAAAATTGTCAAATTTGGAGAATTACATTATTTTTATAATTAAGCAACTTTTTAATTCTGGTTTAAAATTGGATGAAAGTTAATTTAACGAAATTACTAAGGCATACCCAAATAAGCTTAATTTTATAAAAAAATATTTTAATAATAGAGAAAATATTATTCCCCAATAAATATGGGATTATAGTAATTTCGATATAAACGTCCAATAATTTGGTATAAATGAGCTAAACTTTATTATTAATAAAAAGTAAGGTGATAAAGATTAGGAAATAAATAAATAGAAGTTTTAATGTTTTTCGAAAATGTTTTCTCATTTGTAAATAAATAGGTATACTGATTAAGTTAATAAAAATGAAATTTTTAAGCAATAACAAAAATTATTAATAGAATAGTGTGAAAATTTAAAAAGTAAAGACTAAGAAAAAAGATTAATTTAAGCTTATATCAGTAATTTTAGTAAAAAAGTCAACAATATTGAAGGAAAAATTTAATGTCCCTTGAAACAATTAGAAAAATAATAATATTAAAAAGAAGTTGAGTTTAATTAATACTAACTTAGTTATTTTACTTAGTTTATAAGTTATATTCTTTCACAAAATAAGAGTAATTATTTTAGATAGCTTGTTTTGGATCCATAATTAATTTATGAAAAAATGAACTATATTCCATTTTAAGTATAAGATCCGACGATTTTTATAGCTTATTCTCTTTTAAATTAAGATTAAGATTAAATTACGAGAGCTTAATGTAAGACATAATAGTGTGGATACATTTTTTATATTAATAAATGTGGAAAATCAGATGAATCTTAATAATGTCCTTTTTGTAAAGAAATGATTGGTGGAGAAAATCACGAAAATATAAATATGATATAATTAGATAAATAACCACTAACAATTTATAATAAAAATGATAAAAATCTAAAGGAATTGGATTTTATTACGGGACCATTTTGGATTGATAATGATATGATAACTAAATAAGATTATACTTGTAGAAAATTAGATAAGGTAGTTTTTAGAATAGGATAGCTATTTAATTATACAGCTTTAATTATTAATTTAATTATAAGTAGTGAAAGAGTATTCAAGATAAACACAATAATTAAAGGTAATTGTATATAATTAATACTAATTTTTTTAATTAAAAATTTTTATTTTTATTTATATAATTAGGCATTGAAGACGAAAAAATAACATTTGGTTTTTTATATACTTAGCTAAAAGTTTAATGGAACTCGACTTATGAAATATTGAAAAAATATTTAAAAATAAATAGAGAAGTTGATTTTATGTAATTAATGTTCTAAGTAATATAAAAATTAGCTTTTGATAGTTAATAATCAATGAATATTGAGCCCAAATAATTAAAAGACAAAGATGCTAGAATAAATTTAGAAATTTAATTTTAAAAAACTGTTTTATAAATTTTGGATAATAAGAATAGCATAATAAGTAGTATTTTAAATAATGAAAATAATATGTAATAAAAGTGGTAATTTGTATAAGAAATCACATAAATACCTAATTTTGCTTTTAACAATAGTTTTAGATATTAAAAACTATAATAAATTGAAGATATCATTTAATAATAAATAAGTAAAGTTTAAAGTTTATAAATTATAATTGGTAAATAGTATTGCGAAGATGTTAAAAATTTAAATTAAAGAATTTTGCTACTATCATAATTTAACTAGATAATAATTTCCAAAATTACTGGATCTAACGAATAGGTATTTCTATAAATTTTTTTATAATTTATATATTTAATTTTAATTTTAATTTAATTATTATAATATATTTCTTATATTTTATAATTTTAAGGAAATTTAGGGAATAAAGTTAAAAGACATTTTGAAGACTTAGTAAGAAATTAAAATTGGGCAATAATTTGTGAAACTATGGAATGATTAAATAGTAGGGTAGTTGTAAATTAGAGAATAATGTGAAGGATTTGAGCCTAAAATTATTGTTGATTAAAATAACGATTTAGATATTGAAGTGGTAAAATTTCTATTGATAACAAATTATAATAATGCTAAATTAAATAAGCATATAAAAGCTTAAATACAAGATTACAATAAAGTTATAGAAGTATCAGTAAAATAACATAATAATCTAATATTTAGTTTGTTTGATGTAATTTCTGAAGAAGTTAAAGTGAAATTACCTTAATTATCATAAAAAATCTCATTAAATAAAATTAAAAAAGAGTATATTATGGAACCTTTTGATATAGATAGGTTTAATATATAAAATGAAAAATTTTTGCTGAATTAGAATTTTAATAGTTTAATAGTTGGTACTAATAAACAATATAATAATTTAAAGACTTTAGAATATGTTATTTTGAAACAATTTTTTAAAGAAAAAAAGCTTATAGAAATTTAAGATTCTACATTAAAATTATAGTCTAAAATTAGTTTAGATGATAATTTAATTTAATTCAACAATCTTATTAAGTAGAGTTGTGATTTTGATTTAGAAAAAAAGAAGGCTTTAAAAATAAAAATTGTTAATATATTATAAGATTTGAACTATGAATAATAAATCGAATTGTATAATTAACTTTCTGTTTTAATAGAAAGGGTCATTTTGTTTAAGATAAAAGATGGAAATAAGAATTTATTTGTCCTTTATTAAGAATTAATATAAAAAGAGTAATTTTATGAGTTTTAATTAGATACTATATTATTGAAAGATATTTAGCTTGTATTTGAGGCAATTGAGGAACTTTAAATGGATAGACTAACAGCCAAAAATTGTCATAGATTTTATAAAGAACAGGATGATAAGATTTAAATATTTATATAAAAAGCTGTAGAAAAAGAGGAAATCGATAATCTAAAAGATCTGTAAATTTACGTAGGAAGATTCATAATTAGGTAATTTTAATTATGTATTAAAATTAAAAAAGTGACATTTATAGTGTTAAAATGAATAATGATTTTTAATATTTTTTTTTTCAAATAGATAACTTTATAGTAATGAAAATTATAGGGAAAATTTTCCGGCTTTAAATTGTGTATTTTATTTATATGATGAGAGCGAAAATAGTACATTTTATTAAGAATATTAATCAAATGAAGAAATCTTAAATATTGGGGATGTCAAAATATGCCATATTTATTTGTTATATAATGAAATCGGGAAAAAAATATTATTAAGCAACAAATTTTAAAATTTGTAGGCCTAATTTTCTTAATTAAAAGTAGGAGATTCCGTAAATACTATTTTATTTATATAAATTTGTAATTTATATGTATTTCTTAGGTTAATTTTTTTTTAATTAAAATAGTAAAAAGATATAAAATATGAAAGTGAAGAAAAAGTAGAGGATACTTTGAAAGCTAAATAAAGTATAATAGTTAAAAAAAAGAAAGTTAAAGGGCTATTAAAGTGAAAATATATATTATTAACTAGGAAAATTCTATATATAATTTTTTTATTTACTTTATATTAATTAAATACAATTGAATTATATAAACTAAATTTTTTTATTAATAATATATATTATAATGTGATAATAATTAATTTATAATATTTTCTGCTCCCAAAAAATTATAATAATATTAGTAAACATAATAAAACAATTAATAGAAAAATAAAAAATAAAAATAAAAAACATGGAAACCTTACAAGAATTTAATATAAAAAATTAAAGGAATAAAGACTATATAGCGTTAAATATTAAAAATTATCAAAAATTAAAGTCATTATAATATGAAAATAAAATTTTTGATACTTTAAATTTTACTTATGATAATGTTAAAGTATTTTACAATTTACAAGAAACTTAAAACTTTATAAAAGAACTAAAAAATATTTTAGAAAAAAAATTGTATAAATTTTAGGAGGTTAATTTTGACTTGAATAATTAGCCTTTGTTGGTTTAGTTTATATCAATAATAATGGATTTTATTGGAAAATAATCATAAAATTTATAAAAAGTATCTATTAAATTTTAAAATTTCATGGTAATAATTTAAAATAAAATTAATATTATAAATATAAAATTTTATAATCTTTTAAAAAAATAATTTTATATTACAAAAATTTGAAGAAAATTTAGTAATAATAAATAAATGAAGATTTTGAATTCTTGTAAATACCCGTGAAAATGATAGTTATGCAAAAATTTTTAAAAGAATTAGAATTTGTATTTGATAGGGTAGAAGTTGATCAGCCATATATTTTATTAGATAAGTTTTTTAATTAAAACTTTTTAAAAAATAACAATAAGTATTTAGAAAAATTAACACTATTTTTGGATTTTATATCATTTGACTCTTATTAATAATGGAAAAAATAAATTACCTATGTAGAATAAAATTAATAATAAATAGATGTATATTAAGAAGAATTAGAAAATATATCAGTATAAAATTCGAATTTTTAATCTGTTTTAAATTTAACTGGAACCAATTCAAATAAAACTAATAACAATAAAAACTATATAGATAATAATTTTTGTTTATAATAAAACTGTTTTACAAAAAATATTTTGCCACATATATTTATATTTTAAAGTTTAAAAGAATTAAATTTGTGTGCTAAAATTCATTGGGAATAAAAAGAAGAAGCTTTAGTTTTTAGAGAAAAATAACTATGTTTGCCAAATTTAAAAAAATTAAATTTACAATTAATTTTTCCATTAACTAAAAATGAGGTAAAAATTTAAACCCATTATGTATGCATTTTTATTATTTATGTAAATTTATCAATAAATATTTAAATTTATGAAAGAATTAAGATACTTCTTTCCCACTTTATATAATGGGTGAAATGATTTGTTTCGCGCCTAATGTAAGGGATTTAAGCATAAATATAGAAAACATATTTTATAACGACTTTTTAATTAATATTGAAAGTGGGTTTTTAAATTTTAAATTTTTGAAACACATATAAAATTGCAAAATATAAATAAAAATGATGCCATTTACTGATTTTACATAATATTTTAATGAGTATACACAAGATTAAAGCTATTAAAGCATTAATTTAAGTGGTATAAAAGATGTAGATAAGAACTATATTTTGCCTCAAAATTTTTTTATTGAAACTTTGTAGAATTGTATGATGCCTTATGGTTCTGAGTATTTGGTTAATTATTCATTAAATTTATAAAATTTATTTGCAATAAAATTGAATAAAGCTCTTAAATATGAATAAATTAAGTTTTTAGATTAATTCAAGTAAATTAAATGTTTAAAATTAAAATGAATGAATAAATAAATAAATAAAAATAAATTATAATCTTATATATTTAAAATCTTATAATAGGTATTTGACAAAGTGTAATATCAATTTTCCATTAAAAAATATATACAAAGCAAAATTAAATTTAAAAAAAGTACTGATTTATTCCTTATATTTGTTTAAAAAATAAAAAAATTTAAGAATTAAAACAAGTTAATATGGAATAGACAATTTTCCTCTAAGAGATGAAAAATTTATTGAAATGATGAGTTATTTAATTAATCCAAATAAACATATAAATAATTATTAAAAATCGATTTACTAAAATTTAGATTTTAATAAAGACAAAAAAGTCATAAAATTATGATTTAAATTTTTTATATTTGTATATTAAAATAATTATAATAGTATAATATATTTAATTAGTTATTTATTATTCAAGTTATAATTTTGCTGAGTTTATCTTTTTATAATAATAAAATTTTTTATAGTTTTATCTATAAATTCATATGTTATGCTTAATTTTTCACTTGATAGTATATAAATTTTTCGACATTTTAATAATTTAAATTGATTTTTGTTTCTACTTTATATTAAAAATTCTGATATTAGATAATAATTTAGTAAAATTATTATGATAAAAAATCAGTAAATCTCTATTATGAATGATAAATTTATCACTACTTTATAAATAAATATATTTAAAAACATAGGGATTTTTTTTTTTCAGTATTTAAAGATAAAATATTAAAAACACTTAGATAGAATACGCTAAAAATATTATATACAAAAAAAATTGGTTTTTCAGAATTTTATAATTAAATTTATTACATTATTTTATTTTTAATGTTGTAATTTTTATATGGCTATATATATCCTGCTTATACTATTATAAAATATAGAATTATAAATAAAATTGAGTTTAATTTTTTCTTAAATAGTTAAAAAAAAATACTTTCTTATTTTTTATTAAAAATTGTATTTAATTATAATTGTTATTTTCATTTTATCTGAATTTTTATTATTGTATCAGCAGAAAAAAATATTGAAAATAAAAATAAAAAATAACAAAAAATAATAAAAAAAAATTTTTACTTTATAAAAGTTTGATACATGTCTTTTATATAGTAACAAAATTTAAAATATAAATCAAAAACACCATAAAATCAAGTAATATAAAAAGAAAATACTCTTGAAAAAACCAATGGTAATTAATTAATTTAATAATATGATGTATAAAAAATTTTTTGAATAGAAATTATAATATATTGATATTAATATAAAATTAAAGATATTTAAGAAGAAAATGTACAGCTACACAATTCTTAAAGATAATTAATCCCTATAAAGTCGATGAAATCATAAAGCAAAGAAATATATGAATTATAATACTAATAGTAATAATAGTTGAAAATTAAGTAAGAGGGTAATTAGGATAATTAAGTTATTTATATATATAATTTTAATCTTAGAATCATAATTTTTAATAATAATATATAGGTGATGATATTAATAATTTTTCCAAATTTAAGGCGTAAAATACATAAAATTATATATTTAAAAGTAAAAAAAGCTTATAGTAGAATTAACTTTTTTTAGAAAAATAAGATAATAACATTATAATAGATTTGAATTTAAATAAATAATAATACTTGCCAAGTTGTGAAGAAATCATAATAAAATAAAATAATTAATTAAAACAATAATAAAATTAGATAAAAAAACAATTACTCATTTATTAATTTTAGAGAAATATAATAAATTAACTTTGTAATTAAAATATAAGCAAAGGAAAATAAAAACATGATAAATAAAAATCCAATAAAAGTAATAATAGTTATAATATAAACAAAAATAACCAAGAAAATATTAGTTTGGAAAACGATAGACAATAGAATGATATTAATTTAGAATAAATAAAATATAAAAAATAAAAGAAGAATATTTTTTATTATTATTCCTTTTTATTTTTATTGGATATAATTAATAAATATATTAATTTACTTCTGATAGTGCAAATATCTTTTTAAATAGAAAGTAAGTAAATAAATATTAAATTATAAAAAGTTTTTAATTAATTTATTTTTTATTTTAAAAATAAAAATTAGAAAAATAGAATGAAAATTTAATGTTGATTTTGGTATTATTAAGTTGCTTCTATACACTTGAAAGAATATTAATGTTTAAATAAATCTTGGGAAATAAAATATAATTATTAAGGTTTACGGGTGATATTAATATATATTATTAAAGCTAAAAATAAAATATTCATAGTTTTTAGGGGGTTTAAAATTAGTCTAATACGAAAAAAGATAAAAAAAATAATTATCTTATAGAATAAAATTAATTTACCTATTAACAATATACTGAGAATTAATAAAATTTTAATATACCAACTTTTTCTCCCTAAAATTTAATATCATAATAAGAATATAAGAAAATTGGGAAATTATACCTTTTTATAGCATTTTTTATGTTAATTTTTAATTTAGAAATAATAGTGTAATTTTTTGATTTAATTAAAAAACTAAAATTTAGGAAACAAAACCAAAATTAATAGAAAGATTTTTTTTATATGGGTTTAATACTAGAAATTAAAAAATTATAGAATTTAGGTAATATATTTCTATTTTATCTCATAATTTATTATTTATGAATAATTATTTAATTATTTTTACTAGAATTTGCTTAGATATTTAAATAAGTGTTTAACTAAAGATGTCACATTAAATTATATTATTAATATTAGATTTTTGGATTGCTTTCATTAGTATTAATTTTTTAGTGTATATTCTAAAATATAGAGTTGTATTTAATTTATTTTGTTTGTTTCACAGCCTCTATGTTATCTTTAATAATTGTAATAATTAAATAATATATAAAATATAAGTATAAATTGAAATATAAGTATTATTAAAATTGACAATTTCTTAATAAAAAAGATGAATACAGAATTTTATTTTCGGAAAATTAATTAAAAACAAGATATTTATATGGAAAAAAAAATTAGAAATATTTTAAATTTATTAGATAGCTAAGAGCTTAAATAAAAATATAAATAAATAAAGATATCGCCATTTATCTTTGATGTTTGCAAAGCTTAAATTATAGAATACTACATAAAAGAGTATATGTTTAATCTTATTGACCTAAATTTTTGTTTATTAGAGAATATGAATTAAAAACTAATTAATAATAAATCCACAACTGTTCAAGATGATTCTAGTGTCGAATAAATTTAAAATCCTACTGTAAATTAAAGTAATAATAAAAATTAAGTAGACTATTAATATTTGTAATACTTTAAAAATGAGATAAGTAAAAACTTTATGTAAATTTTGTTAAATAGAAATATTTTTGATATTTAAATAAGTCTTTAATATAATTTTGTACAAAATTTTGTTTAAAATAATAACTTAAATGATCAATAACAACTTGATAGTAATAAAAATTAAAATAGTAATAATTATTAAAATTATACAAATATAAGTAGGAAATTATAGATATTTTTAACAGGAGTATATTTATTATTGTATCAAACTTCATATGTATTTTTTTTGAGCTGTTTAGCTTTTAAACATATTTATTATTACTTGTTAGGATTAGGATTAATATGTGGAATTTTAACGATTTATTAATTAGAAAAGCATATCAAATTTCAATTTTAAAATAAAAAAAAATTATAAAAAATATGTTGTCTGTTAAAATTATTTTTATAATACCCGTTTTTGGTTTTAAATATTATGATATAATAGGTTTTATTAGGTAAATAATTATTCATTTTTTAATGTTTTTATATTAGTTTTAATTTTTTATTTATATAGTTAAAGTAGATTAGATTTTATACTTTAAGCCAATTTACATTCAAAGCTTAAAAAATATAGACTCATTTTAGATTTTCTTGATCTTTAAAATTGTAAAAAATAATTTTTAAAAATTTTATATACTACATTATAATTAGATTATAAATATTATTCTTTTGTAGTTTCTTGCTATTATAAACTATCTTTTACTTTAAATGTAAATTGAATAATAAAGCAAAATTGATTTTCTATTTAGTTTAAATTAAGGTGAAGAAATGTTAATAGAAAATGTTCCTTAGCTTTAGAATATAATTTAGATCATTAGTCACGTTTTTTTGGGAATTTTCGTTTTAATTAATTTATTTTAGTTTATTTTAAATATAATATACCGTTTAAAATAAAACAACTGTATTAGAGGCAATAATAACAGTGATTTAGAAAGCCAAAATTATATAAGTTAAGATGAATAAGATTAATCACCAAAATTAAATGAAAATGATGAGCTAAAAGGAAATAATTAAAATATATAATAAAATGATATTCTAAATGAATAAAATAATAAAAATTTCCAAAAATAGATTTAGGTGGAATAAGAAAAGGAATTTAAATATAAATATCAGAGTAAATAAGAAAATGACTAATATTAAAATAGTAAGAATAATAATATTTCTTAAAAATAGAAGGGTTCATCTAATTAACTGCAGAATTCAGAATTTAAAAAGAGTTTATTTAGCATAAAAAAAGGGGTTTCTGATATTAAATATGCTAGTAATAAATCTTATGGTTCTTATGAAAAATCAGGTTAAAATTCAGGATTTAGAAAATAAAAGAATAAAAAAAATACATAAAAATACGATAACAGATTTTGGATACCGAATTTTGAAAATAAAACTTTAACTTAAATAACTGATAATAAAGTCGAATTTTAGTAAAAAGATTAGGGTACAGATAAAAGTAATTAGAATTTAAATATTCATATTAACAAAATATAAAACAAATTGAACCCTGTTTTCATAGACTATTAGAAAGAAGTATCTTACAATTTGAATAGTTATTCACCTATAAGGCATAAGTTTTAATCATAAATTCTGAGGAAACATAGATAAAGTATAAGTTAATTTGGGTATGGTAGTATAGAAAACAGCCCAAATAATTTTGCTAATTATTCAGAAATTCAAAAAAAGGCATTTGAAAGGTTAAAATCTAAAAGTTTTAGTTAAAATAAATTGGAAAAACCATTTTAATAATAATAATTATAATAAATTTAAAAATTACAAGAAAGTGCAAAAAGAAGTTAAAAATTAAGGAAATCAAATTTTTCTATACCGGTTTTTTAACAATAATAGATAAAAAATTAATAGTAAAGTAGTTAAAATATTTAAAACTAGAGTTAATAATCTGGAATAGAAAAGTAGAGTAATTTTTATAAAAGTTAAAATAGTTACAGAAGATATGTTTAGTAACCTTAGGGAACTAGAAGCAGGCTTTCAAGTTCAGTTGGCTCTAATTTTGATTTGTAAAAAATTTTTAGACCAATGAGAAGAAAAACTGAAATCGGAATATTTTAGGAATCACAATTAAGTATTGATTCAGCTCCAAATGAGTTTGACATAAAATTGAAAAACATTGATATAAATATGATGGTTTAATAAAAAAAAAATAGCGGTAAATATTGTTAAAATATTTAAAAAACCATTTATGATTTTAATTTTAATTTTTTTAATTTTTTTATTAATTAATAGTTTGTTCTGAGGTTTATAATATAAATGATCCTCATAATGAATTTCAAAGTTAAGGAGATAATGAATAAAGTTCAAATGAATCAAAAGCATCAGGATCTTAAGAATCTTCTTTTTAATAAATTGCAAATTAAATTAATGATAAAAAAATGAAAGATTAAAATATAAATTTAAATGGTAGTGATAAAGTGGAATTAGAATAAAGTATATAAAAAATATAAGATTAATTAAATTAAATTTTAAGTAATCAAGTTTAAGATGAAAATAAAAATTAAAAAAATTAAGATGATTAATTTTCAATACAAAACTAAAAGCAATTATCTGTAAATAACAGTTACTGCTAAAACCATATACCTTCTGAATAAGAAGATTATTTAAACACTTAAAGTAAGATTCCAAGTTCTTTGATAAATTTTTAAAATTAACATAATATTTATAATTAATAATGGTTAAGTAAGTTTAATAAATGATATATTTATATTTTATTTAAGTTTATGCTTTATATTAAATATTATGTTGTATAATTTAAGTAATTTTATTAATACATATAAAAAAACTATCTATAAAACTACATTTTTGTAATAAAAATTATCAAATTATACTATAAAATAGTCATAGAATTCCATTAGTAAGTTCATGTTTATGAACAAATAGTATTTATTATTTATTTATGATTAAATTTATCCACTATTCTTGACTATCTATATCTAAAATAAGATTGTTTTCTTTATTTAATGATTTTACATTTATTTAATTTTATTAGTCACCATTAATTAAAATA
This sequence comes from Pseudocohnilembus persalinus, assembly GCA_001447515.1. Classification (NCBI taxonomy): domain Eukaryota; phylum Ciliophora; class Oligohymenophorea; order Philasterida; family Pseudocohnilembidae; genus Pseudocohnilembus; species Pseudocohnilembus persalinus. The sequence continues at coordinate 209,554 of LDAU01000144.1, read as the reverse complement.
TCATTAAATTAAGTATATATATTAATATTTTCCTCTTTTAGTTCAATTTTCTAAGTTTTGTGACTTTTACCAGTGTTTAAATTTAAAATTTAAAATTAAAAACTTTTTATAGAACTATTATCATCTTATTATCTTTCATAATTATTTCTTGGATAAAAACTTTATGAATCAGTAACGCTAAAAATTATGTGAAAATTTTTTAATGAAATAAAATTGGTTATTAATTATTCTTAAAAGCTAATTCTTTTAACATAGCAGTTTAACTTCCAATCGTATAATACTATACTATTATTTTATTATTAAATTATTATCAAATTAGCATTATAAGTTTGCGCCTTAATGATTTTGTGTTCAAATTTTTTGAAATTTTTAATTTTTATGCCATGATCATGTTCCAAACTATTTATAAAATAATTATTATCTTATAATGTTTACTTAACTAAATTCTTATTTACTAACCTTTATAAAACATAAATTGTGCAATTTAAGTCGTCTATTATCCCTATATGATATTTGTTATTTAAGTTTATTAGACTGTTTAATTGTATTTTATGTTAATTTCTATCTAAGTTGTGATAGTATTAGAAATTTTATGTATCATTACCAGTATATTATACCATATTCTTCAAATTATTTTTATATTATTTATTTTAGTAATTTATATTTTCTTGTATTTAGGTCATTTGCTAGAATTCTTTTATATACCCACTTTGTTAAAATCTATCAATTTCAAAGTTTAAAATTACATAGTAAAAATTTTATCCGAGTGCAAAAAAAAGATTATCCGAAAGTTGAATTATATCTATTAATTTGTGTTAACAATTAAATGAATATTCTATTTTTTATGCAGGAATTGAATATTGGAAAATTACACCTATATTCGCAAATAATATAATTTTTTGATCTTAAAAATTAAATAATTATTCAATATAAATGCCATTATTTCCCAGGAATTGTTCTAAATCTATTATATGAGAGGGCTTAAATTTTCTATCATTTGAATCATATTGTAGAAAATTAATTTAGTTATTTCCATTTATAAAGCCTAGAGTTTAACAATCTTTATCCCAATACAAATTTTTACTTAAAATTTAGCTGTCACTTTAAAATTCTTAATGTATTTTTTCTTGGATATTTAATTATTATAATAGTTATAGTAATTGATTTTCTTGACTTTCTAATTAAGATGTGCTCATTTTTAGTATTTTTTTATTACAAAATATAGTAATTTTTTACAAGTATTTGGTGTATTTAATCTTTTTTTTTATTTTTTATTTTTATTTCTTTTATAACTCTTTTTCTTTTTTCTTTTAAATTATTGATGTAAGAAATAAATTGTATTTTAGATTAGCAATTAACTTCAAAATAAAATATGAGTTATTTTAAAATTAATTATAGATAATAAATAATTGATACCATGGAATATTAAGAATAAAATATATAATTAGTATAACTATTAAATGTTATAAAAAAATATTTTTTTTTTTATTTCATCATTAATATATAAACAGATTCTTGTATTAATAAAATATTAAAAACAAATTTTTTTCGCACAGAATAGAAATTTATTATATATACCAAAATTAGAAATGTTCAAATATCAATTTCCTCAAATTCTTCAAAGCCACTTTAATTATTTTTTTAATCTTAGTTTATAACTTTATTATTATTAGAATTTTATTCTATTTCTATCTAATCATCATTATCATTAATATCATTATAGTTTATTTTGCTCTATTTTTTAGGAATTTAATCACTATTTTTATTTTAAGGGTTAAAAATGGCAGAATCATTTTTAATTTAGTTATTATTTCCACTTTTATTTAAATAATTATCATCATCATTATCATATTTATCATTATTATTAAATGAATATATGTTATTTTAACTCGATTTTTTTTAGTTTAAATTTATTTTTTCTTAGCTGTCAAAATTTTGTTATACAATTCCACTTTATTATTCATTTTAATAAATATTTGAAGATTTTCTACTATTTATTTTATTAGATAAAGATTTCTCTTCAGCAATTTGACTATTCTTAATTTTATTATTTTGCTAAATATATTAATCATGTTAAGAATTTTTAAGATTGTTATCATTTTAAATATTATTTTAATTTTCCAAACTAGAAACAGAATTTTGTGATTTTTTTTATATTTAGTTATTTGAATTTATATTCTATTCTACAGGTTTGTAAGATGCAGGCTTGAAATTTATATCGTTATCTTCTTTTTTATTTTATATTTGTTTTTATTATATTGAAATACCTGATTAGTTATTGGAAAAAAATTAACTTCTTCTATCATTTTAAAAAGATTCCTCTTGTTATTTTTACTAAATTTATTCATGATTTGTATCATTTATTTTTAAATTTTTTTAGCTTTTTTATTTTATGATATCATCTATCGTATTTATATTTTAATTTTACTAGTTTATTTAGCTGGACTTCAATTCACTTTTTTTTATTTAATTTTCACTATTTATTTTTTGAATATTCAAATTTTCAGAAGATTATTAATTTTTATTATTTAAATATTTTTAAGGTTGTTATGAATCAGATTTATAAAATTATTTTTAATCTTCATTTTTTTTTTAATTTTATAAAGAATTAGAGTTTTCTTTTAAACTAAATTTGGGTTTTAGGCCTAAATTTTATTTATATTTTAACTTTTAGGCGGTTGTACTTGATCTATATATAATATTAACAGCGGGTTTATTTATTTTTGATTTCGAATATGACTTATTTTCATTATTTTTTAAATTTTTTAGAATATTATTATCAGAATATTCTTCAATTTTTTATTCGCCTTTTAATAAATTATTTTTAAATATAATTTACACTTGTTTAATATTAGAAAATTGAAATTATTATATTTATTACCTGTAACAAATTTTTGCAATTCTATTATTTCTTTTTCCTTTAAGTTTAATTCTAAATCTGTATTTTTAATTTATTTCTTAATAATATTATTTTGCCTTTCATTAATGTAATTTTTAGCTTTAAAATTTTCAATAATATTTTAAATATTATTTTTCTGCTTTTTAAGTTTTTCTTAATAAATAGGTAATTCTTTATTAATTTTTTCCTGCTTTTTTCTCTCATTATAATCATTTCTAATTTATATATATCATTAATTAAGATAAAAATTTTTTATTACAAATAGTTTTTACTATATATTATATTTTTCAGCTAATAGTAGAAGTTTTTCATTCTTTTCTAGTAAAATAGACTTCTTTTCTTACACAAATTACACTTCTTTTTCTACATCATCTAGACTATTTTAATATTTTTAAATTTTTCGCTATACTTTTACCAATTCCATTTCTATTTCATGAGCTTTTATTACTGAATCTGGGACTTAATCATTATTTTCCAATTTAGTTAAATTTTTGCTATTAATTTTAAGGGAATTTTTAGTGTGTTTATTTTCTACCTATTTTTAGCGAAAAAAATTTAATTATATAAATATAGTATAATAGAAAAAACTTTTTATTTTATGCATTATACCTTTATATCTTCAATTCTTATTTTAATACTGTCTATTTCATCTATAATATTCATATATTTTTAAGGGTTTTAAAGCGATTCCTTTTTTGAGTATAGTTTTTAATATTCTTTCATCAATGTGTCAATAAGCTTCTCAGTATTTTCGATCTCTTTTTCAACTACTTATATTTAATTAGATTTTAATTGATCTTGTTAATTTTTTTTTTGATTTTGAGCCTATTATTTAAAAAATATATATAATACAAATATATTTAAATTGAAAATAAATTAATAATACATCTTTATTTATTTTATGCGAATTATTTTTTATTTTCTAGGTAATAATTTAATCTAATATTTTCATCTATTCTCTTAATTTGTTGCCTTCTTTTACTATATCTTATTCAGTTAGTTAGGAGTAATCGACATTATTAAAAATTTTTTCTAATTTATGTTCTATAATAAAAAATATATATTAATTAAAACGCAAATATATAAATTTATCATTTTTTTACGATATTTATTATCTCTTTAAGGAGGACCTGGTTAAGAAAAGCTATTTAAGTGGCTGAATTTGGATGAGTTATTTTAAATTATTTTCGAATCATTTTTATAGTTTGTTTTAAATTTGGAAATATTATTATTGTTTTTAATTACTGAGTTGTTATCTAGTGGGTTACTAGTATCTTTAAATTAATTGTTGCTTGAAATGTAGTTGGATTAATTATTCATAAAATTAGTAAACCCGCTATTTTAATAATTTGTGTTTTGTTAAACAAAACTTTCATGTTGACTTTACTACGCCTTAGATTTTTGCAAAGGAGAATCATAGAGTCTTCTTTTTTATTTAATTTCTAATCTTTTTTTAAATATAATTAATAATTATATCAATTTTGCTTTAAAAATTCTTATTATATGAACTAAGGTTATTTGTACGTACAATTATAATATTGCAAACTTTATATAATTAATGCATTCCTCAATTCAACACTTAATTTAATTAAATTGATTATATAATTTATTAATTTAATTTACTTTTTATCTAATTCTTCAAGTTCATCTTCTAAATTATCATATTTACTCAAATATGATTAATCATTCTTAACCATTTAATTTTTTTATTTATTAAATTTTTAAGTTTGCATTTTATTGTATAGAGAAAAGTTACTTAAAATTTTTGTAAGGTATAATTTTTATTTATTTATTTTTAAATAGTTTTATTATTTTTTTTAGAATTATAATTATAAAAAAATTTATGATTGTAACATTTAATAATTATTATATTTATTATTAAATAAAATAAAGAGCGATTTATTTATAATACTACTACTATTATATTCATATTAGTTATTAGTTATAAGAATATTTAAGTATATATTGAAATAGATTAAATTCGTGATATATCTTTATAAATAAATTATGAATAAACTGATTAATATAAAAATTTTTGCTATATTATTTATATACGAATCTTAAATACATTAATATATTTTAACAATTTGAATGAATTTTTTATATTATACTATATTTTTACTTTATTTACTATTAATTATATATAATTTCAACAACATCCATCTTTTTACTGGGATTCTTAATTTTTTCCTTTTTTATTTGTTATAATAATTGTTTCCTTATTAGGTGTAATCAATTAATCCTAAAATACAAATAAAAATAAAACAATATATAATTAAAATTATATGAATATTATATTAAAAATATCTATATTTTTTTTCAAACCTTAATTTGGTCTATGATATAATCTATTGCTTCTTATATATTATGACCTTCTCTAGCAGAAACTTTATAACATTCACATTCTTATTCTTATTTTATATTTTCTATCATTTCATCATCTACTGCATGTTTATCTTAAGGTAAATCGGATTTATTAATTAAAATACATTTTTTAACATCTCCAGCATATTTATGGACTTCTCTACTCCAATCACTTATTTATTTTTCGGCTTATGGGTCTTCTATCTTTATAAAAATATAATTATTGAAAAAATTAAAAAAAAAAATATACAATATGATAATTATTATTTTGATGAAAATAGTTTCTATAAATATAATCTAGTTAATTTTTTTTAACATAATTATATTTTTTATTATTATAAAATATGATTTTTTAATATTATATAATTATGATTTTTTATTTTCTGTTGTATATTTTTTTTATTATAAAATTGATTTTCTATTTATAAAGTTTGTAAATTAATGTTAATTTTTTTATTTATTATATTTATATAATTTTTTTTATACCGAAACTACTATGAATGCTGCGTTGGCATTTCTATAATATTATCTACTAACAGCTCTAAATTTTTCTTATCCGGCAGTATCCCTAATAAATTAAGTATTTTTATTATTTTAATTTAAATCTTTTTTAAAAAATTATAATTTAAATTTATTTAATATTCACCATAAAGCTAGTTTTAGATTTTTATCTCCTAAATCTTTGGTGTATAAATAATTTTCAGGCTCTATAAAATATATTTTTAATTTAAAAATAAATATATTTTTAAAAAATTTATTTAAAGTTTAATCTACAATGAATTAATTCATGTTAGTTTTTGAAATAAAATGATATAAGATATATTTTTATTATTTATATTTTATATAAAAAACTATTAAATTCTATTTATGTATCTTCAAAGTTTTTATAGGTAGGTAAAAGTATATTAAATTTTTTTATATATTTCATTATCTAAATGAAATTTTTGATCTTATTCATTTGTGTTAAAAAGATTTAAAACATATATAAATATTATATTTATAACAAACTTAATTATTTTTACTTTCTGTAACAGTTGTTTGGAATTTAAAATCATTATATACTAGTTTGTTTAAAATACTAGTTTTTCCAACTCCAGGGGGTCCGATTAATATAACTTTTCCTGTAACTTCGCTTTATTTATTAGCCATTATTAATATTTTTTATTTATTTAATTATTTTGTTATGTGAGAGTTTTTTTGTTTTTTTTATTTTTTTTTTTTAATTTGTAATTAAAGAAATTATTTTATTTAGTATTTTATGATTAAATATTTGCTATTATTAATGATAATTTTAGAAATATAATATTTTTTGAAAGAAAAACTAAATACTGAGGTATCAGTAATAATTCTATTTAATTTTATTTTAATAAAGTTTAATTAATTTTGAATAATTGGTTTAATTCTTTTTATTTTATATTACTTTTTTGGTCTCTTAAATAATAGCAATCATTAATTTAATTCGTATATACCTTAGATCAAACTTAAGCCATTTGAAAAATAATTATTAATATTATATCAAAATTGTGTTTTAATATTATATATTATATAATAAAGTTTTTAATTTTATATAAATTAATTTAAATAATTTTAATTCACTTTTGTTGACGAATACAAATGAAATTCTAAATTTATAAAATATAATATTATCTAATTTAAAATTTATATATACCTGTAAATCCTTAAAATTAATTAATAAGGATAATTATAATCTGGAATTATATTCAAAAATAATATACATTCAATATAGTTTATAAGCTCATTAGTAATATTTTCCAAATAATTTTAATGTTGTTTAAAATAATATTCAATTATTATACTCATCTTCTTCTTCGTCGTCTAATCCTTGCTGTCTTATATTGAATCCTTTATTTTTATTTTAAATTTCCTTTAAATAAAAATTTAAAAAATATATCATCTTCAAAATTTTTTAAAAAAAATATAATAATAAAAAAAAATTTAATTTCTAAATTATAAAATTTTATTAATTTACATTTATACATTTTTTTTCTAAAATTTATATTTCTTGTTCTAAATTCAAGATTTTAATTTGTTATTAGTTAATTTTTTGTTCATAAGTAAATTTTTCACGATTATTTTGCTAAATTAGTTATAAATATTTCTCGATATCATTTTTTAATTTTTTATTATCTTCGTAAATTTATAACTCTGATTTTTCTATTTTTTATAATAATTCTGATTTTTCTTGAATTTCTTATTTTAAGTTTTAATTCTCAATTTACATATTATTCATAGTGGATTATATTATTCCAATTTATTATTAATATTAAACATTGGTTTAAACCGAGTTATCAATTTTTTTTGCTAAATTTTCATCAGATTTTCCTTAATTATTATATCATATTATAATTATTTAATTTTAATTATTTATAATATAAAAAATGTAAAATTATATTATTTACTTTAAATTTTATTATAATTTTATTCTATTGCTTACAGCTATTCGATATGATTTTAACATTTTTCAATATATGTTTGCTTTTCTTCTATATTTTTAAGTAAATTACTGATTTAATTTTTTAAATTTTTACTCTCTTTTTCATGCTATAATTTCAGATTTTTATTATTCTATTATAAATTTTCTATTCGTTTAAGTAGTAAAGTCGATTCATCATTTTAATTTTAGATATTTTAATTAAATAAATTATTTTATTATTTTTTTTGAAAATTACTATGATCAGATATCATTTTATTTAAGTTTTATTATAGGTTTTCATTTTTATATAAGTTTTATTTTTTTAGAAAATTTAATAAATCTGCACAATCTTAAATTTATTGAAAATTTTATATAAATTCTTATTTTTGGTTTTCATTTTATTTTTTATTTATATTTTTATCTTGTTATTAATATTAAGTTAACACATCTTCAAAAATTTATAAAAAATCTCCATAAATATTATAAACACTAAAATTTCCTAATTTTTGATAAATTTCTAAACTATTTTAACTATTTTATATAATACTATTAGATAGGAATATAGCTTCATATTCAAATTTTTTAGAAAGTAAAATATCAATCATTTGTATTAATTTCACGAATATATTTAATGTTTATTCTATATTTTATTATTTAAAATATTTGATAAGGTAAATCTGATCAAATTTATTATCATTTTAATAAATTGATCTTATTTTTTCCTCTAAATTTTTACCATTTAAATTTGAAAAACTGTACTTATTTAAAGTGTTTTCGAATTTTTTTTTATTTTAGGTTATTTTATTTTAAAACTAATTTTAATTACTGCTATTATTCATGTTATTATTTTGTACATTGGAAGTTGCTAGTTTTAGAAAAAATAGTCATCAATATTTTTTTTTTTTTAAATTATAATATAGAAATATTTTACTAAAAGATTTTCTTATCATTTAAAATTGATCTTATTTTTCTATTTATTGTTAAATATTTAATATCTGTTTCTCTATATTAAAAAAAATGTTATTTTAGTTGTTTCTATCTTATTTTTCACCATATAAAAAAAGCTCGAATTATTGGCTAAATAATTTTTTGTTAGAAAGAAAATCAAAAGCTTAATTTTACATCTACCTTATAATTTTCATAAAGTTTTAATTATATTATAATAAAAAAAAAATTTTATTTTTATATTATTGTTTTTACTGAATTAAAGTACAATTTTAAGGAATTAAATTTGAATTTTTTTATATCCTAAAGGATTTTCTTTAGTTTTCTGTTTATGGGTTTCTTTTATTTGAATTTTAATTTTGTAATTACTTTTATTTTTGATACATCTTCTTTTTTTTATAAATGGATTATTTTATTTGCTAATTTGATAAAATTTCACTAGAATTCTTTCAATTTTTTATTCAGAAATTATAAGTTATTTTAAACAAAAACTTAACAACTTTAAAATAATTAAAATTATTCTATTTAAATAAATAATGTAAATATTTTGAGATTTTAATTCTAATTATCAAATAAAAATAAAAAAAATTAACAAATATATAAATCAAAATGATAAGATAAAATAGTAATTTATTTTAATAATAAGTGTAAGAATTATCAAGGGATAGTATGTAAAAAGCATAATAATTAATAGGTGATGAAAATATTGATGAATTTAGTAATAATAAAGATATGAATTAATAAGAATATTTAAATGATAGTATGGAATGTTATTCACATAAAAATATAGATAGTGAAAATTTAGAAGGTAATTAAATAAAAAAATTTATATAATGAATTTTTTAATTGTTATAAACCAATATATTATTATTTAGATTTTAGTAAATAAGAGTTATAAGAAAGGTTGTCTAAATTTAGAAATTAAAATAAACAATTAATTGATTAAATTGATCAAGTTAGTAAAAATAACTAGCTTTTGAACAAAAACAGTAAAAATATTCAAGAAGAAATTGATAAATTATAGTAAAAAAATATGAAGAATTATATAAAATTATTAATAATGAGAAATAATATTATTTAATTTTATAAGACATGAATAAAGTTCTTAAGAAAAGAAATAAAATGAACAAATAACACAATTATAAAAAGAATTTAAAGAAAAAGAGGAATAAATTTAACAACTATTTTTGGACATAGATAAATAGGACGAAGAAATAGATTTGCAATAAAATTTTAACGATCCAAATTTTTTAAAAATGAAGGATAATTTTTAAAAAGTGGAAGCTCTTTTTACTGAGTTTGAAAACGAAACCAAAATTAAAATTGAAGAGTAATTGAAGGGTAAAAAGTAGAAATTACAGGATTTGAAAAATAAAAATGAAAATTACGGAAATTAGTTGCAAAAATTGGAAATTTTAGACAAAAAATTTAGGGACATATAGGAAAAAGAACCGAAATTGAAAAATTTGATTAAATAATTTAATGGAGAAAAAGAAAAATAAAGAAAAAACAATTAGGAATTGATTAGACAAATTTAAGAAAAAGAGGAGATATTGAAGGAAAAAATGGATTATTAAAATAAAAAAATAAATGAAATTTAAATAAATTTTAAGGAGGAGGAGAGTTTTATTAATAAAAATTTTTAAAAAGAAATTAAAAAATAAGAAAATGAAATCAGCGAACTGGAATCTGAGATTTAGTAAATGTAAGAAAATTAGAAAATTGAACTTTAAAAATAATAATATGAAGAAACTTAATTTGAGTAAGAAGAAGAAAAATAGACTCAAGTTTTGGAAAAATATAAAAATTTGTTAGAAAAAATATAAAATTTGGAATAAAATGAAGGAAATTAATAGAAATTTTAATAAAAATTAGAATTAATTTAGAGTAAAATGTAGAAGTTAAAAGATTAATTGTTGGAAAATAAAGAATTAGATTAAAAATTAAAAGAAGAAGAATAAACAGAAAATGTATTTATTTTATTATATTTTATATTTTTTTTTATAAAAAAATTATAATAAATAAATATTTTTTAGAAAAAATTAAGGTAATTGTACTTGATTTTAAAAAATTAAGAAAAATTGGTTTAAAAATTAGAAAATCTCAAATTGGATAATATATTTGAAAGTCATAATATTTCAAAACATGGTTAAAATTAAAAAATAGATAATTTTAAAAATGAAAATTAAAACTTAATTTAAAGAAATTTTTAAAAAATAAATGATAGTTCTTAAAGTTCATTTTTTAGCAAAAGACAGCCGAGTGTGATTTAAGAGTCGGAAAAAGAGTATGAAGAAGAAAAAGACAGTGATATTTTTTTTTCTTATGATTCTCAAACAAATGAAATACTAATAGATATTTTTTTTTTTTTTATATTATATTTAAATAAAATTTAAAGAATTTAAGAGTTTGGAAAGAGGAGAAAGTTTTGATTCTTTAAATGATAAAAATAACGACCAAATTAAAGAAAAAATTAAAGGCTTAAATTTAACATAATTCTAAATTGAATAATTAAAAGTGGAAATTGAGTAAATGGATTTAGAATACTAAGATCTTTAAGAAGAATAATAGCTTTTATAAGATTTTCTTAATAGTAGCGATATTTCTGAATTGAATAAGTTTATATTTAATTCAAAATTTTCAATTTTATAAAGTAAGTTAAACTTTAATATACCAATTTTTATTATTTTTTTATTTAATTTTTAAATTTTTAAAAAAAGAAAAAGCTTAGCAGAAGAGAGAAGATATTGAACTTATAGAGAAAAAAAATGAGTTGGAAAAAGAAGTTAAAAATTTGAAAAACGAGATTACAGAGATTGAAGAAGATTTGTATGGAAATTAAATGACTGCAAGCTGGCAAGCAGAATAAAAAGAAAAAATAAAAAAAAATAATAAAGATTTAATTGAATCTTTATTGAAAAAATTACGGGCTTATAATTTAAGCGAAAAATAAATATAATCTTTAATTGGAACTTTGGGAATCACAATAGAGTTGTAGGATTAATTAGAAGATTAGGTGAATAATTATAAGAATTTGTCAAAAAGCGAAATAAATAGCAAAAAAAGTAGTTATATAAGTTAAAAATCTGCAAAAAATAACTTAAAAAATTCTGATAAAGCCTATTAAAATTTAAGCTAAAATAAACTAAATTAAAATTAAGTTTTAAATAGTAATTTAGAAAATTAAGGTAATCGAAATTACAGTTAATAGTTGGAATTTTATAAAAATAGCTTGGAAGAATGAATATAAAATGTTAAAAAAAATTTTTAAAATGTAATTTAATAGGTCTAATTTTAAATTATGAAATGGTTTACTATTTTTAATTGATTTCATTCTTTCAAAATTTTTATTATATGTATCATATATTATTAAAAAGTTATAATAAATATATAAAATTTATCATTTTCATTTAAAAATATAATATATATTAATATATAAAATAATAACCATGCATGCTTTTCAAAAATTTTTTATCTTTTGTTCTAATTATTATCACTATTTTAAATATTTCTCTTAGTTATTATTATTATTCTTTTTTATTTTTGTTGATTTTTTATTTTTTCACTTGCTAAAAGCTGCATCCGAAGATAAGATTGCGGAATCCTAAACAAATTAATCGGTATTTTCGTCATATCTGGGGATTTTAATAATTTTGTATTTGTGTAATTCTTAGTGGATTTTATAATTTAAAGCATACTTGTTTAAAATATTAAAATTTAAGTTAATTATTCAAAAATAATTTAATAAATTTAAATTAATCCTTGAAATTCCTTTTATATTATATATATTTTTTTATTTAATTATTTTATGCTGCATGTTTCTTATTAATTCTCCTTATTATACTTATTATATAATTACTTTTTTTATAATAAGAATTACAAATATAAGTATTAAAATAGGATTGTAATTGCTTTTTTTTATTAAATATAAAAAATTTATTTTCGATTGTATTAACTGCGCATTATTTTTATTATTATATTTTTATCTTGTTTTATCTACGCCTAATATAAATCTATTATTTAATATATTATATTTTCGGATCCATTTATTTAAATTCACATTAAAAATTAATAACATTTATTATTATAAAAAAAGATTAAATATTTTTTTCCTCAATAAATATTATATAAAAATTTGCTTTAAGAACTGTAGGATATGTATTATAATTACTTATTTGGTTTTGTGAACACATTCTAAGAAATCTTCTCCTTAATCTCTACATAATTTGACGGGTAAATTTTCTGATTTAACACAAGTCATTAATCTTTCATAGAAAGGATAACATTAGGTTACCCCTCCTTGCATTCCAAATCCTGAATAAGACATTTTATTTTTTGTATTATTTAATTGCGAGTTTTGTGAAAAAAAATTATTTTATTTTATTAATATAGAATTATTTATTATCTAATTAATAATTAAATTAAAAATAAAAAGGGGAGTAATTGGAAAGTTTATTAGTTAAAAAATTAGAGGAATAAATATTAATAATTATTATTAAATATCGAAATAGAGTGGTCATTAAAATTTTAAAAAATATAAATTGTATAATTTTACTATTATTATTTCTATATGATTCATTCATTTATTCATTTCTTATAATTTTAATTTTATTGCTATATAAATATAATATATATGATAGGCTTAAAATTCAAATTACCATAAATATTAATTTATTTTAAAATTTAAATTATTTTATCTCCCAAATAAAAACAGGGAAAGAAATTAAAAAAAAGAAGCAAAAAAAACTCAGTATCTGCTAGAAATATAGCTAGCAACATCAGCAGCCTCAGGGATTTATTCAGCAGCTTATTTCAAAGCCGCAACAGTATTTTCCTTTTCACTTTCGAAATCAACAGAGTACATAATCGAAGCGGGTCTATTTTCTCTAAAGAAAAAGGGATTTAAAGCTCTCAAAAAAACTTACTCAAAAAGCCCATAAACACATCTTTTAACTTGGGTTAAAGGGCCAGTATTTCCAGCGGCAATTTCGTTGAAAAATTGTTCTTCGGAGCCTTGGCACTGAGACCTTTGCTTTTAAGAGTATTCGTACTGGTCGAGTTCCCAGGCGTGGAAGTCTACGTTTTCGTATTGGCCTGAAAGAGTCTTGGATCTGAAGGCACTTAAAGTAGCGTTCCAGATGTCCTCGTTGTAGATTCCTGTTTATTATATTACCCATGATTTTATCTACACATCACTTCAGGTGCCTAAATTAAATAATTAGTAATTTAATTTTTATTTATTTATTTATTTATTTATTTAGCCATTATAATAATAACATTTTGGTAGAGTATAGTTGTTTATAATATTTTAATGAATTTTTTTATTTAAATTTATTTGAGGTTTTTATGATTAGTTGGCTAATTTTTGTAAGTTTTAAAAAGTAAAGTATGTAGTTATATTTTTTTAGCTTTAGTTTTTAGAATGTTTTTATTTAAGTATCTAAAATTTTATTTCGTAAATTTATATATAATATATTTATATATTTTTTATATTTTTCTAATTGTAAAAATATCAGGAATACTTTAATATATTATATATTTAAAAGTTTTAAATTACCTAACCCAACTAATCCTTGAACTAAATCAGAGAGATTTTATTAAGAAGCATATTGAATTTTAGATAAAATTTAAGGTTAAAGATAAGTGTTATAAATTTCAGTATTTTTAGAATTTTTAGGTTATTAAGCTAAAACATAGACGTAATTGGTTAAGGTTTCGATGCTATTAGATTCAGCTACTCCTGATTTAAATTATAATGCGATTTCTTAGACAGCGTCTTAAATAAAGGATTAACTTGCTTAAGATTTTTATTTAATTTCTTAATAAACGGAGGCATTATTTTCTTCTGAAATATTTTATAACCATTATTATTATTTGGCTACTTATTTGACTAATTAATAAGAAATTTGAGACAATTCAAAGACGTCGTGTCCGTGCCCTCTGGTTAATTATTGTCCAGGGGTGTAATATAACCAGGCAGGTTAGAAATTGAATAAGGGAGATTTTACCATAAATTTGTGATTTACTTTATTGAAGTTTGAGGCGCAAACTAATCTGTCGAAATTTTTGAAAATACCTGACATTTTTATTTTTATTATTTTACTTGTTTTTTAGTATTTATTTAGGTGTTTTTGCTATGATTTTTTTTTGGGGTGCGGATATTTTGTGTGTTTAAATTATTTCTTTTTTTTAATGTAGTAGGTTTTTTGCCTTCTTTGTAGAAATTATTTCTAGAATTATTTATATAAATTAATTAAAATATTATATATGAAGAAAAAAAAAAAGAAAAATAATTAATTAATTATTTGTTTGTTTGTTTATTTATTTATTTATTTTTAATAAGGAAATTAAATTAATTATTACTAATACTAATTGTTTTGAATAAATGGATTAATTATTTGTATTTAATATATTAAAAAAATGTGCATGCTTTTAACTAATTTGGTTTTAATCAGATTTTAATTAATTAAGAAAAGAACCAATTGACCATTCTTATATAGTAATTATTAGTGTTCTGATATTTTTTTATAAAAATATCAAAAAATAAACAAAAAATTTATTATATTTATTCAAATTCACTTAAAATCAAAAAAAAAAAATAAGAAATAAAAACAATTATAAAATAACAAGCTTTATATTATAATAAAAATAATTAAAAAAAAACAAAAATTATCGCAAAATTAAAATTTTAAAATGAGTTAACCTTTATTTAAATCAATTGAAATTCATCCTTTAGTTTTATTATCAGTAGTAGATCATTATAACAGAGTAGTTTAAAAAAACAGAAATTAAAGAGTTGTCGGTGTTTTATTGGGTAAAATTTTGCATCATTTTAATATTTATTAATTCATATCATTTTTTTTATATATTTTATTTGATAAAAAATCTAAAAAAATACCGTGAAATTATAAAAAAATTTAGGTTTCCAAGTAAAATTGTAAAAAATTATTAAATTTTAGGTAAATATAATGGGGACACAATTGACGTCAGTAACAGTTATGCTTTACCTTTTGAAGAAGACCTTAAAGAAGGTGGAATTTGGTACGTTGATCACGGTTATCATGAAAAAATGTACGCCATGTTTAGAAAAGTAAAAATTATATTAAAAAAATTACAGTAAATTTAAATATAATTAAAGAATTTTTTATTAAAAATTGTTGTATAAAATTTTAGTGAAATAAAATATATGTTATATGAAATTTATTAAAATTATTTATTTATTCAAAAAATTATAAAAGATTAATCTTAATGAAGAAATTGTTGGATGGTATACTACTGGAGTTAGATATAAAAAACATGATATTGATATTAATGAACTTTTTAGAAATTATTGTGCTAATCCTATGTTAGTTGTTATCGATCCTGAATAAGTGGTAAATAAACTAAAAATAAAATAAATAAAAGTTTTTTTAGGTTAATATTAATTTCATTTTTTTTGTAGTATTTTTTTTATTATAATTGTTAATGTTTAAAATTTTTAAGAATAGATTCTATTTTTTTAAATTAGAAAAACTATTATTTTTTTTAAAAAATATGAAAATAAATTTATTTGTTTTTTTTTAATTTAGAGTGAATAAGCTTTGCCCACTGAATGTTTCTAATCTGTTGAGGAAGTTAGTGGAGATGGAAAAATTATTAAAAAATTTGTTTCTATTCCCAGTACTGTTGTGGCCACTGAACCTGAAGAAATTGGAGTTGAGCATTTATTAAGAGAAATAAAAGATATTTCTACTGATTCTTTGACAAATACTGTAAAATATAAAATAAAAATAAATGAATTTAGTTTTTAAAAAAGAAACTCATTTAATTATTAAAAATAAAAACCATTTTAGATATTAAAAGTAAAATTTATAACTATTTTAAAATATTTTAGCTAAGATAAAAAGTGTTAGCCATTAAAGGAATGTCGTCAAATATTATAACTATAAATAATTATTTAAATAAAGTGTACCATGGCAAAATTTAACCTAACTCTTAGATTATGAACAATATTTAGGTAAAAAATTTGTATATTTATAAAATTTAAAATTAATTATTATATAATTTATTTATTAAAGGAAATTTTAAATTTATTACCCAATCTTGAATCTGAGGAATTATTAAACGCATTTACTGCCAAAAATAATGATTTAATTTTTGTTTTGTACATATGTTCTATGATAAGAAGTGTAATTTCTTTGCACAATTTAATTTAAAATAAAATTGATAATAGAGAAGCAGAAAAATAAGAAAGAGATAAGGAATTGAATTAGAAAAAAGAAAAGGAAAATGCTGAAGAAAATAAGAATAAAGAAAAAGAGGAAAATAGTACTACTGCCCAAAATAAAGAAGAAAAAAAATGATTAAATCTAATATTTTTTAATATATTTATTGTTAATTTATCTTTTCTTTATAAAATATTTTGTTTAATATCTAGAAATTAAATATATATTATTATATAGTATATATAATCTTAAGTTAAAGTTATATACTATGAATTTATGATTATTTTAATAATAATAATTTAATTTTACATTATACTAGGAATTTTAATTATAATATTATTAATTATTTATAGTGTGTTTAAAGAAGCACTCTACTTGATTAAATTGATATTTTTATGATTTTAAAATTTTATTAAAAATTTAAATTAAAAATTAATTCCAGTTTAATCTACTATCTTTTTCAAAAGATGGTCTAATAAGAAATAAAAAAACTAATTATTTTCTAAGATGTAATATTTTAATTAAAATAAAATCAAATAATTTTAGAAGAAAAATAAGAAGTCATAGGAAACAATTAATATTTAATAAAAAACAATAAATCTAATAAAAAATAAAAACAATTCAAATAAAAAGTATATAAAATAAAAAAAATAAAAAATAATTTAAAGCAAATGAGTTATTTCGATAATAAACTAGACGATTTAATACCCGAACTTTCAGTTGAAGTTAGAAAATACAGTTAAAATCCTTAGTTGAGTCATTTTTTAAAAAATAAGATAAATATTTCTAAATAAGCCAGATCATTTTCTATTAATGAGTAACCAAAAAAATTGAATATAAGTTCAATGGAATTTTCACCTTAATAGAGAAATAAAAACTAAAATTTGAAAAAATTTTACTCATATAATCCTGATTACCAGCCAAAATAATAGGACAATTATAATTCGATAAGTTTTAGTTAAAATTAAAAAAATTAGGGACAAAATTTGGGCTAGAATTAGTTTTACTCACCTTAGAAATAAAGGAGTATTTAAATTGATGAGCAAATTTAATTTTCTTCGCCTACTTAAAAATAGAAATTAATTAATTTGAGCAAAATGGACAGTTTAAGCACAAATTTACCTTCTACTTAGTTTTCTAATTAAAATTTATACAGTTAATAATCCACCAAAAACCATTTGTAGTAAGAAAAATTGAGTCCCATAAAATTGACTGAAATTAGGTAAAAATAATTGATTTTAATAATTAGAAGTTTTTTAATTAAAAAATATTTTTTTTAATTTTTTTTTTTTAAGTAAAAATTTAATAATTATTATTATTAAATGAAACTTTTTATTAGAAAATAAAGATATTAATAAGAGTAAATTGTGGGGAAAATGGCATAATAGTTGCATAAAATATGTGTAGATAATTAAAAATTAGAAAAATTTTCTAAGTTAAATAAGTATAAAGAATTTTATGAATGGGATTTATAAAATAGAAAAAATTAAGAAAGATAATAAAAACAAAAGGTAATATTAATATTTTATTTTTAAAAATAATCAAGAATAAAAATTAAAATTTTTAAATTTATTTTTTAGACTAAAGAACAGTTATTAAAAGAATAAAATGAACTTTAGGAAAGAGTTTAAAGAGAAAAATAATAAAATAAAATGGGACTTATAGAGGCTTAATAAAATTTCTTAAATTAAAGAAATAATGAAATTTCTTAAGAAAAGGAACATCGATTTGTAAATAAAATTTAAATTTAAAATATTATTAAATATCTTAAAAATAAAATATAGTATAGAATTTATATATTCAGAAATATTTAAATTTTAATAATTTAGTAAATTAAGTAAATTGGATAAATGAACCGAATTATTGACTATTAATAGAGAAAAGCTAGTTATATGCAAGTGGTTTAATAACACAACTAATTAAAGAATTAAAAATAATATATATAGGTAATAAAAATATGATTTTAAAAAAAATTATTATCAATAGAATATTACTAATAATTTCCATTTATTTTATAAATTTTATATTTAATATATTTTTATAAGGAATTACAAAAAATGGATGCTGAAAATAACTATAAGGAAAAAATTATGAAAGAATAATTAAAATAACAAGAATTAGAGGTGATTAATTTAAACTAATACTATATTTTTATTAAATTTTTAAATTTAAATAATTATTAATTTTAATTTTTAGAGGAATATAGCTTATTTAGAAATGGACCAATAATTTGCTTCATAATAATTATAAGAAGCTCAAATGGAATCACAAGCAGACATCAAAAATTATTATATAGAAACTAAATAAGGGTTCAATGTTGAAACTGCATCTTTATAAGGGTTTATGAAAAATACTTCTAAGCCAACTCCGCTTAATAAACTAAAAAACATAGGGGTCTTAAAAAATTAAGAAAAATATTCAAAATTTGTTTCTGATCCTACTATTATGAGTCCAACGCTGGAGTCTAAAAAAGTCATTTGAAATGTTTTTTTTCAATTTTTTATACATTTAAATATATATATAAATATATAAAATTTTAAATAAACTTAGTCAATTTAAATGATTAATAAAAATTACTACAATATAATTTTAAATATTTATATGTATTTATGTATTGGTATATAAATCTACTGATTTTTGATACTATGATTTTTAGTAATTAATTCTATTAGAATATATTTTTTTAAAACATCAAAATTTAACAAAAATTACTAAATAGCATATAAAAATAAAAAAAATAAATAAAAATTATAACTTATATTTATTCATTTATATTTTTAAAAAAAATGAATACCTACGAAAATTAGTTATAAAATATTCCTTATGATTTATGTTTAAATCATGAAAATCAAGAAAAATCATGGGTTTGTTTAGAAAAGTCTTGTATTTTAAAAGGTATAAAAAATTATGTTAAATTTATTCTAATTTAAGTAAATTATTATTTTAATTTATTATAATGAGAATTATATGTATTGTATATAATAATTAATATATATGTATCTTTAAAACTTTTATTAATTTTTAAGGGGTTCCAATATGTTTTTAATGCTTGGAATTATGTCATGAAGGACATTTTATAATATAAATTAATTAATTATTTAATTTTTATGCGATGGACATGTAGAATGAATATGAAAGATAAAATAAATAAATTTTTACACAAATTGAAACAAAATTTGGCATTTTATAAAATTAATGTCTATAATTGTAAAAAAAGATCGACCAAATGCAGAAAAATATTTTTTCAATTTAACAAGAAGCTAATACTTTTTTATTAGAGTCATTTTAAATGTTTGGGTAATAATTATTTAATTAAAATAAAAAAATAAAAAATAGAAAAATAATAAATAATTTAAAATTAAATAAAATAATTAATATCAGACCTTTGAATAATTTGGATGGAATTATAAATAAGTTTAATTTACAATAAAGTTTATAAAAAATAATTAAAAATTATGACCTTTATTATATTGAAAATGAAAAAAGGGTTAAATTTGATATAAGTTAAAAAGATTTAGAAAAAATAAACGATTTAATTAATGGGCTTTCTGCAAATAAACAAAAAGTTTTGACATTTATAGATGTATACAAATTTAATTTATTTTCTTATTATAATAATTTTTTTTTAATTATCTTTATAAATTAAAAATTCAATAACTTATTTACTTACTTTATTTTTAACTTAAGGTTGCAAATTAAAATTTAGAAAATTTATAAGAAAAAATTGAAGAGGTAAAACCAGTTTTTGAAAAAGAAATGATTTTTTAACAAATCAAAAATATAAATTTAGAAATAGAAGAATAATTTTAAAAATAAGAAGATAATGTTTTAGTTAATTACATGGGAATTAATTTGGAAAGAAATGGAGTTGAAATAGAGTCTGGTATTTCAACTATGTAATTAATATTATTATATAACTCAATATTAATTTAAAATAATTAATAATATTTGGAATTAATATATAAATTGGATATTTAAATGATTAAAATTGATAAAAATAAAGTAAATTAGAAGATATTGCAAAGCAAGGAAATACTTAAGTTTTAAATTTTTGTATAGAAGATAAATAATATGATGCTGAATTTGTCCTTAAAGATTTAAAAGATGTTCTAAGAGTTTATATGTATAAACCTTAAAAAATGAATATTTATGCCCCTTTATTGTAAGAAGTTAAATTGAAAGAAACAAAAAAATTTAGCAATTCATTAAGCTACTAATTCAATTTATAATAGTTACACTTGCATTTCAATAAGTAAATTTTTAATCATAAATTAATTGTATTTATAGGAATTTTTAATATTAATTCGCCATTTTTATATTTAAAATTTTAGCTGGAAATTCAGTTTATTTGAGGATCCTAATTTCTTTATAGACTCTTTAAATAAAAATATTAAAAATATTCCTTATTTAGAAGACTTTTATTTAGACTTATCTAAGTATTATTATTTTATGAAATTTTATTTTTTTTTCATTTTACTTTATTTTTCCTATTAATTTAGTATATCAGTAAGTGGGTAGGATCTAGACATTTAGGAAGAAACGTTTAAAAATATGTGTAAATGTATAGAAAATGCAAATTTTTTAAAAAACATTGGTTTAATATTAAAAAATTGGGGAAAAAGTTTAACAGAAGACAACCTAATTTATTTGTAAAGCATTTTTAGCAAAAGAAAATTTAAAAAAATCCACTTGAATTTAAAAAATTGGGTTTAAAATAATGAAGAAATTGCAGATATTTATTACCCTATGATAAATATTATATAAAACTAAAATGGAAATTAACTAACCGATTTAAGTATTGATTTCACAAAGTAAGGACCTTTATTTATATTTAATTTAATAACTTTATTATTGTAATATTAACTAATAAAATTATACCTTATGTATTAAAAGCTTAATAATGAACTATTAAGAATTGTAGAGTAATCTAATTGAATCTTGTTATAATATTTAAAAAATGAAATTTAATTTTTAAGAAAATAAGTAATCATATTTATTAATAATGCTAAGTTTTTAAAATATTAATAATTTTTAAAATTGAAGTATTCACTTAGAAAAAGACTATGTTATTTTTTTAGGTTCTTTAATAAAAGACTTTAGATATTTGACTAATCTATAATTAATAAATCAAAATAAGTATAAATTAAACTATTGAATGTTATTTTTATTTTTAATAAATGAAAATATTTTGATTATTTATTAGTTATTGTATGAGATAATAAGATGATATAGTAATCAATATGGAGGTTTTACTGCTTAATTTGATAGAAACAAGGCAATAAATATGCTTAAAATTTTAGGCTATAGAAAAAAATAATTTATATAAGAATTTCAGGAAAGAAATAATTTGGGAAATAATTCAAAATTCTACCCTTTTTTAAAATAACTGATTTTAAATAATATTTAAATTTGAATTTTTTAATTACTATATGTTTACATTATAAATTTTTAAATGATTATTATTAAAAGTAATGTGTATTAGTTTTTTTATTTATAATTAAATCCATTAATGCAAAAAATTTAAGATATATGGAATTATAGAGGATCTTTTTTCTATTAAATTTTATTCTAATAAAATTTATTAATATTAAATTATAATAAGAAAATTATTAATTTTTAATCAAAATGAGTTTTTCTTAGCAATAATTTATAGAATTGATATAAAATTTAGAAATACAGGATTAATTTGATGCATGTTTAAATAAAATAATGGAATGTGGTAGCGAAAAAAGAAATGAAATTAATGAATTTTAAGAAAAATTAGAAAAAAAAGAATAATAGTTGTATTAATAAAAATTTGAGATATAAGAATTAAAAGAAATAAATTCAAAATTATAAAAAATTATCAAGGAATAGAACAAAAAAATTAAATAACTTGAAAGTGTAGTTGATGAAGTTAGTCTAAAAAAAATATAAAAAGAAAGTTAATAAAATAAAAAATAATAAGAAAATTTTTACTTAAAGTAAATTTAAGGCTTAGATTAATTATAAAACTAAATAAAAAATATAAAAGTTAAATATATTGAACATTTGAAATCGGGTATAATATTATAAAATACATTTAACATTTTAATAAATTAATAAGCACATATAAATAAATCAAATGATATTTTTTAAATATTTTTTTAGCTAAAATTAGTAGTTTAATAGAATTAAAAAAAATGAGGCAAAATATTTAGTAATATGAAGCCTTAGATATAAATATTGTTTTGACATATATACATGATATATTTGGAAGAAATTTTTTAGAAAGTGATAGAAAGTTATTAGTTGAGTTAAAAGAATAGTTTATTGAAAATGAGTACTCTTTATTTTCATGATATAAATTTATTTATTATTTTAATGGCAAATTTATGTAATTAAATTTTATAGTGGGATATATAAATGTTAAGATGTCATAGCATGTATTGTTGGATAAATATTGTAAAGTTAGAAAAATTTGAAATTATTGAAACTAAACTTGTCGTAAAAATATTAAACTAAAAAATGTATAACATAATAATAATTGCAGTTTTTTTAATATACAATTTTGAATTAATTTTTTAGAAATATGAATATTAGAAAAATTGATTTTGAGATATTTTTTAAAGAAATGCATATTATAGAAACTATTTCATTCTTAAACCTTGACTTTAGGTATTTTAATTAATATATAAGTTTATTCATTATTATATATTAAATTTTATTTTATATAATATTAAGTGGCCTATAATTAGACTGTTAATGTATATAATCGATCGTAGGCTATTTACCATTTTTTACGAAATTAGAAGAAATTAGTATAGATTTATGGTAATAATAAAAAAATTTTAATAAGATTTATTTCTATAATAATAAAATTTTGTTTATTTTTATTAATAGTTATGTTGATATAGAATAAGATGAATTTCAAAGACTTTCCCTTGCATTATAATAACTATAAACTTTGCAAAATATTAAAATAAATCTGAAGTAAATTTTTATAGCATATAATAAGACAATATTTCTAATATATTTTTTTAGAAACCATCCATAAAAATCTTTAAAAAGCCTTGATACTTTACTTTAAGCCTTTAAAAAGTTATAAAAAATTAAAAAATTAGATATAAATCTAAAGTAAAATATTAAGTTCTTATTTATTTAAATTATTTAAATATTAAATTAAAAATATTATTTATAATTGTAAACAATTAGATAATGGCAAAACAGTCCAATGATTACTAAAGAATATTTTGAGAATTTAATTAATCTTACTCACTTAAGTATATGTTATGAGTAATTATTTTTAGTAGATATACTATTTTTAATTTTTAATTTTTAAATAATTAAATATAATATTATTATGAAAGATCTTGTGATGTAGATAACATACAAAATATATACTAAATATCAGAAATGTTATTAAATTTAAAATAATTGACCCACTTGAGTTTAAACCTTAAGTAATATATTTTTTAATTCAAACATATTTCTAGAGCATAAAATAATATTTTATTTAATAATAAAAGAAAGTTTTAAAAAATAAAACCACAATAATTGCAGGTTTTGAGTTAATCTATTTAAAAACTTAAAGATATTAAATGCCTTTACCTAAATTTTAGGTAATAATTCACTGTTTCATATTTTTTGATTTTAAAAAATAATTTTTAATTACGTTTAGAGAATGCGGAATTGATAAATATGGAGCCATTGTGATTGCAAATATATTTGAAAATAAAGATTTAAGAGAAATCAAGCTTGATATTAGGTTACTACTAATTTTAAAAATTTTAATTACATTTTATATTTATTTAAAAATCATTTATAATTTTTTAGTAAAAACTAAATATAGAATATTGGTTTAAATGCATTGATTGATACGATAGGACTTTAAAAAAATATTAATTTTTTGCACATAAATTTGATGTAGAAATATTTTATTTTAATTTAAAATATTAATAATAGCATTAAAAATTTATATAAATTTTTTAGGCTATGCGAAATTAACAATTAATCAGCCTTGCTTTTATCTGAAACTATATGCAAAAAATAGACGATTAAAAATCTTTTTATTAATTTATAGTATTAAAATTTTTTATAAATTTATGATTTTTTTTATTATGATTAAATAATATTAACATAGATACAATTATATATCCAGTGAAATCAATAGTAAAATATGTTAAGAACTTGAACGTGTGGTGAAAAATAAAAATAATATTAAATTAATATTAGGAAAACCTTTAGCCTAAGAACAGCAAGACAGTATAAAAATAGAATAACAAAATTCGGAAGAATAATATGAGTCATAAGAAGAAGATTATGAGTCAGTAGATGAAGATTACGTTACAGTAGATGAGAATTGTGAAGATTACTAATCGGAAGATGAATTTATCTAATATGAAATAAAAACTGAAGATTTTGTAACACTTAAATCTTATGAACTATATTCAAGAGATGATTATGATGATAATAACTCATAAAACTCAAATATTTGTATTAATAAAATAGATGAATATAATTAGCTACTTTATATCGAAGATTAAGAAAAATAAAATTTCTTACCTACTGAATAAGGTACTTAAATAAGTGAAAACTATCTATTATAGTTATAGCAAAAAAGTTTTGAATAATAAAATAATTCATAACCAATTGATGATTATATAAATCAGATATAAATGATGCTAGCTACGTAAGGAAACGATGTTTTAGACGAATCTAACAGTTTTTCGGAATTCTAATATTATGATAATTTATGAGAAAAAGAAGGCTATGCGATTATATTTAAAATATTAATATTAACCTGTGATTATAATATTTAAATTATTACTTTCATAATAATTTTTTATTATATTTTTTAATTAAGTATTAAAAACCAATATAATAACATATAAGAAATTAAATACTGTATTTTTTAGTAAATTAAAAAAATCCAATAATCATATTAAAATTAATTATTATAATAACCGAAAAAAAATAAAAATTAAAAAAATCTTTCAAAAACATGGATATTAATGATTCCATAAATTCAATGCTTAAAGGAGAAAATTACAAGGATGCAAATTTATTATTTTTGACTAAAAAATTAAAAAAGATATTTAAAATTTAATAAACTAAATTATAAGCTTTGGAATAACTGATATAAGAAAAAGATAATAAAATCAAAAATTAATAAAATTACATAGAACAATTAGAAAATAAAATCTAAAATAATTTCGAATTAATGAAACAATAAATAAATTCTTCCTAGAATATTTAAAAAAAATAAAATTCTTTATAATATAATTAAACTTCTATCGAAAAGTAGATTAAACCTTTTAATAATTAAATTCCAATTAAATAATTAGAGAGCTCTTATAAAAAATAAAAAAATTAGGTTTTCAAAATATAGAATCAGAAAATTATGTATTAATTATAATAAATTCTAAAATTGAGATAGAAATTTGCAAAATTTTTTAATTAAGGTAATTTTTAATTCTTCTATTTCTACTATTTTTATTCTTTAATATTTATTTTTATTATTTTTATTAAATTAGTGAAAATAAAAGATTTTTTTGATCTGTAGAATATTAAAAAGAATTTGTGTCAATAAGTATCTATACAACCAGATAGGTAAGTTAAAAAAATACTATAAAATAGAAGTAAATTAGCAAATTTTTTATTTTAAAACAGCTCATTTTTAAACAAAAAAAATGCAAAATATATTTAGACAGTTGAATAATTGTATAGATTGAATCCAGATTTAAAGTAAATTTATTTTGTTTACTTATATTATTATAGTAATAATTTATAAAAGTATGCATTTTTAAAAAAGGTAATCAAACTTATAAGACTTATAAGTTTTAGGAATAAAAGAAATGATAAAACAATGTTAAAACTCCTAGCATATAAACCTAAATATAGAGTAATTTATTTAATTTTTACTTCAAAATTTTAGATTAAAACTAATAATTAAAAAAGGCAATTAAAAATAGATAGTGAAGGTTTGAAAATTATTTTTGAAGAGCTATAAAATTTAAAATATATAACAAGTTTTTCATTAAATCTTACGTAATTATTTAAATAAATATATTAAACTATTTATAGATTTATAACGAAATTTCAAGTTTTATGTGGTATATAATATAAATTAAATAAAGATGAAAGGAAAATAAATAAAATATAATAAAAAAGGAAAAGTGGATAAAAATATAAAAAATTTTTATAATTTTATTTTTCCGTATATATTTATTTTTGAACTTAAAATATCAAAAAAAATATAAATTTAAAATAATATTTAATTAGTAAATATAAACTAAAAATTACTGACCTGTAAGAATTAAATAAGACTTTGATAAACCTGCCTTTTTTGGATTAACTTTCTCTTGAATTTTAGTAAATTTATTTATTATTTCAATGATTAATTGTAAAAAAAATAATCAAATATAAATCATATATTTTTTAATTTAGACAATGTAATCTACCTAATAATTTAGATACTTTTTTTTGTGGATTCAAAGATTTGAATACTGTTTCAGTATTAAATATTGATCTTAGTCAGTAAGAAAACATATTTAAAATTATAAATTAAATTAAAATTTTAATATTTATTTATTTTTTCAAGTTAACAATAGAAAATTAGTTATTCTATCGTGCAAGCTATATTTTCCTCTTTCAATTATCTTAAGAATATCTAAAAATTATATATTAATTTTAGGTATAAATATATAAATTAAACTAATTCAAATTTAATTTAAAAATAATATTAAATATGAAAGTGAAAATGAAACTATTATTGGATTATAAGATATTCACATTGAGCCTCTATAAAATCTTAAATAATTGGAATATTTATCTTTGAATTTTTAGTAATATTACACCAACCGAAATTTGGAATGAATTTTTTTTATTTATAGATATATTAATATAAGATTATATAAAAAGGGAAGTTTATTATAATAATTAAAGTTCATTTCATCTAATAAACTTCTTATATTTTATTGATTTAATAATTTTAATTTTTATGTCTAATCAATTTTTAATTTATCTATAAATAGAACAAAAATAGGTCCAAATTTCGATAAGATTATTATAGTTGTTTTCCGAATTCTGAATTTAAGATTATTTATTCTTTTTAAGGATTTTAAAAGTTATCTCTTAATAAAAGCTAATTATAAAAAATAATTTATTGTTTTTTTTTCTTTAATTAATTCTATTATATAAAATAAAAGAGGTTTATCTTTCAGGATACCATTGAAAATTGGATATAATTATAAATAACATATTAAATTTTTAATCACTCTAATTTTTTTTATTCCGAGTTCGAAAAACACCTGTATTTTTAAATAGAAGCATATATATATATTATAAAATTTATATAGGAATGCTATTGATTTGAAGGGTATTAGTGCGATTCTTAAAAATGTATAGTTTTTGAAATCGATGACTCATTTAAGTTTGAACTTTGTGTAAAATTAATTTAATAATATTAGAAATAAACACTACATGAATTAAGCAATAGTTAAAATTAGTGATGTAATTCGATAATTATAAAATCTAACTTGTATAGATATAAGTTTAGCGCAAAATGAAGAATGGTATTTAAAATTTATTTTAAAAATAAAAAAAAAATTATTAATTTGATAATTTTATTTATTTATAAATATTTACCAATAGGTTTTTGCCTTTAAAATAAGGAGATGGCAATCTTGAGCCTATTACAGAAGCATTGATTTAATAAAGAAACTTAAAAATTTTAATGCTTGATTTTAGGTTTAATATTTATCATTTAGTATAAACTAAATATTATTAATAATTGAACAACTTTTTTATATTTATTTAAGCTTCTGGATATTTAAAGATAATGATTAAAGTCTGTAGTTATTATTCAATTCAATAATAAATTTATAATTTTTGTCTGTAATATACATTACTTTTTAGTAAATTTATTAATTTAAAATTTTATTTTTATAAATTAAAGTTTAATTAACTATAAATAAATTTTCTAATTATTTAATATAGATACTGCACTTTATAAAATATTGATTACTAGTAGATATTTAAAAATCTCAGAAATCTGAAATAAATTTATCTTGGTTTGTAGTATAAAATTAGCAAAATTGAATTCATATTTAATCTAATAATATTTTTTAATAATTATTAAAATTTAACTTATAATTTAATTAATATATTATAATTTAATTTCAAAGATTCTCAAATATAGAAACTTAAGGGATCAATTTAATTACTAAAAACTTGGTATAAATTTAGAGTTTAAATGAATTGTCATTAAATCTAGAGTAAATTTATATTTTTATAATATCAATAATATAAAAAGGGTGTCCCTTAATAAACAGCACACTTACAAAATATAGATTCATATTAATATTTTGACTTCATTTTTATATTTAAATTCATCATGCTCTAAAACTATCTACTCTTCTATTATAGAGCAATATATTTTTTCCCTTCCATGTATTAAATAAGTCTTTATAAAAAAAATCCACATTATTCACTTTTTTAATATATCTAAATTAAAATATTTTTATTTTTACTTTATATATAAATTTTATTTTAGTACAATAGTCTTTCAATTACACCCATTTCCTCTTTATAGGTGATATAATAAGGATATTATTAAGAACTTTTAAATTTTTAAATTATACATTTCGTATTTAAAGCAAAAACTAATTTTTTATTGTATATTTTTATCTCTCATGTTTTAATTTTTTTAGCTTAATTTTTTTAAATATTTTTTTTATTTTAAATTCAATCATATATAATGTAAAAATTTGAATTCATTTTCTCCTGTTTATTTCTTAACACCATTAATAAGATTATTTTATAGGCAAATATTATTTAATTTTTTTTTAAATTTAAGAAACTGTAATATCAAATACGAAGGTGCATTAATTTTATCAGATTTGATAAATTAACTTGTAAATTTAGAAAAACTAGACCTTAATTTAATGTAAATGAAATCAAAAAATGCAATGTATATATATTTAATTAATTTATTTTATTTATATAAATTTTTAGTGGATGTGGAATTGGAGATGAGGGTAACATTTGTATTTCATAAGCTATAGAATAGAAATAATAGCTAGTATGTATTCACCTTTCATTAGAGTATTTTTATATTTAATTTAAAAAAAGATTTATATATAATTCTTAAATTTACATTTAATATATTTCAGGTTTTCTTAAAATGATAACTTAAAGTAGAAAATATATAATAAATTATCAAGGTTAACAAAGAGCATAGGAAATACTAGATTAAGTTTTTAAACTAAATAATAAGACGGCTTAATATGACAATTTGATAAATAATGAATTAGATTAAGTTAATATTAATAAATATGTTAATTAATTGTATTTAATAATAATATTGTGAAATTAATTTTTAATAAAAATTATGGTTATTATTTAAAGAATAATTAAATCTCTCATTTTGTTAATTGAATTTTAATTTATAATTTTAAATATAAAATATAATTTATGTCTATGCTTTCAATTTAATAAACATTATTCTAAAAAAATACTATCTTAATTTTATATAATAAATAATTAGAATATCGTGTGATGTATAAAGTTTTTATTATCATTTATATTAATTAATTTTTAAGTATTATAAAAAATGTATAGTCTACCCATAGTACTTAATTATTTTTCATCATCTTAATAGATATAAAAAGAAATATATATAATTATTAAAAAATTTTAATTTTTAAAATTTTATTTATTAAAATATAGTAAGAGTTTAATGAGTAATATAAAAATTTTATATTGAAATTAGAAAAAAGTTTTTAAAATAAATAAATATGTTCTAATATTATTTATATTACTTTTTTATTTTTTAAGCTGAAATAGTAATTTTTATTTTCTCTAAAATTAAAAGAAATAAAAAAACAGAATTTATGATACTTAGTTATTTTAAATTTTTTTATTTAAAGTACATTAAAATTTATTTCCATAAAAATAAAAACTTATAAATTAAAAAAATAAAAATAAAAATAAGAAATTGTAATAGAAAAATATTCATAAATTTTTTTTATATATTATTGTAAGCACTTAAGATAGATTTAATTGATTTATAAAAAATGAGTAAAAAAGTGAAAAATTTAATTGAAAA
Organism: Pseudocohnilembus persalinus; assembly: GCA_001447515.1. Lineage (NCBI taxonomy): Eukaryota > Ciliophora > Oligohymenophorea > Philasterida > Pseudocohnilembidae > Pseudocohnilembus > Pseudocohnilembus persalinus. Next base: position 178,640 of record LDAU01000144.1, on the reverse strand, counting down.
ATGTTATTAATCTTTGGATAAATATCAGAAATTATATAAAGAATACAAGTAATAAGTAAATTAGGATAATTAAGAAACAATGAAGCTAATAATAGAAGCAGCTGAATATTGTTTATAAGATTAATTTAAACCAAAAGGTTAGTTAAATTAAAAGATGCCAAGTATAGTTTAACTGAATAGTATGAGGGTAATGATTTTTAATTAATTCATAATTTAAACAATGAAAAAAATAGATAATCAGTTTTATATAAAAATATTTAAACAATAAATAAATAAATAAAAAATTTAATAAAAATTAACTGAAATATTTTTAATTATTTTTTTTAGCTTTTGAAAGAATGCATGGATTGTAAAAAATTTGATATGGTTTTAATGCTGTAAAGAAGTAAATTAGTTGATTATATGTATAACAATATTGCTTTGCATATGGCGAATGATACAGCTGATGACAGAGGATAATATTTATATACAAAAAGTTAAGAAGAAAGTAATTAGAATTAAAAATAAAACAGATAATTAGAATATTAAATCTTATTTAGAAACAAATTATTTGCAAAAATTTATATTTTATTAATAATTATTAAGTAAGCAAATTTAAATTAATATTATTTTTCAATAAGGCGCAAATTTTGAGAGAAAAATTGGAAATTCTATGTTGAGATTGGTATTAGAATGTTTTAAATATTGGTCTAGAATTTATGAATTTGATATAGGTAAAAAAAATTTAATTTAATTAATTATGAAATAAAAAATTTTAGAATTTATTATTTTTTATACTAAAAAATTTTTAAATAGAAAAAGGTGATAAACATTCAAATCTAAAGGTAAAATATGATTTATTAGTATAAAAAGGGGTAAAATTTCCAGATATAACCAGTTATTTTAAGGCAGAAGCTTAACAAGAAATGAATGCCTAATAATAATCATAATAATAAAATTAATAATAATAACCAGTAGAAAAATCTTAACCATAATAATAATAAGCTATGACAGAAGAGTAAGCTTTAAATAAAATTAACGATTTATTAGATATTGGTGAAAAAGCATTTGATGATTTAAAAGAATGTTTATCAGCTTAAAAATAAGGGAAAGTTGACTGGGAAGGTAAAATTTTATTCTTTTGAAAATTAGAATTTATTTATTCATTAAAAATTTTTTATTATATATTTTATAATTTTTATAAAAATATATATATAAACAAATTTAATAATTTAAAAAGAGGTTTAGAAATTGAGAAAAGAAGGACAGTTTTTTTTGGACTCTTATGAGAATGGGTTAAAAATTTTAAATGCCAAAATTATTAAAGATGAAGAAGAGAATACTTAATTAATTTGTGATATGAACTAGGCTAAAATCGATTTGGAAAATATTTTTGAAGATTTAGATAATTTTAAAAAAAATTTGATTTCTTTTTAAGATCTTTGTAAAAACAGTTCGATAGTTATTCCAAACAATTCATCTGCACTAAGTTAAAATTAAAATTAAAATTAAAATCAGTAGAGTTAGAGCTAAAGCTAAAATTAAGCTTAAAAATAAAATTAATTGAAAAAAAGTTAATTGAAATAATTAACAGAAGAAGATGAAATTTAATCTCAAGATATAAAGGAAGATGAAAAAGATAAAGAAATTGAAATAGAATAAGTTTAGGAAATTGAGTTTGAATAAGTTGAAAATAAAAATAAAAATAAAAATTAGAATGAGACATTTTCTAAGCAAAAAGCTATAAGTTAAATAAAAGAATAATAGGGTAATTGATTTATATTTTAAATAATTATAAAATTAATAAGAATAAAAAAATATTATTTTTAATAATTTTCTAAATTTATCTAATTTTATTAGTTTCGTAGTTAGTAGGATAAAATGTTATTTAATATTAAAAAGAAATAGAGTAACTAAAAATTGAAAAACTTGAAGCAAATAAATAATAAGAATAATTTTAAAATTTAATAAAGGGATAGAATTAAGATTTATAAGAATAAAAAGAAGAAATTTAATTATTAAAATAATAATTAAATGCGAAAAATAGCGATTTTATGTAAATATAACAATAGTTGGAAGATTCAAAAACAGAAATTAATTAATTATAAACTTAAAATTAATAATTAAAAGATCAACAAACTAATTAGAAAGTAGAGGAAAATTAATTTAAAATTGAAATTGAGAAAAAAAATTCAGAAATTTAAATTTTATAAAAAGATTTATAGAATTTGAAATAAAGGATGAAATAGGAAAATGAGTATTAAAAAATTTAAAATCATTTTATTAAATTTTTATTTATTTATTTACAAAACTATTTTTAGAGGTTAAATTTCGTTATAAGATGTGCAGGACGAATTGGAAAATAGTTTAAAATAAATATAAGAATAAAATAATTAAATTGAAGAATTAAAATAATAAAATGAAGATTTAAGAAATTTAAATTAATAATTATAGTAGGAAAATGAGTAAATTAGATTAAAAAAAGATGGGAAATAAATATAAGAAGATTAAAAAATTAAATAATAAGTTTAAGAGGCTTAGTTAAAAGATAAAAAATTAATATAAGAGTTATAAAATAAGGTAATGATAATTTTTATAATTTATAAATAATAAATTTATTTTGAATAAAAAATATACATTTTTTGATTTTTATAGGTTAAAAAATTGGAAAATGAATTGAAGATTTAATAAGAAAAAGAAAATTCTCTTTAAAAAAAAATTGATGAAATGAATATACAGGTTTAATCAAATAACAACACAATTTTAAAAAACAAAAATTATGAAAAAAAAGAAGAAGATGTGTTAATTGAATAAAAAAAATAAAGTGATAACTAATAAGCTCAAAAATTATAAAAAAAAGTAACTATAGTTGAAGATGAATAAGAAGTGTAATTAAAAATAGAAAAATTAGAAAAAGCTAACAAAATTAAAGGATAATATTTGATATAAATAAAAAATTAAGTGTAATCATATGTTTAGTAATCAATAAGTTAAAACAAGGAAATTGAAAGTTAGAAATAGGAAATAGAAAAGCTAAGATTAAAAAATAAAGAATAAAAATAAGAAATTAGTTAATTAAAGGACTAGATAACTTTAAATTTGTAAAAAACTTAGGATATTATTCTTGAAACTAAAAAATAAGAAACATTATAAATGCAAACATATATGAGTCCGCTTAAAAAAACATATGAAGGTAAATATGTTAAATTTTTTTATTTTGTTATAATATTTAGGTTTATAATATTTAAACTTAATTTTATTATATATTAATTATATTATAAGATGATATTGATAAAGATGCAGTATCGGAAATAGTAAATACAGAATTTGATAATTTAAACGAGAAACCAAGAATTTAAATGTAGACATATTAAAATCAACAGTAAATTGGTAGTGGTATATTTGGATAAAATAATAGTTTTAGGAAAAAATTTTCAAATTAACAAGCAAATACAACGGGAGGAAAATATTAGTTCAATAAAGGATCTATGATTGGAAATTTTTTTAATGGATAAGAAATAATAGATAAGTATAATAACATGATAAATTAAAATTAACAATAAAATAATAATTAGGAATAGAGTATGTCTTAAGCTAAGAATAAAATTAATAATAATCTTAATGGAAAATTTTTAAATTTTAGTTAGCCTAAATCAAATTAAATTTAGAATTAATAGAATACGAACATTAATAAGTAAAATTAGAAAATTAACAATTTAAATAATTTTTCTAAGACCTAAACTCTTGGATATAATAATAGCTCTAAATAAAGGTCTATGTCAACTTAAAGGTGGAGACCTAATAATAATAGTAATACTATAAGTATAACAAATAATTTTACTCCTAATGATTAAATTCAATTTACTTAAAATGCTGAAAATGTAAATAGTGTAAATAATACTATAGCTGTTAAACGAAGACCAAATTAAAATTAACCCAAATTAAGATCAAAGTAAAGACAGTTGCATTATTAAATTTTTATATATATAAATAAATTTATTAATTATTTTTATATTATAATGCACGTTTAATTTAAAATTTTATTATTAATACAAACATTTTTATTTTTAATTTATTATTTTTATACTTTATTAAAGATTTTAATATATTTTATTTAATTAAAATTAATTATATTAGATCGACTATGACCTAAAGAAATAATTCAATTAATCATACTCATTCTATTTCGGCTTATCCTTAATAAAGTTCATTTAGAGGGGAAAGCCATTTTATAGAATATGAAGAGTTTTTATTTTCTGATTATATTTTAGGGGATAGTTATAAAGAGATTTTAAAGTTTAAAAAAGCTTGCTTGAATTAAAAAGGAGTAGTCTTTTAAAATGAAATTATATAAGTTGGAACTATACATTAAATTTAACATTAATTGGGGTAAAATTCTCTGAAATTAGATATATATTATTGTAATATTTCCGAAGAAGAAATTGATTAATGTAGTATTAGCTACTTCAATAATTAAGGTATTCATATATTATTTTATATTATAATTTTATTTATTAACTTTGATAAAGTAAGTAAATTTAATTAATTTTAGACCTTAGTTTGTGGACTAACCCGATGAAATTAGATACAAGTATACCTGCAAAAACTAATGCATTTTAATAGCTTCTAATTGATATATTAAAAATTCCTAATTAACCCCTTTTAATAAATTGTGATTTAGTGTAAAAACAATATATTTTGTTTAGAAAAATATCTAAATTTTAAATTTTTACATATTTTTAGGTATCAAAATGTTTAATAATAAATAAATATTACCGTTCCTATGACATTTAATAAATATATGCTATTTTAAAGTGTATCTACACATTAATTTAAAGATAATTGGAGAAGAATTGAGTAATATGCTTATCAAAGTAGTGATTTTAACTTTGATAGAAATTTAATTTAATCTACAGAAGATATATTAAAGTATTTATAAATTTATATAAAAAATTGATTTTAAAGAAAATAAAAAAACATAAAAATATTTTTAATATTTTTTTTTAGATACTTCCCATCTATTGAAGAATTAAATCCACTGAACTAATAAAATTATTAAAATTAATAAGGAAATTATGAGTTTGGAGGATAATTTAAACTTATAAATAACTAATAAAATACTTATTTAATAAAAATTATTTTAAAGCCAAATTAGATAATAAATGTTTAATTGGCGAGAAGTTTGGGTGTACCTAGTAATTAAGACAAGTAAACTATACATTATTTAATGAATACTATGTATTTCCTATTTATAAATAATGTAAATAATAACCATTTCATGTGAAATTACAAATTTTCTTATATAAATATTAATAATATACAATTAAATTTATGAAGTTTTATTTTTACTTATAACTATAAAATGACAATATTGTATTATAATTTATTAAAAAAATTAAATTTTGTATATAAAATTATTTTTAAAAAAAAACAGTTTTTTTTAAATAAGAATATTTTTTTTATTTTATAAATTTATGAATTTAAAAGAGACTTCTTATATATTTTAATTATAATTTTAATTAATACATGTATTAAAGTAGATGAATTCGTTATTATATAATATATAAATTATTATATGAATATTATCATTCTTTTAGAGCATTTAATCTATTAGCAAAATCATCTTCTTATTAAGGTTATTCTTGTTATTGTTGTTATTGTTATTATTATTATATAGGATTTTTTTTAGCATTTTATTCCATTACTTCTTTTTCGACATTATTTATCATTTTTTAAACTTCGTCGTCGACATCTAAATCATCATCATTATTCATAGATTCCATGGTATCTTACATCATTTCATCAATAATACCCATTTTTTCCATTTCTCTTTACATTTAAGCCATATTTTTTTACATTTCTGGAATGTTCATCATATCATTAATAGATTTCATGACTTCTGTAGATTTTCCCATAATTTTTCCCATTTTTACCTATCAAATTATATTATAAATTATTAAGACTATATATAATTTATTTATTTCTTATATTTATTTATATTAAAAAATATAATGTAATATGTTTTTAATGATATAGTTATTTATTTTTAAAAATATTTACTTGAGTGAAATAATTATCAACGGTGAATCCTACATCTTATAATTTCATTTTTTGATTCATATAATTTCCTTTTTATTTATCACATTTTACTAATTATTTAGCATAAGTTTGTTTGACGAATTTGTCCCCTCCTGTTTATTTTTTACATTCTTTTTCTAAATCTTTTTATGCTTTTTTTCTGGCCATTTCAAGTTTGAAGATTTCTCTGTCAATTTCTCTTTCTCCTCTCATTATTTCCTTTTTAAATTCTCTTTATTTTTCTCTAAATTTAATAATAGCATTTAAAAATAATAAAGAATGAATATTTATAAATATGAATATTTTTGTAATTTTTATTTATTTAATGGTTTAGTGATTTATTTTAACCAAAATTCTTAAAAATTTAATAGAATCTTACTTTAATTCGTCTTTAGAAAGTTCATCAATTTTTTTAGGTTAAGGTTCTTATTGTGGTTATGAATTATTAGCTCCCATTTTTATCTATATAAAAATATTTATTATACTTTTTATGTAGGTTTTTTATTTTTTTAGAGATTTTTTTTTTTAGTATTATTTTTATTTTATTTATTGATATCATTAAAATTTTTTACTTTATTCTTATTAAATAGTTTACCTCATAAAAAAAAGAAATCCTTTATTATAATTTACATTATATACAAGAATTTTTCATAACAAAAAAGAAAGTGAATAAGATAACAAAATGAAGTAAAATAACTTAATAATAATTTATTGATAACTTAAAAATTTATAATTTTTGAGTCTAATATTCATTAAAAAATATTTTTTTCCCTAATAAAGTCTGAAGGTGGTTAATTAAATAATTAATTCATATAATTTTTATTAATATATACAAAGTAAAAATATTTAATTAATTCATTGAAAACATTTTAAATTTAATTTTACAATTTAAAATACTCCTATATAATAGAATAATTAAAACTGTTAAGTATTTATTATTTTTATTTAATTAAATTTAATTTATTATTAATAAAATTTAAAAGTAATATAATAATATAAATATTAATATTTTATATATAAATTTTTCATATATTTTCTTCGTCATCGTCAATTTTCATTGTTTCATACATTTATTTTAATTTAATTCCCATATTATCTGCTAACTCTTAACCAAAATAATCTATCAATTCTTTTCTTTATCTATATACAGCCTTTTTTAAATTAAATTTATTTTTTAAATTATATAATTTAAACTATTGAAATTAAAAATAAGTTAGTAAAAAAAAAAAATTAAGCACTTTTTAATTTTATGAGTTAACGTATAAAAAGTTTACTAAATTAAATTAATATTATTTGGCTAAAAATTAATATCTTATAATAGCAATTATTTAGATTTTTAATAGTGAATTAAATTATATTAAGACTTAAATTTAAATATTATTAAAATTACTAAAAATTATTAAAAATTATTTACTCTAATTTTTTTATTTTCTGCTATTAAATTGTTCATAATTTATTCATCGACTGGTTCATACTAATCACTTTAATAATATTCCAATTATTTTTCTACATCTTCTAATAATTTTTCGTGTTTATCAATTTCTTAATCAAGTTATTCATTTGTTAATTGTTATTTGAGTGAAATTTCCTCTTTTTGACACAAAGTAAATTAATTTAAGGAGTTTAAAGTAAGTTGTCTTTTTTCTTTTAATTCTTATTATAAAGCCTACATTTCTTCCTTGTTAAGTTCTTCTAATAAGTTTTGATTATACCTTTTTTTGTTCATTTAAATATTTAAATATAAGTTTTAATAAATTTTTACAAAAAATATTTATTTTAGATTTAAATTTAATACCAAAATAAAGGTGAAGGACTAAATTATTTAGTCAATATTTCTCGTTTTTCATTGTCTGCATTATTTTTAACATATTCTTCCATCAGTTTTTTCATTTTTCCTTCTGAGATAATTTTTTTCAAGTTATCTGTTATCAATTTTATTGTGAATGGTTAATTTGTTTTTTTAAGGAATTCTACAATTTTTTCTTGAACTTTATCAAAATTTTCTTCTTTTCCTTTTTTTTCTTATTTTCCCTTATCTAATGTTATAAAAAAAAAAAAAAAAAAAATTAAATAAAAATAATAACAATAATGAATAAAACTATCTAATTTTATTTAAAAAAATATCATAATTAAATATTTTTTTAAAAATTACTTTCATTTTTCTTATTATTAGATTTTGTAGAAGCTTGGGTGGAATGTATTTGAGAGTCGTCTTTTTTCTTATTATTTTTTTTGCTTAATTTTTTCTTTTCTTTTGGTTTAACTTAAATATTATCGCACTGTTCATCGGCTCCACCTTTTTTAGCTTTTTTTTTTGGTTTAATTTATTTTTCGGCTATTTCTTATTTATCCTAAGTCTATTATTTTTACAGTATCTCATCTTTTCCACTTTTTTATGAATTTTCTATTTTTTAAGTCATTTTTTATTTGCTATTAATTTTTCTTTTATTTAATTTTATAATTTATTTTATAAATTTATATATTATATATTGATAATAAGCATTTTTGAGATAACTATGCTTGGTTGATTATTTTTTTATCAAACTTAGCAATTTTTTTATTATAATTCAAGTAATTATTTTAATGTGTTTTATATCATATAGGGAATAAATTAAACTAGTTTATATTTGAAAATAAAAAAGGCGCTATGGTATTTAATAAAAAAATAATTAATTTTTTCATATTTAGCAAATAAATATAATAATTATGCGCCATTTCCATAAATTTATTTAATACTAAAATAAAATAAATAATTATTAGTTTTGTCAAATATAATTTTATTCATCCATTTTTAAATTTATAAACAATGTATATAAAGATTTATTTAAACAAATTTATAATTATATACTGTTTAAACAAATATTTTTTGGTATATCAAACTATATTTAGGGTTAAGGAAAATTATTGGTAAGTATAAATACTTGCATTTATAGCACAATTTTTATATTAACAATAAATAATTGTAAATAGAAAATATATTATAGTATCAAACGCATCAATTAATAGATATAATAATTTTAATAAATTAAATAAAAAAAAATTCAAAACAAACAATTGGAGGGATAAAATAGGATTTTTCTAAGAAAATAAACCAAATCTAAAATATAAATAAAATTAGCATTTCAAATATACATAATTTTTAATTAAACTATTAAACATATGTAAAAAAATTCTATTAGGATGTAAAAAATATGTTATAATTTTTTTTTTTAATAAATATTTAAACAACGAAATGAATCAATGATTTAATTTATAATTATATTAATTAGAGATGAAAAAGATCAAATTAACAAAAATTAATACGGTGTAAAGAATAATTTAGACAGTAATATTGATCCTATTTAATTAAAAAGTAATACTTAAAATATTTTTATAAAATTTGTTTATATATAACATTAAAAATTATAAGAATATGAATAATAAATTGAATCAGGAAGTATTTCTACCAATAGTTAACATTAGAAAGAAAATGATTGTAATAGCTATGAAAAATATTAAAATCGGTGTAAGAAAAGTGCTAATAAATTAACAGAATCTAAGTAAAAAAATATAATGTATTATGACGAAGATTTAGAATAATCTTCTGATTCTACTGTGATAGCAATAGGTATAAAATAAAAAGTAAAGCAAACCAAGAAAATTAATAAATAATAAAATTAAAAAAAATCTAATAATAAAATCAAAAAAGATTAGGTTTAAATTAGTACACTTTAACTTAATAAATCTGCATCTCATAATGATAGTTTAATTAATAATAAAATAAAAAATAATAATAACAGAAATTTATAATATATTTAACAATAAAATGGTTAAAATTAATGGGATATATAAGATTTATAATGTTAAAATAGTGTATAGAAATAATAGTAAATTTAAGAATATATTTAAAATAAAAAAAAATCATTTGCAGATTATAAAATTAATAACAATAATGTTAAATAAATGAAATAAATTGAATTGAAAAAGTAAAGTTTTAGCCAGCCTCAAAGTTTTTAAGAAAATTCTAATACTTAATTCTAAAATTAATAATGTAGTTAAAATTTATAATAATAAAAATAGTATTATTAATGTTTAAGTTAGAGTGAGTAGAAAACATACTAACTTTATAATTAATAACATTATTAGTAATAATATTCATACTAACAAAATAATTATATTTAAAATGGCAATTTTATTCCTAATTTTTATTCTTAGTATAGTTCCCCTACGATTAAAAATTAAAGTAATAAATAATTTAGTGGTAGAAGATATAAATCATAATAAAAGGTAAAAAATATATTAATATAAAAATCGCATATTTATTTGTAAATTTCATTATTTATTTTAGGCTGGAAACTAATTTTCCTAATAGCAAGAATACGATGTCTTTGAAAATATAAATCCTATTTAGTTTTTCTATTAAGGATAAAATAATCATTATTTTTAAAATTCAAAATAAATTGAAAATTCTTAATGTCCTAGTGGGGAAAAAATATATTAATAATAAAATTAATCTTAATCTCAAAAATAAAGTAAAAATTTAAATAAAAATAAAGAAAAATTATAAGATAATTAAAATAATGAATTAAATATATTTTAAATTCCTTAATCCTAAAATAGTATAAATAATAATAATTAATACAATTATAGTTAATAATTATAAATAAATAGTAATTAATCATCATAAGTTATAAAAGATTTAAATTCTTCATTTAGATCAGTTTCTTCTAATAAAAATTTTTATTAAGCAGATAACTTTTCTTAAAATTCACAGAATATGTAATGTGCTGAATCTAGTATAAATTTTTAAAAAATTAAAACTTTTTAAAGTGAAAATATATAATAACATTAAAAGTAATTTAATCCTTTTTAAGCACGTGTTTAAATGGATAGTAATAATAATTATTAAAAAAATAATCAAAAAACGAAATAGGGTAAAATGGATGAAGATATAGAGGATGAGTAAAATAATAACATATATTAAGAGTAGAATGAAATAGATGAAATGTTTTTGGATATAAATGATGAAAATAATAAAGATTAAAATTAAAAATAAAATAATGACAGTAATTAAATTATGAATTTAAAAAATAGTTATTCTAATTATTAAGATGAATAATAAAATTAAGAGGAAGATGAAGAATATGGATATGTTTTAAATTATGACGAAGAAACTTTGATTTATTTAATGGAAAGAGAGGTATTGATAAATATATGAAATCGATATAATTTTTCAAAATTTTAATAAAAAATTTTTAATCTCTTTAATTTAATATTAAGTACTTAATTATTTGTTTAATTTAATATCATATTTAATTTAAAATATAATTTAAATTTTTAGTAAGTATATCAATAATAAGTGGATAAGCTATATATAGAAAATAAATAGAAAAATTTAACCTCTGATATGAGAGTCGTTCTTTTTGATTGGATAATGTAGGTTGCTTCAGAGTATTATTTAAAACGAGAAACTTTTCATATAGCTATAAATATTTTAGATAGATTTTTGTCGTCTGAAGTTAATTTAAAAACGAGCTAATTTTAAATTGTGGGATTGGTTTGCTTGATAATAAGCGCGAAACAGGAAGTACATATACTTAATTATATTTAATTATTTTTAAGAAAAATTCTAAAATAATTTTATATTAAAATCGTTAAACAAAAATTATAAATTTAGGAAATATATCCACCTAAAGTGAAAGAATTTTTATTAGCAACTGAAAATTCTTACACCACTGATGACGTGCTATGCTGGGAAAAAAGGATTTTAAACATTTTATCTTGGTAAACAAATCCACCTACATTAAATATGTGGGGCAATTTTTATTTACTTTAATGGGATATGTATATAGAAAACTCTGAATTTGCTTCCAATCACCCTTTGATACTGTAAAATAACCCTAATATTTAGCTTCCTATTCAATTTAAACAAGCAAATGATAGTTCTTATTACTATTTTAGAGAATATATGTAAATAATAGATGCAGTTGTGTTAGATAAAGAGAATTTATTATACAAAACAAGGGTTTTATTGGTAATAAATAAATTTTATTAAGAATGTATAAATTTGTTGAATTTGATATAATTTATAGTATTAAAAATATAAAATAAATTAATATTAGATAATTTTTAGATATGTTTTTTTTATTTTAATATAAAATTAAATATTTTATTATTTATAAGGCGTCTACTATGTATTTATGTTTAGGAAAGGCTTTTAAAGTTTTTAATGCAAAAGATATTGTGTTTAAATTTGTTAATAGTAGCTATTTTTTGCTAAGCGAATAAAATATTTTTAACAGTTTGTTTTAGGATTTTTTAAATTTTAGTTTTGGTTTTTAAATAGTTGAGCTTATACCCACAATTTAATATGTGTCTTAATTTTTCATTTTACCTATTGATGTTGAATTACCTTTATCTGCTAAAGTTAATCCTTAAAAAGTTTTAGAGGTAAATTTTTTTAAAATTATTCGTTTATTTTATAAATAAATAAAAAATGAAGTATTTAAAGTTTTTTTTTTTTAGGGGCATTATGAAGATTTTTTATAGTATTAAACCTATAATAAATTTCAAAAGGACTGTGTTTTTGAAAAAAATCGAAAGTGAAATATTATTATTAAAATAAGTTTATTCTTTTATTCACAAAGAATTAGTTATTAAAAAATATGTGATTAAATTTTTATTAAAAAAATATGGTAATTTATAGAAAATTAATAAAATTTTTGAATTTTGATTTAAAATTATAAGATTATATATAAATCTATTTAAAAGAGTCATATAATTGAGTTTATATATAGAGTTATTTAATTTATATAATATATTATTTAATAATACAAATTTTAATACTGTTTAAATGTTAAGATTTCTACTTTATATGACTTATATGTGAGTTATATATTTTTAATGATAATTAGAAAATTTAAAACAACTATTAATTATTAGTATTTTTAATTCAAAACATTTTTAATAATTTATTTTATAATATTAAAACAATAAAATAAAATTTTTTAAATTTTAACAAATATTTACAAAATAGCACAAATTTAAAAATCAACAGTATTCAAAAAGTTTAAAAATAATATTATATAAAATAATGTCTAGAGACGATAAAAAATCATCATATTTATAAAACGCAATAAGTAAATCTGGATACAAAGATGGATAATTTATTATTTCTGATGGTATAGAAATTTAAGTTAAAATAGAATTTGTAGATATGAACACAGAAAAATAATAGTACGCTTTATAAGAAGCTGAAAATGCTTATCATAGGGCCAGAAGTAAATAATGATTATTTATATTTGTGATAGGTTTATTTTATTTATATCAAATATATTACTACATTTTTATATTTTAAATGTTAATAGTTATTTATTTTAAATAAATACGTCTAATTTTTGTATATTTGCTAAAAAAATATTTATATTATAATATATTTCATTTATATTTCAATTAAAATTTACAGAGTTAACTATATTATTTTTAAATAATTTTATTTATTTCAATAAAGAATAAATGTAAGAATCAAAAGGAGATTTAATGTATTATAAAGATATAGCAAAATAATTGAAATTGTAATTTGATGAAAAATTTGAAGGAACATGGCATGTTACGGTTGGTAAAAATTATTTTTAATTTAAAGTATTGTATAAAATATATTTAAATTAATTATAATGATGAAAACTAGCCAAATATGATATTAAATATATTTAATTAAGGAATGTTTATATTTAATATTTGAATTCATAAACAGAGAAAATTTTCTGATAAAATTTAAAAATCTATAAATTATTATTTACTTTTAGGAAAATTATAATTTAATTTATAATATTTTTTTTTTTTTTTTAGGTAAAAACTTTGGTTCTTATTTTACATATGAGTCTAAAAATGTTATATTGGTATGGATTAATGATTTGGGATTTTTAATATTTAAATGGGGATGACTTAAATTATAAGCTGATTATTATATTAAATTTATAAATTATTAATTTATAATTTTCTATATATAAATCTGTATAATTTATTTACTTATAATTTTGATTACTTTATAAAATATAAATGCTTACTTTTTCTAATAGTTTTTTGATTTAAAAAATGTTTATTCATAGCGAACTATATGTTTATTAATTAATTCAAAAAATAATGTTATTATATCAATTTATATTTTAAAATATAAATAAATATAAGCTTTTTGTTTAATATTTATTTTTATTTATATAAAATATTGATATATTTTTTAATGAGGCAATTTATCATTTATAATTTATTTATAATTGCTTATATAAAATAAGAATTTTATTTTATTATTAAATATTTAATTGAAATTATATTGAAAATATATATTTTTGTATTTATATTTTATAAGTAATTACCGTCCATACATTTATCATAAGTTTCGAAAAAATCTTTAGTTTAAAATCTATTATACATTATAAGAAATTTTAATTAAATATTCATATATAAAAAGGAAATTTTTTTGGTTTATCATAGAAATATTAAATTAAATAATCACTATATATTTTATTTTATTATTTAATAAAAATGAAGATTAACAAATTAATTTTATGAAATAAATTAAAGTGATTATATAGGAATAATTTGTGTGAAGCAAACAGCTAATAAAGAAAACAAAAAAAACAAAAAAATTTTAAATAAATAAAAAATATAATAAAAGTATCCTTGAGATACAAGCTAAGCGAACAAACCTAAGTTAAAAGAAGAATTAAAGGAACCTCCTTATATCTTTCTCAAAAGAACCCAGAGGCTTTAAATAAATAATTTTTAAAAAACAACACCCGATAAATTTAAGGAACAAAAAATTACTAATTAATTTAACTATAAATAATAAATCAACTAATAAAAATTATATTACAATATAAAATTTTTAATACCAAAATGAGTTAAAAATCCAAAAAACCTTAAAAAAATACAAAATATTGGCCTAAAATTTACGACAATTACACCTCATCGGAAGACGAAAGGAAATCAATTAAAAATGCCAATAAAAAAAGAAAATAATCCCATAATATAAGTTCGATTAAATCAGGAAATCTTAGTTTTTTTAATTAAGAACATAATTAACAATTATTCGATTAAGGACAAACTTTTAATACTAAAAGTTAATATTTTAGAGGAAATAATAATAGTAATAATAATAATTCAGGATTAAGTCAGTTCAACTAAAATAACTATAATAATTATAATTATAATTCAAATTCTAATTATGAAAGTGATTATAGTAGTTCATAGCAGTAAGTTTATTAGAATGTATTAAATGAAGATTTTAATTAAGATCCTGAATTTTTTTTAAAAGATATGCAGATTTAATGTAATGGTGAGATAGTTTATTCTAACGGTGAATACTCTGATTTAAAATGTACTATATATAATTAAAGTTCATCCTCGTTTGATTCAGGATAAGATAGTAGTTAAAGTGTTAAAGTGAATAAAAATTTTGCAGGAGCTGTGTTTTAAACAGTGCCAAGTGTGATGGAAATTGGAGCTCCTAGTTTTTTGTGAACATTTTTAATAATTAGTAACAAAATTTTGCTTATATAATATATTAATAATAAATAAATTTACGCGATTAATTTGAAAAATAATAATTTTCTTCTAAGAATAAAAGTCTAAATAAGACGGTCTTAAAAGAATGTTTATAAATGATGATAATAATAATTATTGTATTAACTATATAAAATAATTACTTTAAATAAGATATATCTATATATTTCTCAAATGTGGATTTATAAAATTATAATAAAAATTAATAATAAGATATAATTATAAGATAATAAAGAGCTTTTGTTAAATGAGATAAGAAAATTTTATGAATTAATAAAAGATGATTAAGTGTATGAAGCCTAAATAAAGTTCAGAAATAAAAATGTCTAAATTTTGGAATATTAATTAAAGGTCTTTAGATTTTTTAATTTCCATTTTTTAACAATAGATTAATATATATAAAATTGATATAATATAAACTCTATAATAAAGTGAGTTTATTAATTTTAATTATTAAAATTAATTATAATGTTTTTTGTCTTATTATACTTAAGATTATATAATTATATATATAATTATAAGTAACCATAAGCCCAAAATTTGAAACAGCAACCATTATTCTATAGATAAAAATCAATCTATTTCCAAAAATATAAATTAATTTATTTAAATCTTATACATTATTATTTATTATTATATCAAAATAAAAAAATTTGGAAAAATTAATATTTAATATCATATATATATAATATATAGTTATGTAATATTGTTACATATTAAATTAAAATTGTAGATATTTATAAAATTATTGAATATTATCACATTTCTTCTGCTTATTTATCCAGGTTTTCTTTTTGTTGCAATTTTTCTAGTTACTCTTTAAATTTTATATGATAAAATTTAAATTATTATTAAAATTTATCATTTTAATTTAATAATTTAACAAATTTTATATAATCTTGACATTTTATTTTAAATTCTTTTTTTGTATGTTAATTTTTCATATAATTTTATAAAATATCTTTTTAGCTTATCAATTAATCTGATAATTCTTACAAATTATCTTTTAATTTATCAAATTCCAGCACAATTTCAAGTTCTTCTGTTATTGTCATTATTTATTTAACGATTTCTCTATAATCCAAATTAGCTAAATATAATAATTTCTCATTTTCATTTTCATTTACTTATGTTAAATTTTTAATATTCTCGATATTCTATTCTTGTTATTAATATTTTTATTGTGATTATTATTTATTTTGAAAATTGGAGCTATTTATTTTTAATGGTTATTTAAAATTAGTTAAATTTTTATGGCTATTTTTTAATTTTTAAGGCTGGAATATGCTATTTTATTTTTAAGAAATTTTATTTAAATTATTCTAAATATCTATTGGTTATAGTTTTTTATTAAAAATTATTTTTTTAGCGTTTTACTACCTTTACAATTTCATTCCTTCATCTAAGTAAATTATCAAAAATTAATAAAAAATTTTAATTTAAATATTTATATTTTACTTATATTTTCTCTAGAATTAACTCTATTTTATAAAGGCTCCAACTTTTTAGGTTTATAATTGTCTATGTTTATTTTAAAGAATCATTATTTTTAATAGTATCAAATTTATAAATATTATTTTACTTTAATCATTGAGGGTTTGTTTCAATTAAGGAACTGAAGCTTTTAATGTAAATATAATTAATATATATTATACCATTATACTCATAATTATATAATATAAGAATTTTAATATTTATTTAAATGTATATTAATTGATTTATAGGATAAATTTATAATTACTAAATTTTTTAAGAAATGTTTATTGCTTGTTTGGATTTTAAAATTAAATTTGTATTTAGTTAGTATTTGATAAATTTTGATTGAAGTTTGGTGTTGCTAATTGACTTCCTGAAACCAATAGTTAATTTTAATCCTTAATTTTCAAAAAATTCCTATTATAGGAGTTTTATTTTTTGTATTAAAATAATTTAAAATTTTAGTTTGATTGACTAGATACGAGAGATTTTTATTAGCTTTAAAAAAACATTGGTTTTTCTGTTTTGTTTTTTATTTTTTAATTATGAATTTTTGTGAAATTTCAAAATGATAAACAATAGTCTATAATTAATTAAAGTTTTAGAATTTTAATTTCTCATTTCGCAAATATAGTAAAAAAATTTTAAAATAAAACGTTTAAAACTTTTTATTTTATACTTCTACATATTAAATGGAGTGACTATAATTTTTTATAGATAAATTATATATTATAATATAATTTATAATTTTTTATAAAAATGAGGATTATAAACTTTATTTTAAATAAAATTATTTTATAATAGAATCATTATTTAAAAGGTAAAGTAGTGGAATCAATTTCGACATTATCAGCAATTAATTTATAACTGAAAATTTTAATAGATTTTTCTCCGAAAACTAATAACATAAATGAAGGATAGTTATCCTTAGAAATAGGAGAGTATGCCCCAGTTACTGATCCTGGATTGATTAAATATTTTTTATCGATTTTGGAAATTCTTTAAGTATGAGTGTGTCCAGAAATTAAAACATCACAGTCCATTTATCTTTATTCATTTAATAAGGCTTCGTCATCACCCCAAGGAATAACTTAGTGGCCATGAATTAATCCTAGTTTATAATTTCCTACTTATACAGTTTTTTATTCAGGGAAATCTGAGCCTTCTTCTTCGAAATCTCCTTTTACAGTGTGGAAATTTTAACTTAAAGATTTGAGCCAGTCTAAGGTCTCTTTATTTCCTATTAATAAAAGTTTATTATACTTTAATATTACAGTAGAATTTTACATTTAATTATTTTTATTTAATAATTTTAAAATATCTATCTTTAAACAATAAATGTTTATTTTATTCATAAATATACTATAAAAAATTAAAATTTCTTATATTTGATTCTAAAAAAGTAAATTTTATTTCAAAGAGCGTTTAATTTTCCTGATAATATTTATAAACTAGTATTTATTTGTAAAATAAGTAAATAATAAACAAGAAAATGTGTATTTTTTGACTAAATAAATAGATTTTATAATTTAAATTTATCATTTTATTACCAATATTTCCAGTTGAAAAGACATATTTTACTTTTCCAGGTTATAATAATTCTTTAAACTATTCAGGGATGTCTGCGGCCCTGGTAGGGATATGAAAATCTCCGATAACTAACGCCAATTCTCCAAAATCTTCTTCTTCCTCTTCTTCTTCGCCTTCTTCTTCTTCTCCTTCATCTTCTTATTATTATTACTGTTATTCTAATTCTTATTGGTTTTCGATTTCTTCTTTTTGTTGTTGGGCTATTTCTTCTTCGTGTTGGGACATTATTATTTTTATTTTTTTCTTTTTATGTATATATTTTTTTTGGTTTGTGTTTATTTTAGAGTTTTTTGAGGTGGTTGTTTTGTTTTTTTTAGGAAATTTTATAGGGATTTTAATTTTTTTAATATTTTATTTTATTAATATTAGTTATTCTGAATTGTTAGTTTATTTTATTATTTATTCTTTTTGAAATGTATTTTAATTATTTATTTTAATTGCTGCTATTTAATGCTTTTATTATTTATTTAAATTTCTTTTTCTGTAAAGATTTTCCTAATTTTGGAGAATATAATTTTTTATAATAAATAATTATAATTACTTAAAATAAAAATAAAATATATTCTATATTTCTTTGAATATAAAATTTAGATAAAAATATAATAAATAATATACTTTTTAAAATTATATTCAAATTCAAGGAGTTAAATGCAAATCTTTTAATTATAAATAAACTTCCTATCCTTAATATACTATTTTAACTGGAATTTATTAAGTAGATAAATAGGAGCTCATTTTTTTTTATTTATATTCTACTAATTATTCTTCTGTGTTTAACATTGTTTAAATATGATGAAAATCTTTTTTAAATTCTTCGAATTTCTATTTATATGTAAATGAATTTTCCTCTTATGATTATTTTTCTCTTTCATAGAAATCAGGTTTTAATGCCAATTATTCTTCAGTTTCTGTTAAGCTAAAGCACTGAGAACTAAAGGATATAATTATATTTAAAAAAAAATAGTTAGACATAAAGATAAATGCGATAAAAAATAAGGGCTCAAAAATGTATCCTTCTTTGTTTAGCATTTTTAAAAGCTTTGCACACCAGTCATCTAAAGTTAGAACCTTGTATTTAAATTTATTAATTTTTTTAAAAATTTTTTATATTTTTAATCAAATAAAGTATATATATTTTTTTAAATTTCATTTATTTTACTTGAACAAATGTGTAAAATGAAGTTCTAAAATCCTGCCAATAGAAGCCAAAATGGTCACCGACCTTATTAAGATAATAAGCTCCCCAAATTCCAATAATACAAATAAATCCCATAATTGCAGTTAAAGGAGGCAATAAAATAGGAAGCACAAATTTCGCAGATAAAACAATATTATTAATACCAGGAATAGTCAAAATTTTTAACGATTATAAAATTAATTAAAATCCATACAATTTTTAGGTATATAATAATTCAAATACATCTAAAAATAGAGACATAGGTCCAGATATTATATGCAAAGTTAATAGTTAAAATTTAATTTTATGCTTTAATTTGTAAACTATGTAGGCAATTGTGTGTAGGGTGTAAACTGAGCTGAAAATTATTTATATATTAATGTATTTATTTTATTGTATGAGTTGAATATTGTTCATATTGTACACTATTATTTGGCTCATAAACCATAAAAATAAGAAAATAATTTGATATAATTTGCCGAAAAGTAGTGATTCTAAAGAAAAATTGTTCTCGGAAACTGTTTTTTCTTCTTATTTTTAAAATTAACCTTAATAAGAGTCTACTTTTTAATGTAGTTAATTATATAAAGGACTTTATAAATGAGATTATGACATCGATTCTATTTCAGCTAATATAAAAATAATTTTTATAATTAAAATTATCCAATAATTATAATAAATATTTTTATATAATAATTTAACAAACTATAATTTTGACTATGTAAATATTTTAATATGTGAGTTTACCTTAATGCATTTTAATTGACCTTTAATGTTATAGTTTCATATGACCTAAATGAGATGCATTACTAATGGAGGCATCATTAAACATTTCTTATTCTGGGTCAAATGGAATTTAATTATTTTTATTATGAAAATGTTCTTTGTCTTCTCTGAACTATATAAATATATCTAATAAGATACCAATTAAAATATTCCAAAAGAAGAAAAATAGGACAAATATGAAAATCACTAGCCATAAAGAAGAAAGAAAATCTTATAAAGTTATGATATCTCTTCCTATTTATCCCCATCCGTCTAAAGTCAAAATTTAAAGCATAGTAAAAGTAGAAAACAATAAATTGTCGAAATACTATAAGCTAAAATCTAATTTCTGATACATAAAGCACGCAGCAATAGTGAAAAAATGGAATATGGCCCAAATTGTTAAAAAGAAAAAGGTAACTTTTGTTATAATTATAATTATCATAGCCAGCAATTTTTTACTACTCTAAAAGCAAAATCCTTTACTAATTTTAAAAATAACACTTATCATAGAAATTTAATTAAAGTTATAAACTGTGTAAAAATCAAAAAGTAAGCCGCCAAATCCAGATCCAATCTCAAAAATAATGTATATGTTATCAAATTCTATTTAATTATTTTTTAATTTAATAAAAAATTCTATTGAATATATAAAAGAGCAAATCATTAGGTATATGATATACTGATATTTTTATAGGGTTTCGTATAGGTTTCCACTGGTTATACTTTTATTTTGTTCATTATTGATGTTTTTATTATAATTATTGTTATTATTATCGTATATTTTTTGGGTTTTGTTTAGGTTTAGGTCGTCGAAAAAGTTTAGGATTATTATGATGGAAAAAATGTAGAAAATTAGCACGATTTTATTTAGAATTTATTTTTTTTATTTTCTTTTTTTTTCTTGTTGTTTTGGGAGTTGCTGTATGTACATGTGTTAAAATTGTTTTATTTATATTAATAATTATAATTAATTTGTTTAAATCAAAAATTTGATTATAAAATTATTTATTATTTTATATGTTATTGATTATTATCAACTTGTGTTTTTTATAAACTTCTTTTATAATAGAATATATTACTAGCATGAAAATAGATATTTAATTTGTGAATCCCAATATTATTTATAGAAATTTATTAATTATCATATATAATTGCAAATAAAAATTATAATAAATTAGTAAATATATAATTAAATTTAATTTAAAAACCTAATTAATTATAGTATGGAAATATAAATCTAAATTTATTTCATAATTTCGATTGATATAATAGTTAAACTTTAGGGATATTGACTAAAAAAAACAAAAATTATCTTTATGAAAAAAAATATATTTATATCTTTTGATATAATTGATTAAATTTATTTAGCTAACAATTTTTTTTTTATCAATAATATCTCTAGCTAAATTAATAATAATAAAATTTTTGAAAATTCATGATTTTATATCTCTATAATAAAATAATATTGTCAAATAATTAATATATTAATAATTTTTAATTATGCAATTTATTCAATATACTGATTAAAACTATTTATAATAAATAAATAAATTCAAATGTAAATAAAACAAATAAAAATAAAAAATAATAATAACAAAAAATTTAAAATAAAAATGTAATAATCGAATATTGAATAAGAGTATAAAGAAGATTTTATGAATATTTCTATTGAATAATTGGATTTTAAAGATTTATATAGTAATTCTTAAACAATCGACTATCAAGATTAAAATAAAAATCCCATCTTAAGTTAATAACAGTTTGAAAATAATGATAATACTTAACAATCTACAAATGATTAAAGTCAAGGACATTCAAACTAGTCTTAAATTTAAAAGCCTTCTTAAGATTTTGATTATTATTATTTATCGGACTAATAAATAAATACAAACTCTTCTCACTAATTAGAAAACTCTTAATTATAAAACTATATTAACATTCATAATGATCCTTTTAATAACGCTAATGTTTTCAATAATAAAGAATAAACTCCAATATTGAATTATTAAAATTAAAAAAAAAAAGAATTATAGTAATTAAAGTTAGCTTGGACAAATTAAAAAGAATTTTCTTTTCACTTTTAAATTTAAGGAAATGAAAAAACACGCGATTGTATGAATAAAGAAATTAAAAATGAAGAAGTAGATTAAAATGAAATTTAAATTCCTGACCAAATTGAAAAATTCGAAAACTTAGAAAATAGGGATATCGATATTGAGTTTAAAATTAATGATTTTTTAAATTTAAATTCTAATGAAAATTTTTAAAATGAAATAGGAGAAGAAGAAGTACAATAAAGAGATCATTAGGAATTATAATAAAATTTAAATTTAAACTAAGAGGAAATTCAAGAATAGGGGGGATAATAAATAAATAATAACATTAATAATAGAAATACAAGAGGTCCTTCGAGGAAATTTAACATAGATGACTAATACAAATTATTTAAAATATAAGAGAGAAAAAGAAACCAATAGCATAAAGAAGATAGTTAAAGTTAAGAAGAGGTGAAGAGTGTTGTAAGATTTTATCTTTAATAAGAAAATATAGATAGAAAATTAAAATAAGAAAAAAATATGTATAGATATTGTAGAATTTTTTAGAACAATTACTACGAACTCAAAGAAAACTTTAAAGATAACATTGAAAGATTTAAATGTGATTTGGAATCAAGTAAGTTGCTTTATGGTAATGATGGGGAATATGAAATACTTACTATTGAGATGAAATAAAAGATTAGAAATTATTTGAAAAGCAGAAAAAATAAATTTTCTAATAAAGAATAACTTGTTAAATTTTTAAGATATAATATCTCAGATATAAAAAAATTTTACTTCGATTAAGAGTTAGGCGATAAGCTTACAAAATATCTTTATAATAACTATAAGTATTATTACAATTGAAGAATTGAACTAACTTATTTTTTTAGAATAACGAAAAACTATAATGAAAGTCCAATCAAGGTCATATAAGCTTACTGATTTGTTTATAAATTAAATTTAAACTTTTTAAATATTAATTTGTACCAAATATCAATTTTATATATAATATAATAGTTTTACATAAATATTTATCGCTTAAATTAAATCAAACTCGTAAAATTCTATTTGTGCCTTTTAATTTTTTTCTTATTAATTATTTATGATTAAAATACTATCAAAATATCTTATAAAAATAAATAATTTATTAAATTAAAGTAAATACAAAATAAAAAAATTAATTTTAATGTCGCAGGAAGAATAGTTATAATAAGAAGAGGAATATGAATACCATCCTCCTTCACCAGAGGATTTCGAGCCATTTTTAAACTGCTTAGAAAAAATAAATAAAAATCCCAAAAAGAGGTCTCATAAAAATATTTTGGATTTTTAAAAGGGGATTCTAAATTTTGATATAAATTATAGGTAATTTTTTTTGTTAAAAAGTTTTTTTTTGCTTTTTTTTTTAAAAAAATTAGAAGATGAAATTATTTAAAAATTCATTTTATTTAATTTGTATTTAGGGGATTGCATAATAAAAGTTTGTAGGTTGATTTGGCAGATATTAAGAAAATTCAATCACCTTTATTTAATAATCACCATTATGGGCCTTTAAAAAATCATAACATGTTCGAAGAACTAAATGTCAATAGCAGAGAAGAAAATATGAAAATTTTAGAAAATAATTTGGCAAAAAATATTTTGTAGTCTGAAATTAAAAAACAGGTAGATATATATAAAAATATTTCGAATTTTAATATTTTGTAATATATATATATAATTTTTTAATATTATGAAAGGTATTTTAAGATGAATAAATGACTGAGAAAATTGAGGAAAGTCTTAAAAATAACATAAAAAATTCTTATTTAAATGACTTTAGCATGAAATAATAAAACGGGTTTGTAACGTCATATAAATTTGATTTATTGAGTGGAAATTACAAAAATTGTAGCTACAATAACATTAATCCTGATTACAAAAATTTCTCATTTGAAACATCTACTTAAGGGAAATTTACTTTAAAAAGTTAATTTTTCCCTAGAAAGGCAAATTAAAAATTGAAAGCTTTTTCGGAATTTTAAAAAGAATTTGGTAATGGGGGAGAATCACTAAAAGAAGAATTATTATTTGCAAAGGAATAACCTAAATAAAAAGTAATAAATAATTAATATTTAATTACCTTTATTATATATAAATTTAATATATGATATTTTAATTAATTAAAATATTTAAAATTTATTTTTTAATTTTAAATTTAAATTTAGTTTTCAGATTTGAATAAATTATCGGAGTAGAATTTAAAAATTATTAAAATTTTGTCTTTGAACAGCAGTTTTTGGGACGACCACGATGATTAAGTATTGGGTTTGTAAAGAACTTTCGGTGAGTAAGGAAACTATGAAATATTATGGAATTAAATTAGCAAGTAAAAATACACCAAATTATATAAAATTAAAAAATTAGATTATTTAAAAACTAAATAAAATATATCTTAAATTAATAAGGTAAATAGAGAAAAAGCTGCCCCCTAAATCTGACAAAGTTGATGAAAATTTCTAAAATTTGGAGGGAAATTAGGATCATTAATTAGAAGATGAGTTGGACAAAAACGAAGAAACTAAGTATTTATCAAGATAAGGAAAAGAATATTTAAAAAAATTGTAGAATTTACAATTTAACGAGTTGGACGAGTGGGAAGAAGCCGAAAGACAATAAAAAGAGCAAAAAAAAGCCTTCGAAGAGGCCAAAGATATAAACTCCAAATTTAAAATTATCAGACTTACTAACATGAATTAAGGCACTGTTGGGTAAAGAAATACTGCCCTTGATTTTAGATGGGCTTAAGAGGACGAGGCAGATTTGGACACTTTTTATGATTAGCTACCTTTGGATAAGTTTGCCTTGTATTTCCCGTTTGAGTTGGATTAGTTTTAAAAAAGGTGGTTTTTTTTTTTTATATATATAATATATAAAAAAATTTTATCAATGGTTTGTTATTTATTAATTGTTTTTTATTTTATCCTTTCATAAATTTTTGCTATTAATGTTTTGTTATTTATAATTTGCTTTTTATTTTTTAATTTAGAATTTCATTTAATTTCCTTTTAATGTTTTTAAATTTTTTATTTTAGGGCTATTTTAAGATTAGAAAATAGAGAGAGTATTTTGGTTTGTGCTCATACTTCTGCCGGTAAAACTGTGGTTGCAGAGTATGCAATAGCTCTTGCATAAAGACATAAAAGAAGGTGTATATATACAAGTCCAATTAAAGCTTTGAGTAATGAAAAATATAGGTAAAAAATTAAATACAACTTGTTTTTTATTTTAATTTTTTATATTAAAAATTTGAAACTTACTATTTTTATTTAAATTAAATGTTAAGATATAAATTAATCTAATTTATATTATAGAAAGCTATCAAAGAGATTTAATGGAGATGTTGGTATTATTACAGGAGATGTTACCCTCAACCCTTAGGCATCATGTTTAATTGTAACTACAGAAATTTTGAGAAATATGTTATATAAAGGAAATGATATGATAAGAGATATTGAATGGGTCATTTTCGATGAAGTCCATTATATTAATAATCCAGAAAGAGGTATAAATAAATATAAATTATATAAGTATATTAAAATTTAAAATATAAGAATAATTGGTTTTATTAAAAATATACATTATAATTTTAATTTTTTATACAAAGGTGTCGTTTGGGAAGAAACTATTATTATGTTACCTGACCATATTAATATTGTCATGCTTTCTGCCACCATTCCTAACCATATGGATTTCGCAGATTGGGTATATATTTTAAAAATAAATATAAGTGATAAAAATTTAGTACATAAAAATATCATTATTTTTTTTTATTTTTAAGGTTGGTAGAACAAAAAGAAGAAAAATTTATGTTCAAAAAACAAACTGGAGACCTGTACCTTTAGAACACTCAATTTATTTATTGAATAAATTCCATGTTGTCAAAGATAAAGATGGTCCATTCTTGGAAGAATAATATGATATGTTAAAAAATAACATTAAAGAGTTAACTATGGATTAAGAACAGTTATTACTGAAAAAAAAAATGGAGTTATAGGAAAAAAAAGAAAAAGGAAAATATAAAGATAAAACAAGAGGAATGGCTATGAAAAATGCAACTAAAATGACAGTAAATTAAATTTTAAAATTATAAAATATTTTATTTTTATAATATATATATTATTATTTTTTGATTCCTAAAATTAAAACAAATTTTTAAAAAACTTAGAGCGATAAATTTATCTCAAAAATTACTAAAGGAGACATGGAATCAGCTAAATACAAAGACTTAAAAAGAAGTATGTATGAATTAATTACTCACTGCTAATAAAATGATTTATTACCATGTGTGCTTTTTATCATGTCTAAAAGATAAATTTAAGATTTAAGTGAGGGATTATCTTTTATGAATTTGGTTAATAAATCAGAAGAAAGTAGAATTATCAGGTATTTACATATTTATTAATTATTAAAAAAAATATATAATTTTAATAATTTATTTAATCATCAATTAATTAGATATTTTGATCATGCCATTAAGAAATTAAAACCTAGAGACTAAAATTTACCTTAATTAATTTATTTGAGAAAAATTTTAAGAAAGGGTCTTGCTGTCCATCATGGAGATTTAATACCTATAGCTAAAGAAATTGTAGAAATTTTATTTTCTGAAGGGCTCATTAAGGTACAATCATATTTTATCATAAGGATTTTACAACTTATTGTTATATATAAAAATAAAAAGTATGAAAATTTTTATATTAATTTTTATATTTAAGTTGTATATAAAATTAAAATTTAATGTCTAATTATTGTTTTATAAAAAGGTACTTTTGGCCACAGAGACTTTTGCAATGGGGTTAAATATGCCTACAAAAACAGTTATTTTCCACACTTTATAAAAGCATGATGGAAAAGAAAAAAGATACTTAAATTCAAGTGAGTATACGCAAATGGCAGGTAGAGCTGGAAGAAGAGGACTTGATGCTAAAGGAAATGTTATTATTTTTTGCGATGATCCAGAAAAATTACCATAAACTGTAGATATGAAACAAATTATCGCTCATAAAGTAAAATATAATTTTCATATTTATAAATCTTTAATTAATTAATAAAAATTTTTTAATTTATCTTTAAAGGGAGAATAAATTAGAAGTAAATTTAAAATTACATATGAAGTTATTTTAAATAAATTGAATAGTAAGGAGTTAAATGTTATTGATATAATGAGATAGAGTTTTTCAGAAAATGAGAAATTTTCACAAATTCCTAAAAATTTGATGAGAATTAAAGTTT
Organism: Pseudocohnilembus persalinus; assembly: GCA_001447515.1. NCBI lineage: Eukaryota > Ciliophora > Oligohymenophorea > Philasterida > Pseudocohnilembidae > Pseudocohnilembus > Pseudocohnilembus persalinus. The sequence continues at coordinate 150,719 of LDAU01000144.1, read as the reverse complement.
TAAAACAAGATTATATTTCTCTCTCCAATATTGAGTGTCCTTATGTGCCAAAAGTATGCATATAATATTATACAATATTATAAAATAACATTTTTTTTAATTAATTAAAATTATAAATATTCTTTATTTAATTTGAATACTAAATATTAAAAAAAAGGCAATCAACAACTAAGCTCCAATTGAAGATTATCATGATATTTCTGAAAATTTAAAGGACTTAAATGAAGAACTTTTAAAAATTGACCCAAATTTTGTTAAAAAATTAAATTTGCCCAAATTTGCTTTAGTTATAGGCCATAATAATAAAATTGAATTGGGAATAATTATAGCGGTTGACAGGTAAAATTATCCTTTATCTGTCATAGTTGTCCATGAATTAGAGGGTAAAAAGAGGAAAATTTAACTAGAATACGAGGAAGAATAAACTGAATAAAAACCAAGAAAAGTCAGGGGTAAAAATTGTTTTTATTTTTAGAATAAAAATTTTAAAAATATTTAATTATATCATAAAAAAAATAGACAGAAACTATGTTTACAAAATTATATCATTGTCTTATCATAACGTTGTTGAAATTTATGATGATAAGATATAGTGCGGTAAAGGGGGAGGAAAATTAGATATTTATAACAATAATACATAATAAGATTTAGCTGTTTTATTAGTTGATAAATTAGAAGTTTTCAATGAAGATTAAGTAAATTGAAATTTTTATAGTATTTATATTTTTTAATATTTTAAAATCTATACAATTTTTTAATTTAAAATTAGCTTTTGGATCCTAATTTTACTAGTAAAGGAAAAAATGCTGATTTTTAGAAAATTATTTTTAAAAATGATAAATTCCAAGAAACTAAATAAATCAAGGCATTAACTTAAAAGGACTTTTAAAATTCAAAGTGCCATAATTGCGAATTGCTTGATAAACATATTTAATAAATGTAAAAAAGAGATTAAGTTAAAGAAGAATTAGATTAACTTTTAAAAGATGTGGATGAAGATGCATTATATTTTAGAGATAATTTTGATGGAAGAGTTTAAGTAATAGAAATAATAAATTTAAAAAAAAACTTTATAAAAATTAATTATTTAATTATTTTAATTTTTATATTTTTATTATTTAGGTTTTGAAACATTTAAAATATATTGATGATAGCAATTAACCCTTAATTAAAGCTAGTATAGGCAGGGAATTGGGAGATAAATCTATTTACATGTGTGAATTGATTGTAGAAAATATAATAGGTGATTTAAAGCCCGAAGAAATAGCAGCCTTATTATCTGGTGAATAAAATTGACAATAATATAAAAATAATTATAATATATGAAATTTATTAATTTATTTAAACATTAAATATTTTTTATAGGATTTGTTTGTCAATACAAACCAAGAAAAGGGTATGATAAAAAACATTTATTGGATTATATAAATAAAGAAGAAGATGATTTCGATGAAGAATAATTTTTTTCTCCTAAATTTATTTAAGCCGCCGAATAAACATATGCTATATGTCAGAAAATTGCTTAGTAAGAATAAAAAGAGTAGGTTATTTTCGTTGGAGGAGATGTTCACGACTATATATTTGATAACGTACTTAATTTCTCAATGGCAAGAACTATTTACGAATGGACTAGCGGAAGAGATTTTATTGAGATTATGGAAGTATATAAATTTTTAATTTTAAAAAATTTTTGATAAAAATTAATTAATAATTTAATATATTTGTTATTTTAATTAAATAAAAAAAAAAAATTTTAACTAACATTATTTATAACTAAAAGTTATTTTATTAAAATTATTGGGAAAATATTAATTTATATATAATTTTTAGATAAGTGATGCGTAAGAAGGAAATATTATTAGAACTATTTTAAGACTGGAAAATTTGTTAAAGAATTTCAAGAGTGCAGCTAAAATTATTGGACACATGCCTTTATCTCATAAAATAGAAATTTGTTAGGAAGTTATTAAAAGAGATATCGTATTTACTTAAAGTTTATACTATGAGGAAGACAAATAAATAATTTGATGATTTTAATTATTTATAAAATTTTTTTACATAATTTTATTAATAAATATATTCGTATTTCAATAAAAATAAGATTAAATATTTTTATTAAATATAAAATATGTCTAATTAATATAAGGCTATTTTTATTACAATAAATTTAAATAAGTCAAATCAAAATAGATAGTATACAATGTTTGATTTAACTTTTATTTTATAAAGAGAGATAGTATATGTTAAAATATAATATTTTAACTTTATAAATATTAAGTAAAATTTAATTAAAAATATATTTTTATATACGTTAGCAATATACATTTATTTTGTTATACATAGTTTAATTAATTTTTTATACTTATATATATAAATATTGTAGTGTTAATTTTTAGATTATAAATATACTTTTATATTAAAATTTTTATAAATAAAATTGATAAAATTCAAATATTTTATAAATTTATTATTATATTTTTCACAGTTATATATTTTTATTAACATTAATTTAATTATGATACTATAAATTAGTATTATTGATATTATTATTATGATTTATATTTGCGTTTTGAGTTGGAGTACTGTTGCAAAAATCATCACCTTATATATTATATGACGTGGCTAAATAAGTGAATTTTTGTTCAGAAATATTATTAATGGTATTAGTAGATTTGCAGAAATATCTAAAAGTTTTTTATCTATAATTAATTCTTAAACATTCTGATCTTTATAATTCGGTTTCTCTAAATTCTCTTATAACTTTTTACTCATCTAAATCTTTAAATACAATGGCTTATTGGTGCTAGAAATTGTCTATAGTGTAGTAAAAATCTTCACTTAAATGTCTTAATAAAGAATAAAAAGGCTTATCTGTAATGACTTTGACTTTTTGGAAATTGTCAGTGGAAAATAAGGAAATTTGCCAAGTGGAACTGAAACAGATAAAATCTTAGTTTATTTTTTCTACTGAAATTATAGACAGTTCGAAATATAAATCTTTTAAATATTCGAATTATTTTTTGTTTTTGTTTAAAATTTCTTATACTTGATTTCTTTTTATTTATTTTTGGGTATGGTATCGAAGAAGGGATTTATTTTTTTTCAAATTCTATTAAATTTGTTAGCTAAATTTTGAAACAGGTAGACAGTTTTTTGTATTTTAATTATTATTGTTACTATATAATTATTATTATTTTTAGTCAGTAATTTAATTAAAACAATTTCTTTCAAGTGAATTTACGCAATCTTATTAGCAAAATTAATTATCAGTTTGTATTTTAGAAATATTCTATTATTTTTAAAAATTAAAATTATCTTTTTTGATTTAAAAATCTTCTATTTTTTGATAAACTTTATAATGGTTTCTATTATCTGAAAGTCCAATTAAAAAATAGGAATGATGGATTTCATTAATAATTTTATTAGAATATATCATATTGTAAACCCATTGTTCATTTAAAACAATTTCTTAACTCAATTTATTATTAAAAATATTAACAATGTTTATTTTATTAATATTTCCATTAGAAAAAACTTAGGTTGTTGCATAAACGAAACTGGTGTTTGAAGGCTCATATGTCATAAATCTTGGATTATACTGGTAATTTGGGGCTGGAATAGATTTTATTATTTATAATTTTGGTAGTGTTATAATATTTATATATGTTTTTTTTTCTTCGAAATTTTGGCTTCTTATGTTATCTTCATCGAGCTCATTTTACTAATGATTTTCATCATTTTAATTTTCATCTGAGGTGTCTTAGGGGTGTTTAGAAAATGTTATCAATATTTATTTTTCTTGATCATAGAAAAAAGGTATTTTTCCGTAGTAAAACTTTTTACTAGAAGTAGCATTTAGAGTAAGATTACTTATTATTTTTCCTGATTTCATGTCCAAAACAAATATATCGAAATAATTGGCTGCTACTATAGTTTAGTCATCTAACCATTAAGCATGCATGAATTTTTCAATTCTGTTATGGGTCGAGCTTTAAGGTTAGGAATTGATTTTAACATATTATTACATTTTTTTTTATTTATTTGTGCTGAAAATCACAACCAATTAGTATAATATAACAATTATGGTGTTATAAAAAAATTTATTTTCTTATAAACAGGCCCACATTTGTATACTGAAAATGGTTAAGGCCTTTAATATGAAGGGAATAGCTATAGTTTCTTATACTTCTTCTAAAACTACCATAAAATAAACGTGGGTGAATATTTCGTTAAGTAAAATTTAGAGCCAAATATTTTCGATATACATTTATAAAATAAAGTAGGAAGTGGCTCCGACCATGAATAATTATCTTCTTTCATTTAGAAAATCTTCACTTTTATCAAATAATAAAATAGCATATCTTGGCATAAAAGTGTATAGCTTGTATAGTTTTCTAATTGTAAAAAATATAATTAATAAACTTATATAAATTAATAAAAAAAATAAGTAACATTATTATTTAATTTTTCTATGATGGATAAATTTGTATTTTAATATCAATTATTAAAATTCTGACCAATAAATGTTATGATTTATTTATATTTAATTTTTTATTAGTGAATTTTATACCAAAAAAATTTTCATAAATAATTTAATAATATTATAAAAAAATTAGTTCTTATTAAATTAAGTATATAGTTTTTATTTATGTTCTACAAATTAAAAGTAGGGAAAAAGAAAATGAATTTTATATATATCATTATAAATTTTTAATAAAAATATTTAATAAATTTTATAAAATTTACTGTAAATATCCTATATCTGCATGAAATTCAATTTTTTCGGTGCCATTTAAACATTATTAAGATTGATCAAATTTATTATTTCTTTTCTAAGATTAGATAGTCTGACCGCATTCTTATGTATTACTTGGGCATTTTGATTTGTTAAAATGAATATAAGACAAAGCAATTGTATAAACAAAAAGAATTAACATGTTTATTTATTTATATTTATTTTATGTTATGTTTATTTTTAAATTTATTTATTGAATATTTTTGTTTAAAGCAATATTTATTTTTATATTTTGAGATCTTTTTCTTTTCTTTTTCTTTTCTTTTATTTTGTTTGTTTCTTTATTTTTTTTTTTGTTTTTTTTTTTTGATATTTTTTAGGGTTAAGTATGTATTTTTTCGATTTTTATTAAAGATAGTTAATTTGATTAAAATAATTTGCAAGACGATCTTTAGTAATAAAAATTATAGTACTAACCAATTAATATATAAAATTGAAAATAAGAGAGTTTTTAATTTTCTATTTATATTATAAAAATTTTAGGAATTAACTATAAAATTGAATCCCTAGGGAATTATTTACTAGTTTTATTGATTTTAAAATTTATTAAAATAGTTGTGCTAGCAAAAAAGAGTTATAATTATTTTAAAGTAGCAGTATTTTACATAAAATAAAATCATAAATTTTTAACTAATATACTAAATTATATTTAAATTCAAATTTATACTATCTGTAAAGTTTATTATAATTTAAACATGGAGAATGCAAAAAAATAATTTTTACAATATGTATTCAGTAAAATTATTTAAGTTAGCAAAAATATACTAAATTTTTCAACTATAACATGAATTAGTTGAATCTTTTTAAAATTTGAAACTTAAAAACATTTTTAATTCTATATAATTAAATACTTATTTTTTTATATATACTTATTTATTTGAATAAATTTTTAAATACATAAAATAGGGTGTAAATTTAAATAAAAAATCTATAATTATAAAAGATTAAAGTTAGAAGATAAAAGAGGATTTTTATAAAAAAACATTTTTATATAGACAAATTTGATTAATAATTATTTACGATATATTTATATACGTGACCCAATAGTATCGAAATTTTATTTTATTCATACAAAGTCATTAGAAGGATTTTGACTCTATAGTCGAAATAAATTATATTTCGTATAAAATAAGTAAAAATCAAAAATACAAATGAATTTAAATTAATTGATTAATTTTGACTTAAAATTATTTTACTGATAATAAATTTATCTACTATTTGTTTTTTAAATATTCCAAATTATGCATAAAATACTATAATTTGGATTTATAAGGAAATTTAAATAATTTTTATAATTTAAATAATTTATAAAAATATATACATCAGTTTTTTTTTTATATATTTATAATTTATTGGAAAAAAATACTTAGTAAATTATATTTTCATTAATCATTTTTTATTAGTAAAATCAAAATTTCTATATTATACACCAATTCAATTAAATAAATTTGCCGATTTTCTATAAATTTTGTTAAAAAACTGCATAAATTTATTTCTATGATGATTGCTATTTATTTTTTCTTAATTCTTATTGATTTTATTTAAATTCATTATTTTATTTATATTACTAGGATTTAAATGTTAATTTATATTTTGATTATTGTTTTGAATATCAAATTATTATTAGTATTATTATTATTGAAATTAATGGTCAAAATAGTCCTCATTGTCGTAAAAATCAATATATTATTGATGGTAATTTAGAATTTCATTTTGCTTATTAATATAATATGTATTTAAATTTTTTTACATTTTTTTATTTTTCTAAATTATTTCTTACATTTGTGACTACTTATCGTAAAATTGTTATAATATTTATTATTATTACATTTTAAGTTGAATTTTTTATCTTTTATAATTTTCTTATTAGAGAATTTAAAAATATGTTTCTTTTAGGTATTTATATTATGGCAAGTATAATTTCATTTAAATTAAATGGGAGTTATATTTCAAGATTATGTCATGTATCCATTATTTATAATATTCATCTATATTTACGTATTAAAAAGTTTTTTCTATATATTATTGTGTATTTCCTAAAATTAATAATAATAATTAAATTTTATTTAACTAAAATGTATTAAATTTTATTTTTTTTATTATTCAAAAAAATTAACTTAAAAGATGCATGATTTATGTAATTAATTTTGTATTTAAAATAAATTTAAGTAAGAAATCATAATACTATAATATGATTTACTAGTAAGTGTATATTATTTATTTTCTATAATTAATCTAAAAATTATAGTATTTTATATAATTGTAATTATATATAAAATTAATTAAATTCTCAATTTTACCTAATGTTTAAGCGTAATACAGTTGATTGAAAATAAAATATTTATCTGATCTCTCTAAGTACTTAGTTTTTTCGTAAAATTTATTGTATGCATTAGAACACTCTCCAAATTGGTGATCTCTTTTAATACAAATTTAAGCTTCTTTGATGGTGTCTATTAATTTTTCACCAGAAATTTCTTTAATTTTTTGAATATTTTCTGAATTTAATTCTTCTAAAGTTGATGCAAGTTTTTCATCTTTGTTAATAAATTAAAATTTCAAGTTTTAAAGCATTTGATAATTTTCAGGTTCCACGTAAAAATTTAGGTACATATCTTTTGATTTTCCATTTTTAATATTTTCTTCAGATGTAGTTTGGTATAGATAAAACAAAAGTCCATAAAATAAAAGAGATAAAAATTTTTGGTAAATTTTTAAATAATCGTATTAAAAAGTTTTAGGAATATTTTACTACTTTTGTATTTTTGCTTTAAAAATATTGATTTTTATGTTAATTATTATCTTATTTTTTTAGAAAAATATAGTTAAATTAAGCATATATTATAAATATTTATTATTACCTAGCATAAAATATACTAAAGTGCCCCATATAAAACCCCCAACATTTCCCATTGTGTACCCACCAAAAACTCCTGGATAGGGGCCTTCTCTTATACTAAATAATTGTATAAAATCTTTGACAAAAAAAAACGGGAGTAGCCACACAGCTGATTATTAAAAATTTTTAAGTTACAACGAGTAAACGACAAAGCTAAAAAAATAAAAATATAAAAATAATTAAATATAATATATGCATTTAGTTATTTAAATTATCTTTTAAATTTACTTTGTATATAATGATTAACTGGGGAATAAAAAAAAATAAGTTGCTATTAAAGCCATGGTAGCGTCTGAAGAGCCTAAATAGTTTATATATCCTGGGTTTTAGCCCTTCATTAAATTTAAATATGCTAAATTTTCATTTTTTTAGACATTTTCTGGGGATAAGTATCCAGAAACATTCGTAAGCCAGTTTCCTTTTATGGTTTTTATTATATAAATATATTTTATCAAAAATTATTTTAATTTATTAAGTTTTACCTACAATCGCCCCTCCAAAATAAAGAAATAGAAACATTTATCTGCCAAGAAATTAGTGTAATTTTTTCGATAACATAAGAAAAATAAACATATTGGTGATGAACTAGAAATTTAAAGTTTAAATATTGATATATTATATAAGATATTTAGAACTTAAATATAATGCTAAGTTATTTTATTATTATTTTGGGTTTTACTAAATATTTTTAAGAATTTTCTATAATTTTTGCAAATAAAAAACAAAGGAAAAAATAAAATACTAGGGTTTGATTAATTTTATATCAAAATATTTTATTTTTAATTTTTTAAAATTTTTGAAACATAAATCTATTTTACGCTATAAGATTGTTAGTGGCTAAAAAGGGATAAAATATTATTAGGAAACTATCTTTTTTATACAAGATTTCCCTCCCAATCTATATAATCTGAATTATGTTTTTTAAAATGCTATTTTAAGAACTATTAAAGTTTGACATCTTCTTCCATTTACCACAATAAGAAAATAGTTAAATTTAATCCAAAAATTACCCCTTATGTAGTTTTATGCCCGCTAAATTTTTCGTGGTTTTCGTTTTTTATTTCTTATTGTAATGTTGTCGATTTTTGTTAGTGTAGTTGCACAAGAGAATTTATTTGAGTGTAAATGTGGTTTATTTTTTGGTAGGAATAGTTTAGTTTGTTTTAGAATTAAATTTGGTATATATTCCATTTTATTTTGCCAAAAAATTTGTAGAAATCTTTCATAAGTGATTTTTTTTTTTGTAGTTGTCGTTATTTGGCCTAGTTTTTTAGTTATATTGAAAAATTTTATTGTATTTAAGGCGTTTTTTTTGGTATTTAGGAATAATTATTTTGTTTTTTTTATTTTATTTTATTTTAGAATTGTATTTGTTTTCTTAATTTATATAAAGTTGTTTTTAAATATATAAAATATTTTATCAGAGGCTTAAATATAGATTATTAATTTATTATTAAAATGAAATTGGTAAATTATTGCAATAAAATTGGTAAATCTACTTTAAATTCCAACAATATTTTAAAAATTTATAAAATCAGAAACAAATTTTTATAATAAAGTCACAAAATTTTCTATTTTCTGAGAAATACCTTTATTTTAAATTATTATTATGAAATATCTATCATTTTATTTACTTTTTATATAAATAATTACTAATTATGGCACAAATCCTATATAACTTATTTTTATCTAAATTAAATAAAATTCTTTTTATCTCAACATTAAATTATATAATTATATAAAAAATTGGGAAAATTATAAATTAAATATATTATTTATATGATAATAAATTATTTTTCAGTCCTATTCAGTGTTCGCCAACAAATCATAGGAATAACCTTCAATTTTAAGCCAAATACAAATAAAAATAAAAACATGATAAACTCCGGGAATTAGCAAAAGTACAGCCATTAATAAATACGGATAAGTTTCATAAATTCCTTTTTCATAAGTTTACTCAGTGCCAACTATAGAAAACAAAATACCTGCAAAAAATAAGATAAACGACAGTAAAACAGTTTTATAAGGCACTTTTGTGTTGTCTCTTAAAGGAGGGGGCGATTCTGCCCTTACTTCTCTGTTTTTATATTTATTTTAATTATTATTATTATCTTAATTATGTTATCGGTGACCTCTGCTTCTTATTTCGTTTTAAAGATTTTCTTTGTATTTTATATCGTTTTTGTACTCTTTTTCGGAATTTTCTTATTGGATTAGGACGTCGTTTTCTTGGTTATCTTCGTTTTCTAAAATGTTTGAATTGTTTTAAGTTGATTGGTTTTGGAGTTCGATTGAAGATTTTTGGGTGTCTTGTTTGGGGTCTTTTTCGTTCATTTTTTTAATAAGTTTTATGCTTTTGTTTATGGAAAAGGTTTTTTGTTTTGAGGTTTTTTTGAATTTTTCAATATTATTTTTAAAATTGTTTAATTATAGTAAAATTATTTGTATTGGGATAACTAACTAGATTAACTAAAGGTATTCTATTTGTTTTAAGAATTATAAGAATTTGAAAAAATAAAATTACTAATAATTGAGTATAAATAATAAGAGCATAAAAAATTTGAAAACTAAAAATTATTATTTTAAAATACATTAAAATTTATAAATTTTTTATTTTAAAAATTCGTATATCAGTAAAATATATAAATATTTAAATAAAATATGTACTTATTAATATATATTTTTTAATATTAATATTATATTTTTATAATAGATGAAGAATTTATTACATTTCTCTAAAATTAGAAGGTTTTTTAAATAAAAACAAAGATTCTATGAATTATTAAATAAAATAATGCGTGTATATTGCTTATATATATAAAATCACAGTGTTATATTTTTATTATAAGATATAATTGATGAAATAAAAATTTAATAAGATTCCTAAGAATAAAGCCTTTTTAACAATAAATTATAAGCAAGTAAGCAATTATTATAACATAATTAAAAATTTGGAAGTAATAACAGGGAAAAAATAGAATATAATAAAATAAAAAATAATAAAATAAATAATAAATAAATTACTAACAAAATAAATTGATATAAAGATGTTCAACAAAGCCGTTTCTTAAGCCAGAAATTTGAGTAAATTATAGTAATTTTTCTTCAGTTAACAAAAAGTGTTGGCCTTGTTCGGAGCCCCCGGAGTCGGAAAAGGAACTTACGCTAAAATGTTAAAAAAAGATTTAGGTTATAACCATATTTCCACTGGGGACGAAATCAGAAACATTCTTAAAGGAAATGTGCCTGAAACTTTTGACAAATCTTTGATTGAAGAAGTCAGATCTATTGTTACTAGTGGAGGACTTGTTGGTGATGAAATTGTTATTGGAATTTTGAAAGAAAAATTAAAAGAACCTGCTAGTTAAAAAGGGTATGTTAATATATAGAAATTAATGAATAAATTTTTAAAATATATATTTGAAATTAATAAAAAAAGAAAAAAATTAATAAAGTGTTTAAGTTTGTTTTATTTTTTTATTATATATATTTTTGTTGGCTATTTAGGATGCTAATAAAGTTTTTAATAGCTTTTATTGTTTATATATAGTAGAAAAAAAAAATAATTTAAAATGTTTATGAGTAAATATAAGTAGATAGTTTAATATTATAATTAATTACTTATTTTATTAACTAAATTTTTTATGATATAAATTTGAAATTGTATTTTTTTATCTTTTTTATAAGAATTAATTTAATTTATCTTTATAATTTATTTTAGAGTTATTTTAGATGGAGTTCCCAGAACCATTGGACAATTAGAATTATAAAAAAAAGCTGGAATTAAAACTGATTTAGTTGTTAATTTGATTTTAAATAGAAGTGTTTTGTTAGAAAAATTGATGGCCAGAAGAGTTTGTGAAGGGTGTGGAGAAAATTACAATATTTGTAACATTGATAGAGATGGATATTTGATGGAACCTTTGAACCCTAAAAAAGAAGGAATTTGTGATAAATGTGGTGGAAAATTAATTATTAGATCTGACGACAGAGAAGAAGTTATTTCCAACAGGTAAAATAATTATAATTAAAAATTCTAAGAATAAATTAGTTTATATTTTTCATTTTTTTTTTTGAATGTTATTTAATTCGATATCAAATCTTTATATTTGTGCAATTATTTATTAAAATTAATTTTAAATTAATCGAAAGAATGGAAGAATATGAAGAAAAAACCGCTCCCTTATTAAGCGCTTACTAAAATATTACTAGAGTTGTTGACTTTGAACCTAAAAAAGGAAAAAAATCTTACCCTGAATTATTACCTTTAATTTAAGCTAATTTATCTGAATGAACAAATAAAGGCTTATAATACAACACATTTATTTTATCTTAACAAATATATATTTTATATATTAATTTTAATTATAGATAAGAATTTATTTTATATTTTTGTTTACATTGGCAGAATACTAAAATAGAAAAAAATTTTAAAATTTTTTAATGATAATAATAAAATTATAGAGCGTTATATTAAATATTAGATAAAAGATGAAGTTGAGTTAGTAAATTTAAGTTTTTTAATTCAAAATTAAATTTTATTTAAGGTTATAAAATTAATTTTAAAAATATAAATTCTCTTTAAAACGAGAAAGCTATAAATATTTTTATATTTATCCAATTATTATTTCATAAATATAGAAATATAAAAGCATTTAAATTTCTAAAAACATATAAATTTCTAAAATATTGGAAACAGTATACATATATAGACTAATAGAAATTAAAAACAATTATAATTTATTTTAATTTAATTTAATTTTTAATAATAAAATGAATTAATTAAATAAAATTAAATTAAATTAATTTAAATAAAATAAAATAAAATAAAAATAAAACATTTTTAGTCACAACTTCTTTTTTTCTCCTTAAAAGACATATATGTTATTTTCCTTTTATTTAAGTTCTTTTTTAGCGGCCCAACTGGGATGCAGTTTATTAGCAGCGGGGTCTGTTTTATTATTATTATTTTATTGGGAAAAGTGGTTTTTTTTGGAGTCTTTGGCCTGGTTTTTGAGTTGCATTTTGAGGTCTTTTCCCTTTTTTTTGAACTCTGTTCTTTGACTGGGTTTGCTGGTGTCGTTGGGGTTTTCGGTCATGTTGTGTTTTTCTTTCCATTTCTGGAGTCTGTCTGCTTGTTTTGGGTTTTTCAGCTTTTTGCTGGTTTGCCCTTTCATTTTCATTTCCTCTTTTTTTATTTTTTTTGTCAACTTTTCTGAGAGCAAACCTAGCTTTTTGCCTAAAATTTCTTGTTCTTCGTTTTTAATTTGTGGTTGTTTATTTTGTTTTTGAGGTTTTTCAGATTCTATTTGGTTTTCGGTATTTTCGGCTGTTTTTTCGGAGGCTTCGGGTTTTTGCTCTTATTAATCGGCTTTTTCTGCAGTTTCTTCTCCTTCTACTTTTTATTTATTTTATTATTTGAGTTTGAATTTTTCTTTTTTGTGTTCTCTTTTGACTTTAGATTTATCTAATTATTTTTTTATGTAAGATTTTGTTTTGTCTAAAGATTCAGATGCATTTTTGAATTTACTAGTTTCTTTCATTTATTAAACAAAATAACTTAAAAAGGATTCTTCTGGGCTTTTTTTAACTTCTTCTTAAATTTTATTCAATTCTTCTTAGTAATCTTCTTAAACATGTTCTTTTAAATATTCATCAACCTTTGTAATTTCTATATTTATTTCCTATGTTTATAAATATAATGCAACTAATTTTTAAGCCTAAGGGGTCATATTTTTAAGTTCATTTAATTTTTTTTCAAGATTTTTTTATCTATTTTTTGATTTTTTTTCTAATTTTCTTAATTTTTATTCTTCAGGAGCTTAAATTTTATAATAAAAAGATTATTTTAATGAATAAATTACTTAAAATAATAATATATATGTATTCCTAAAATTAGCAACAATTGTTTATTAAAAAAAAATAGTCATTTTATTTACTTAAATTTTTAATATCTTCATCATTTTCATTTTCATCTGAGTCAGAATCAGATGCTACAACTTTTTTTCTGTCATTTTTAATTTTTTTATTATTTTCTCTTAACCTTCTAATTATTTTTTGAGTTAAAAATTATTTTTCAGTTCTAACACAATCCAATAAAGTTTTAAAGGCTTTAATTCTATAATCAAGTTTATTTTTTTGTTTATCTTAACCTTGTTTATTTTTTTACTAGTTGTTTTATTGTCTAGGAAATTTTTACTTGTTTTATTTATTTTCGACTTATGGCTTAAAATCTTTCATTATTAATATTTTATTGGTTTATTTATTTTTTATTTCTTTATTTATTTATTTATTTATAGTTTTTTTATTTATAATTTTAATCACAAAAGTATTATTGAGTAAAATTATTATTTTACCAAATTATTTTTGATCAATTAAACCTAATTACTTATTTTAGTAAAAGAATTTTTAATGTAAATTACATTTAACTATTACATCAATATATGATATATTACCATTAATAGATTATAAATGTGATAATACAAAAATTTAAATTTAAAAAATAGTAGCATTAAATAAATAAAATGAGCATTTTACTTTTTAACAAATTAAATTATCATTTTTATTATATAATTATAAATCAAAAAAGTTATTCTTTAATAATAAAAAAGTTATATAAAAATATAAATAAATTTTCACTAATTTTCTTTAGATTCATTTTAATTTTATTATTAATTTTATTCTTATTCTTCTTTTTATTCTTCGCCCTATTCTTGTTCTTACTCCTATTCTTATTTATTTGAAATCCATAATTTAAGTCTAAAAGCATCATTTCCATTTTAATAATAATTTAAAAGTCTTTTAACTTTTGCAAATCCGCAACTTTTATAAAGGGCCAAAGCTCCAGAATTAACAGACTCAGTTTCTAAAACTATTTCTTCTCCTCCTAATTCTATAATTTTATCGATAAAAATTTAAGTCAATTTTTTTCCAATTTTTAAACCTCTGTATTGTTTATTTACGACTATCATAGCTACATATCCTCTATTTCTTTTAGTATTTTTATGTATTTCTAATTTCCCTATAAAAAAATTATAAAAAAATTAAATTAAACAAAACAAAACATGGTTAATATAAAATTTTTTATTTTTTTAACGCTAAAATTATTAGATTGATAGTAAAAAAATACTTTTAATTCTTTAATTTTTTTTTTAATATTTTTTTTTTAAAAAATATCTTATTTTATAAATTTTTATAATTTATAAATATTATTAAGTAAATAAATAAATACTTTATTTATATTTATAGTTAATTATTTTTGAAAATTACCAATAACAACTCCTACCATTTGATCATTATGATAAGCTAACCAAGTTAATTATGGCCAATTAATTACAAAGTATCTATATGTATATATTGAATAAGGTTCAGATAATTCGGCGTCGATCATTTTTATCATTATTTCCAAATCACTTTCGTTTTCATATTATCTGTAAACTATATCTTCTGGTTTCAAATTGGATATATCTTATTTATTTTCACTCATATTATGTATATATATATATTATTTTTTTATATTTTTTGTATTTATTATGTGGGTATTTGGAGTTGAATTGTTTTTTGAAAATTTTTTATTGAAGGTTTTTATTTAGCTTTTATTTTAATTTTAAAAATATTTATTAAATCTATTTAATTAATTTAAAGTTAAATGAGAAACAATCTAAAATTAGGCTTTAAAAATAAATGTTGGGATAAAGTTTTAATTTTTATAAAATTCATAAAATTAAAGATATTTTAAAGATATGGTTATATTTAAATGTTTGCATTTAAAAAAAATATATTTTGAAAAAATAATTTGAATAAAAAAAAAATTATTTAAATGATAATATCTTATTATGCTTTTTATATTTTCAAAAATCAAGATAATTATCAATTTCGAAATCATATTAATTATTATTAACTTAAAAATTTTTATTCTTCTCTTCATTTTCTTAAATTTCATTTTTATTTAAATTAGATTATTTTTAATTATTTTCTAAAATTTCATTTTAATCATAATTTTAGTTTTCATATTAAAAATCATAATCATCTTAGTTTTCTTAATTTTAATTCTTTTATAATTATACATTTTAATATTTATAATCATTATCTTCATTATTTTAGTATTATTAAATATTTTCTAAATTTATTTAATTATCTTATTTTTCTTTATTTTCTTCTGTATTTTGAATTTATTTAATCTCCTCCTCTTATTCTTCTTATTCTGGGTCAAAAAAATTATTATTTTATGCTGGCTTATTATCTTAATTTTATTTAAAACCATCTTATTAGTTATTATCATAATTTTAATATAATTTTTATCCGTCCAATTAAAAATTTTATTTTTCAAAATTATTAATATCGATACTTTTTTCTTGATTATCAAGATTTTCAGTTAACGCAAATTTGTTTTTTTTATTTCTCAACATATTATTTTTTCTTTTATTATTTTTTTCTAATATATTAGAATTTTCTATATTATCGGGAAAGTCTTAGATTATTTCTACATTTTCTTCATATTATAGCTATTATTACTACTTTTACTAATTGTATTTTTATTATTAATCATCATTTATGTCGATATGTTTCTTAATACCCAAGAATTAAACTTCACTATTTATTGTTTCTAAATTTAAAATTTCTTAATTTTTATTTGAATTGTCTTCATCTTAATATTCAAAATTAACTTAATATTTAGGTTATTATAAACTGGATTTTTATTAATTTATTTTTTCTTATTCTTCAAAATCAAAACTATCAAATCCTTAAAAAAAAGTATTAAATTTGTTATCTGATTGTTTTATGTTCTAATTTATTTTATTTTAATCATTAAAAGTTTTATTCTAAACTTAACTCTACATTTCCAAATCTTTAATATTTGTATTATTATTCAAATTATCATAAATATTGCTATCATTATTATTGCTATTTTCACTTTCATTTTTACCTTTATCTTTAATTTAATTTTCGTCGTCAGAAGTTTCTTAAATTTTTTTTTCTTCTTCATCATTATTACTATTATCATCTTAAATATATTAGCTATTATTATTATCTCCATTATCTATTTTACTTTCACTATGAATTCGCTTTTAATAATCGAAATTATTATTAGAATCTCTATTCGAAAATTAAATCACATCATTTTATTTTTACTATTATTCTTCTTCATTTTTATAATTACTCATATTATTATCATTTACTTTATCATTTTTTTATTCTTCTTCTTCTTCATTAATATAACTTAAATTATCTGTCTTAGCCACAGAAACTACGGAATTATTTTCTTCGATATTTTTTTATACTATTTGAGATTCCTTTTCTTTTTTAGTGTTTATTTTTTATTTTTCTTGGTTTTTTTCTATTTAGATATCTATAGGGGTAACCTTGTTTTTTTTTCGATGTTGTAGTTCTTTGTGCATAGCTATTTCATCAAATTCTTTTTTATTTGCCTAACCTGTAATTATTTATACTTACTCTACTTCAAGCCATGATAGTAGTTTTTGTAGCTTATTTCCCATTTATACTTCTTCTTTTTTTTTATTTTATTATGTATTTTTTTACTATGTAAGTAAATTGTGAAATTTTTAATATTAAATTAGTATTTCTATTAAAATAATTTATTTATTTTTTTATTTATAATAAATAGAGATAGTTGAATGCTTTTATATAGAAAAGTTAATTATCATTAAGATAATTCTAAAATGTGGAATATTTCTGAATACAAAAGATTTTTATATAAGAAAATACATCATTTTTTTTATAATTTTTTACTTTTAATCATTATCCAATTTATTTTTATTAAAATTTTATATTTAAAATTTTTAAAGTTAATATTATTACAAATACATTAAATTATAAACCAAAATTTTTATAATCACTATTTTTTATTTTTTGTTATGAAAAACTATTATACCATGATTAAAAAAAAAAAAAATTAGATTTAAAATTAGGAAAAGAAAAAATAACTATATATTATTTATCATTCATAAATGTAATTAATTTTATTGATAGAAAACTTTGCTTTACTTAATAAAATTTATATTATAAAAATTTTAATTAATTTTAAAAAAATAAGGATTAAATTAATATTAAAATCAAAATAAAATTTATTTTTTTAATTTTTCAATATTCATAATCATAATTTTCGACTTCATAATCATATTAATTATCATTTTCCTCATTTTTATTTTCACTTAACTCATTTTATTTTTAATTATTTTCAAGATTTTAATCTTACTCTAAATTTTAATTATCATATTAAATATCTTAATAATTTTCCTGGTTATTAATATCTTGATTATTATATTCTTAATCATTATATTCTTGATCTTCATATTAATAATCATTATTATAGTTTTACTCAATATTTTGTAAACTATTATTTTACTCTTTATTTTAAACATCATCATTAATATTATTTTCTTCTGTTTATTTTGTATCAAAATAATTATTATTTTAGGCAGGCAAATTATCATTATATTCATAATCATTTTCATTATTATCATAATTGTAGTCAAAATTTGTCCCGTATTATTATTCTTATTCTTACACTTATTCCAAATCTTTGATTTTCTTACTTTATTCTTAATTTTCAGGATTTTCAGTTAGCGCAAACTTATTTTTTTTATTTCTTTACAGTCTATTTTTTCTATTATTTTCTTTGTCTAATTTATCATTTTCTATATTATTAGATAAATTATCAACTAATTCTACATCTTCTTTTTATTAAGGTTATTATTAATTTTACTCAAATTTTTGATCATCATTTTATATATCTTATTAAATATTATTATTTATAGATTCGAAGTTTTAATTTTCTTGATTTTCGTAATTATCGTAATTATAATCGTCATAGTTTTCATTTTAATTATCATAATTGATTTAATTTTCATTTTCATTTTAATAACTATTATTTTATTATTATATTTATTCTTATTCCTGATGGTCATCATTAAAATTATCAAATCCTTATATAGTAGAATTAAATTTATTATTAATTTGCTTTTAGTTCTAATTCATTTAGTTTTAATTACTAATACTTAAGTTCTAGACCTAATTATTTGGTTCCATAGTTTCGAAATTCTCGTTATGATTATAATTATTATCATTAATTTCATTATTATAATTAAAATCATTTTGGTAATCATAATCTTAGTAATCTTAATAATCTTAATTTTAGTCTCTATTTGAAAACTAAATGATATCTTCTTACTAATTATTTTCATTATTATTTTCTTCTAATTTTAAATTGCTAAATTTTTGCTAAGATTATAGTATATTCGCCTAACTCTAATTATATTGGTCAAAAGATTACGAAATATTATTTTAACTTTAATCAATTTCCAAATTTTAAATAGATTAATTACCATCTTCATTTATGTTTTTATCTACTCTAATTTTTAAATTATTTCCATAATTATTATCATTATTATTATTATCATCATTGTAATCATAATCATAATTATTTTCTGAGTATTCCTATTAATATTCTTATTCTTATTCCTATTGACTATAGTTATTAGAAGTGAAAATGGCTTTTGAAATATTGTTTTAAGTAATAAATTTGGTGTCCGTCATAACATTTGAAGCAGTTGGGTTATTTTCTTTTTTTACTTACATATCTTTTTTTTTATTTATATTCGGGTTTTCTGGGTCTTGCTCTTATTCTGCTTGTGCATCGGTGGGGGCGACTTTGTTTTTTTTTCTGTATTATAGTTCTTTGTGCATAGCTATTTCGTCAAATTCTTTTTTACTTGTTTCACCTGAGATTACGTGGACTTAGTCTACTTCTAGCCATTCTCCTAGTTTTTGAAGTTAATTTCCCATTTTTTTTTACTTTAATTTATTTTATTTTTTTATTTTTTTTGGAATTTTTATTTTTTTAATTAAATTAGAAAATTTAAATTGGAAATAAATTAATATTTAGTATTTGCATTAATTAATTATTTTTTTATGATTGTGATTGAAAATAGTATTTTTTTATCTTAGATAAATGATAAAACATAGTTCTAATATGTAATATTTATATTTTGATAAAATGTAGATAAATATGAAATACCATTAATTATTTTATATAAATATAGATTAAGAAAATATATTTTATAATATTCAATTCATAATTTTAATTTATTTTCTACAAAATAATTATAAAAGAGTTCAAAAGGTGGCATCAGCTGTATCCCTAGTATCTAGAATAAATTCAAATTTATCATGTTAGAATACCAAGACTTACCATTAATGAAATCTGATAAGAATATTCAGTATTTTATCAAAAACATATGTAAAAAAACTAAAAAATTAAATAAATTTATAATATATTTAAAATATTTGTTTAAATAAATTAGGAATAATATATTTACATAAAAAAGGGTTTTGCAATAGTTTTTAATATATTTACTAATAAAGTTAATAAATTTAATATATATTAATATATTGATATATTTTAGTTCTGTTATTCTAATTATTTTTATTAATCTTAATATTGGGACTAACATTATAAGTTAGTTTAATTTAATATTTGTTAATTTTTATCGCACTACAAAGAAATATTTTAACTAGATCTATCTTTAATTTCATATGAAATCAGACTTTGAGACTCACTAATTTTTATAAATATATAAAAATAATAAAGTTTATTTTTTTTAATTTAAAAATATAATACAAATAATAACTTTAAATAATCTTTTATAAGTTAAATTAATATCATACACTTTATTATACAATTCTATGTCATTCATTTTTTTAAATATTCTTAAAATTGTTTTTTTTTTTTCTATATTATTTGTATATATTTATTTATTAATTGTAATATTTATTCTATAAATTAAATATATATATTAACTTATATACTATTAAAAATATTATATAGAAATAATCATGCATAGGATATTAATTATTGATACATAATTAAAAAATGATAAAAAAATTATCTTATATTTTTTGGTATAAAACATATATAGGTTAATTTTAATTTATATAATGTATTAAATTCAAATTCTTGAGAGATTAGTAATAAATAAATTCAACGATTCTAATTTATTTTAACTTTATTCTATATTTAAATTATTATCTTTATAATAACATATATATTTAGATTTTAATTCTAAGGCCCAGTTCTTATAAATATGTATTTATGCTGAAAAATCACTTACTGAATTAGATGACATTTTTTATATTTTTTTCTGATTTTATATCAAAAATAAAAGGTAATGAAAAGCACTATAGTCGTGAATATTTTATTCGGTAAATGTTTAGATAATTTTTATTTCTGTTTCAATTAATTGTTTCTAAATTTAACATTAATTTTCGTTTGTTTTATTATTAATACAAGTATTATTATTTTTATAATCTTAATTAAATTGTTATACAACTGTTTCCATAACTAATTTAAATAAATTTATTCTATAATTCCAAACGTAATAGTTTCTTAAATATTGATCTAGGTATTTAGTTTACAATTCCCATTCATATGTTAATATTTGTAAAATTTATTCAAATTATTCAGACTATGATAATTTTTAAAAATAATTTTCAATGAAAATTGATTTGAGAATAAAAAGTCTATATGGCCAAGAAATTTAAGATTTTTTTGAATTTTTACAAATTATTTCTGAAAACTTAAGTTCTAGTTAAAGGAAATTTTACTTATTTTTTAAAGGTTCAATTATTTAAAAAAATTCTTATTAAATTTATTTTCTACAATTATAAGCCATGCTAACTTCAGGATTCAAAATTAAGATTATTTAAGTACATATGTTAATTATATTTATTTCATTTTAAATATCTTTCTTATTATTTTTTTCTTGTATTTTTTATTTATTTTCTGAAATATAATCCTTACATATTTTGTATAAATTATTTGCCTAAAATTAAATAATAAAATATGTTAATAATTATTATTTTTATTTTGTTAAAATTTAGGTACCTCTGATCTTTCGATGGCTATATTATTTTCTATATTTAAAATTTTTTGTTAATTTTACTCCGTTTTTTATGATCCTAAATCATCTACGATTGATTAAAATTCTATTTTGCTTAAAATTTGTATCGAATTTAATTTTTAAATTTAACTAAAATAACTCTTATGAATTTATAATATATAATTTATGTTGTTTTTAGTTTATTCCATGTTTTATAACTTTTTTTATTAAAAATTGGTAATCTTAGTAATTTTTTATTTTTATATAATTTAATTTAAATTTTTGATTGTTCTAGTAATATGAGACTTTTTATATTAATATTAATAAAAAAAATTTAATATGAAAATTCTAAAATATAATTATAATCATAGTTTCAATTTTTAGAAGAGGCTGCATTTTAACATTTTTATTAGTATTTAAAAAAATTCAATAAATTTTCAATGAATTATGTATGACTTTATACAAATTGTTTTTTGGCTACCATTTGGATTTTTTTAATTTCTTCTTACATAATTTGATCTTCAAATTTCTAACTATTGTCTAAACTTACATTAGAAGTAACATTTTATTCTAATTTTTTTTCATCCACACTTTTATTTATTATACTTTCATTATTGTTTTCCTATTCATGTTCTTATATAACATTTATGGAAGGAATATTTCCAAGTTAATTTTTTATATTTATATTAATACCATTTTTATTTATACCACTGTTATCCAACTACTAGCTTTTTTACTATGAATGGCATAACGATATTTAATTTGTTTGATTTTTTTCTTTATTTGAGTAAAATTTGAAGAAATTTTCAAGGTCTAATTCCTAAAATTATTTACCTAAAACTGCCAATTTAATATTTTACTATAAATCTTCATATTAAAAAGGTTTAAATGGCTAATTTTAGTTTTTTAAATCATCATCTTAATTAAAAAAAATTTAGTTTTATTATTCTATAGTATAATTTTAGCTTTTGTTGAAGTTTTCTTAGCTTTTATTAAGGGTAACTTAAATTTTTTGGTTTCCAGATGATAGCATTATATTTTTACTTTAATTCAAAAGATTGCTATTGTTACTCGTAATTGCATTTTAATTTTGATTTTGATTTTAATTCTTATTGTTATTGTTATTACTTTAATAATTACTATTATTTAAATTGTTTAAGTTTAGTTGAATAGATTAGGCTAATGCAAGATTTTCCGGGGAAAAATTAACTTTAGAATTATCAAGATTTCTGCTGTTTTACATATTACCACTTGACTTTAAACCTTAATCCATCAGCTATGTTTTTTTTTTACTTTTTTTCGAATTTTAAGCTTATTATTTTTATAATTGTTGTAAAATTTAGAGTTTTTATTCTTGAGTCAGCTAAGGCTTTGGTTCTTGGAAAATATTACCCATGACTTTTAATGTATGATAAATTTACTCAGGGTTTTAAAATATTTGATTAGATAATTGGTTGGTTAAATGATCATGATCTTAAAGCAAAATTTCTAGAATATCTAAAAAATTTTCAAAATATCAGGTTAAAAATTAACCATTACTAATTTTAATTATAATGTTTAATTATACCATCTTTTTTTTCCATATCTGCGACTTCATCTTTTTTAATATCATACTTTTCTTTTAAATTTATAGAGATTTCTTATATTTTCGAATAATCCTATATTAAAATTAATTTATAAAATTATAATTTATTATGTTTATTTTACAATATATGTCTTCAAAAATATCTCTTCGGGGGTTATTATATTACGGAATTTTGTTTAGCTTATATTTGATATGGTTGAAATAATAAGGGGTTTTTATTTATTTTACTATTTAACTCTATCTTAAATCGTATTTTTTAATTCTATCAGACCCCAGCTGTCCAAAGAGGGAGGTATGCATATAAATATAACATCACAATATGTAATAAGCTAAAAACATGATTAAAATTATAATTGCTGTAAAAAAATGATATAATATTAATAATGATATAAAATACTGCTTCATTGTCAAAATATATATTTGCGCCCATTTGCTCGTATTTAGAAAGTTATTCGGGTCGTCTTGTGGATAAATGGATATTTGATATTGGGATTTTTTCTTCAGAAAAATTTTAAATTAAAATATAAATTAACATAATTTTACTAATATTTTAGATTTTATTTTTTACCCGTTAATGTTAGCAAAGAATTTAAAATTAATCTGCCAATAATTCCGCCACCTATAATTCCAATTTTAAGTCCTTTTAACTTTTATTGAAATTCATCATCTTTTGTATGGTATTTAGCCTATAAATTTAATATATAATTTATTTTTATATAATAATTTTAAATAAAAATAATTATTTCATTTTTAAGTTAATGACATAATGATATAATTATATAAATATATGGAACTGAAGATTAGATTTTTTACTTTTAAATTTTCTAGATATTTCATGAAATAGAAAACACATTGAGAAACTATAACTTACCTAGTTAATCTTAATTAAAGCATTTCATTATAAAGATTTTCTTCTAAACAGCTATTTTCTATTGAACTATAGTCCATTAAGTGTAAATAAGTGTATAAATTATCTGGGTATATGTATGGGTCAAATTAATTTTTTAAATTTTAATTAAAATCATATTTATAATTGTTGGGATTTATTTCGTTATTTAATTTATTGTTATCTTCTATTGAGTTTAAAATTTTTACAAATTCAGAATTGGCTTTTGGACTTAATTTTAGGTTCAGTTAATTTTGACTCATTATATTAATTTATAATTTATTTTTATTGATTTTTTTTTAAGGGGTTTTATTTTTTTTTGCTTAGTTTTTGCTGTTTGTTTAATATTTTTTTGTTTTTTTTGTTTGTGGAGAAAAAGATGTTTTATTTCTAATTTATTTTCTACTATAATTGTAAAAGATTATAGTTAATTTAAATTTTTTGAGGTTTTAATATTAAAGAATGAAATTATTTTTCTATAAAAAGGAACTTTTTAGGAAAAATATAAAAATATTGCAAATTTTTAAAATTTTAAAATTAATATATATTTCATATGTACATCTTTTATTTAATAAATGTATTTTAAACGTATAATTATTTGGTTAAAGTTGAATTTTAAAGGTATACAAAAATCACTGCATTATTAAATTAGAATAAATGATAACAATTAAATAGATGTATATCCTAGAGAGAAAATTTAAATGATTAATATATTATATATGTAGTACCTATTTAAGCCAAAATATTATAGATCGAATTTTTTGTGAGAAAACTATTTAATAGTAAAATGAAGTGATCAAAAAATCAATAGTAATTAATAATTTTTAATTAATTTTAGTGTGAAAATCGAAATTATATTTTATTAATAAAGGACAAACTTCAAATAATTAATAAAAATTCACTAAAAATCAAAGTCCTTTAAAAATATTAATTAAAATTAAAATATTTGTAGTAAAAAGAAAGTAACAAAAAATAAAAATAAAAAAACTAATTTCAAACGACTTTTCTTAATTTTCTAAAAAATGTCAAATTACAATACCATCCACAATTAGTAAAATATAATTTTTTTAGAATTAGGATTAGTTAAAATAAATTAACCAATTTATTACATATTATTAATTTTTTAAATTAGCAAATAAGTTTAGGATTATAAAAAACTATTTTTATTTTTTTTATTATGATATTTCTAGATTATTATTATTAAAATTTTTAAAAAAAAGATAAATGATGCCATAAAAAGACAAGTAAAATCAGATTTTAGACCTTTAAAATATTATAAGGGACCGAATTAGTAGTTATATAAATTTACATAACGATGAATTTAATGAGTTATAGAAAAATGGTACTAAAGGTGGATTTTAGTGGAAATCTGTTTCATAAGAATAATACCCTTTATAGTTTGAAATTAATGGTGGTTAAAACTTTGGAAAAACTAAGTAAGGATGGGTATGGTATAAAAATTTAACGATCCCTATGTTGTCTATTACTTTGTCAAAAAATAATAATTATCAAACCGCATTGTAAAATAAAAATGAAAAAAAAATCATATATACATATATATACCTTAAGTTTTTTTAAGAAATTAATATTATAAATATAAAAAAGGTTTTGTTTTAATATATATAAATTCATATAGTTGATTATGGAGAAATTTTCAAAAAATTCCTAGAATTGAAAATTAATCTCTATATGATATTTATATACATAAAAATAATAAAATTTATGTTCTTAATCTAATTTAAAGATTATTAATTTATAAAATAGGTAAGATTAGTTATTTGCAAATATTTACTGCATGAAAAAGTTAAGATGTAACAATTTTGATAAGGTAGGTTTAAAAGACGACCAGTAATAAATGTTTACTGATGGAAATGCACAATTTAAAAGTTTGAAATTTAATGAAACTACATTAATGAGTAGAGTAAAAAAAAATTATTATAATTTAATCTTATATCAAATATATTTATCGATTAAGATGCTTATTTATATTAAATTTTAGAGTAATTACTTTATATTGATAATCTATGTTACAAATAAAGAAGGTTAAATATTAGGGATAAAATTATCACCTCCATTTTAAGTTGATGGAAGAAGGAAATATTGGATGGAAAGAGTAAATTTAAACAATATATCATATATACTTATAATAAATATAGTTAGAAAATTAAAAATTATTGTAAAATTTTTTAAAGGAAAGTGTTACCTAAGTTATGAGTCCATTTAAACCTGAAAAATTAGACAAGGGATTTGAAAAAGTAGATAAAAAAGATAACAGCGCAATATAAATAGGTGAAGATTTAAAAAGTTTATTTGACTATTATTCATCACAAACTATTAGAAGAAAAGTAAAAAATAATAAAATTATTTGAATTTTAATTATTTTTATGATAAAAAAAATATAATAATTAATAAACATTTTTTTTTAGATAAGAAATCCTTTTTTTTTATTACTAAGATTTCCTAAGGCAGTAAGATTTTTTGTTAATAATAATCTTATTTAATAAAGTGATAATGCAGTAAATAATTAAAATTTTTTAATTTTTTAAATAAATTACTATATATAAATTTATATTTAAAATTTATTGTTTTATATCTAGACTCTTATTAAAAACATATTCAAAGAAATAGAAACAGCTTTAAAAATTTAATTAAAAGGGCCAGACGCCTACACTGGCATTGAAAATAAGCCTATTTTAGTCTAATTAAAATCCAGTTAATCAGATAAAACTGACTAAAATTACACTAATAAAGTAAATAGATATATATTTTAATAATTTTTAAAAATTTTAAAATTCATACTTTAATTAAATTTTAAATTTTATATAAAAAGTTGGGAAAATATTTGTATATAATTGACAATGCAGCATGTTAATATCAAAATTCAATTTAAGACGTCCCTGATTATTTTAGAGAAGTTCCATTTTCTGTAATTTATAAAAAATTATTAATTTATATTTTTATTAATTATTAAAATTATTTATATTTTTTAATTTAAGTATGAATTAAAAGAGTAATATAAAAAAATTCACTATCAATTATAATCATTTCATGATCCTGGAGATATTGATGAAAGTGAAATGTATGATGATCACGATGTTAGCGAATTAAGTGCCACCAAATTCCAATCTAACTAAGTTTCAAATTTTTAAAAAATAAATTAATCTAATAGTAAATAATTAAATTTCTTTCTATATTTATATATTATAACTTTTTTAATTATTTTAATTACGTATATTAATTAAAAAGGTAACCTTAATAACCCATCTAATAACCACTAATAATAAAATTAATAAAGTTAGTAATTATAGATACAATAAGGACCTGGAACACCATAACAAGGTCCTTAAAACAATATATGGAGTTCCTATTCTTTTATGGGAGGAACTTATGGAAATAATTAAAATAATAATGGTAACTTAAATTTTCAAAAGTTTTATATTATTTAATAAATTTATTATTTTTATAATATCGTTTTATTTTTTAATAAATTATAAAAAAAGACATGAGCAATAATTAAGGAATATAAAGAGCAGCTTTAGGCTAGACACTTTTAAATTAATTTTAAACAAACGGAGGATTAGGAAGCAGTTTTTAACCAAAATTTTTGGCCAACTCATACGGATTTAAATTAGGTTTAGGAGACAGTTATTACAGTAGAAATGAAGGTGGGCAATAATTTCCATAGTTTGAGGAAATGATTTAACTTTAAGAAGCTTTTTAGTAAACAACTCCGGGGCCCAGTTCAAATAATTAAAATAATAAGTAATAATAAAATAATAATAATTAAAATTTAAATTAAAATTAAAATTAGTAACAATAGCCATTTAATATTGATTTTGGAAAAGAAATTAATAATATTAATTTAAATAGAAAACCCAGTACAAATGCCCAGCAGTAGCAGTTGTAGCATTAGAATCAATAATAATAGTAAATTACAAACTAAAATTAAGGATAAAATAGTTTAAAAAGAAAGCCATAAATTTAACAGGAAGACCTTTGTTATTTTTGTTAACATCATTTATATGAAATGAATTCGAAATTTTTATTAGAAAAATCTAATTAATAATAGGATTACTTGAAACCAAGTCCGTAAGAATTTAAATATTCGTTAAAATTACTGTAATAGGAATTATAAAAGACTTCTTCAGATGAAAGTGCTATTAGTTAAAATAAAAATAATAATAGCAATAATAATAATAAATTCTTTTAGGGGGGTACAAATAATAACAGTAATAATAATATTGGCAATAATTTAACTTTATAGAATAATAGTTATAATGGATTTGGGCAGAATAATAATAATATTATGCAAAATAATAGTTATAATGCAATGGGTTTAGCCTTTAGTAAATAAAATAGTATGTAATAATAACAATAATAATAATAAAAGTTTAGTTTGGGGGAAACTTTTAATGAGCCTAATCAATTTCAATTAACTAAACCTAAAATTTTGATAAATAATACAGGAACAAATTAAAACAATTAGGGTATATAACATTTAAACGGAGATGAGAGATATTGTGATATAAAAGATGAAAATTGAATAAAATAAAAAAATTTAAGGAAAAAATATAATTATATGAATAAAAAATAAACAAAAAAACTATGCAATTTACTGTTAACAAATAATTTATTAATTCTATTATTAGTGTATTTAATAAATTTTTACTATAAAGACAATAATTATAACTAAAATCAGTATATAAATTAAAATTTATATAAATGTTTATTAAAATGATTTAAAAATATAATATAATACCATTGATATAAAATATTGTTGTCAAAATATTTTGTCTTATTTATTAGCCTAAAAAATTTAAAACATTTGAAAAAGACAATTTTTGCTTATTTTTATAAAAAAAGTTAAAGAAATATTAAATTTCTTAATTTTTATAGTTTTAAATAATAAATTATACAATAAAAATTTAAATATATGAATATATCTCATCTAATATATATAAATATATTTTTTATAATTTTATAATAATAAAATAATTTTAAAATTATTTATTTTAAACCACTTGAAAAATAGGTTATTTTTTAACGATTAAGAATTTATTTTTTATTAATTTAAATAAGAGTATTTATATATTTTTCATGATTTATTAAATGGTAGTAAATTGAATTGATTATGATAATTTTTAAGTATTTTTAAAATGATTTAATTTTCATGAAAAAAAAACAAATGAAGTAAAATTGATTTATTTATTTTTATAAATGAATTAATGAAATAAAATAAATAAAATCAAAATATAATACCAATAATGGAATTAGTGATAAATAATAATAATTTATAAATAATAAAATAATAATAATTAAAAAGAAATTAATTAAAAAAATCCTTAAAATAAGAAATATATAAAGCCATACAAAACCAAAATTTAATAAAATGTTTGCAAGACCAAAAGAAATTTTAAAAGAATAAAGATCTTAATAACAGTCTACTTATCATGGTAACAGACATACTTAACAATCTTAGTAACTTACGGATTATTCTCCTAATAAACACCCGTAAATAATTTAAAAAATTAACACTTTCTGTTGTTTTTTTTTTTCTTTTTCTTTTTCTCCCATATGCTTTTTTATAGGGAATATAACTTTTAAAAAAATTAAAAATGGTTTGGTTTCCTCTTAAAAGGTCACTTAATTAGATAACAAATAAATATTAAAAGTTTACATAATTTGTATTATTTACATATATAGAATAAAATTAAAAAAGATTTAGATATTTAGTTTTTTTATTCTTTAATTAAAAATTTAAATATATAATAATTTTTTATATTTTTATTTTAAAAGACTTGAATAAAGTAACTTCAGTAATAGATTTGATAGATTAGAAGATGTTGTTAATAAATTGACAAATTAATATGATGGTAAATAATTTTTTACTTAATAAGCCTTTTGTCAGAAAGCTGTTTTTTGTTTTTAAAAATCTGCAACTTTGATTAAAATACAATTATTTAAAACTTTTGAGCTATATATACAATATTTAATAATATTAAATACTTTAGTTTTTACAAACAATATATAATTTTAGCATTGATGCCCTTATTAAACTTGGTTGAGAATGCACCCCTTTTGATTAAAAAAGAAAATCTAATTGCCAGTTTATAGAAAAAACTTATTGTAATTATTTTTCTGCACTTATATATATATAAACTTAATTTAAAAATAAATTATATTGAATTAAAAAAGTTATGTAATAGCTACACAAATACTTTTGTTATATTTTTAATTGTAAATTATTTATATAAATATTAAATTGTATGTATAGGTAACTGAAGAAAGAAGTATTGAAAGTTAAAAAGGTTTGGCTCAAGTTTTTTAAACAGTAGATACTATTAAATAAGATATTTAAGCTTAATTTGACAACCATATAAGATCTTTTGAAAATAAATTCCATACTTTAGAATCCAGATTGAATGATTAAATTAGATAAATTTAAAATAATGAATAAAGAATTTCAAAATAAGTTTTTAAAATTGAAGGTAAAATAAAATTTTAAGATTTTTTTAATAAATTTTTACATTTAAATTATTTTTAATATAAATACTTTTATTATAAAAAGGTAAATAAAGAGAAGAACTTTAAATTAGTATGAAAAAATATGATTAAAGATATTCCGAACTTTCTAATGATATGAAATTACTTAGTTAAGATATTTAAGAAAGAATTTAAGCCTTGGATGCCGAAAGATAAAAACTAAGAAGAAGTACTATAAGAAAGGATTCCGTAATTTAATAGAAAATAGTTTAAAGATATAAATAATTTGCTTATATATAATATAAAATTAATATTATTTAAAAGACCAATAAAACATGCAATTTATATAATATTCTTTTAATAATAAAATTAAAAATATAAATACAAGTATTATAATTATTTTATATTTTCCAGAATATTAATCCCTCTAAATTCGCAGTTATGGGTTAAGTTGAAGAATAGATATAAAAGAAATTCGGGGCTATGCAATCTTAAATGTAGAGATAAATAGATAACTTATAAATGGTAATTTAAATTAATTTTACATTAAATAATTTAAATTTAAAATATTAAAAGAGATAAAATTTTTATATCATTTTTTATATTAAAATTTTTAAAATTTTTTTTAGGATGTTGGTATTTTAGAATGCGATTTCGAGCTTGAAAAAAGACTTGAACACACTTCTAAATTAGCCGAATAAACAAAACTTTTACCTAAAGATCTTTCTAATGACAATAAAATGATAAGAATAAATAAAAGCGAAATTTAATTACACTTAGGTAGATTTTTTATTCTTCTAAAAATTTTAAGTTTTTTTTAAAATTTTATTAATAAATTATAGACCAACTTGAGAAATTCAATGTTGAAAATACCCAAAGAATTGTTTATGAGTTAAAAAATTCAGATGAAACTATGACTCATTATTCTGAGATTGCCAAACAGTATACAGCTAATTATTAAGCTAATAGTAAAGAAGTTGATAAATTAGAAAATAAAATATCTACTTTAAGAGGATAAATAGAAGGTACTAATAAAAAATCCCAAATTTTGATAGAAAAAATTGAAGAAAAATTCAGAAAATTGGAAACTCTATAAGAGTAAATTACATTTCTTAGCTAATATTATTTATTATATATAAAATTCAAGAAAATTTTTTGGTATAATTTTTTTTATTATTTTTATATTCTAGGAAATAATAAAATGGCTCAATAAGAAATAGTATAGCTAAAGACAATGTCAGTCAAGATGACATTGAAAACAGAGTAACATTATTTTAAATAAATATTATTAATTAATAAAAGATTTTTGTATTAAATTATTTTTTTAAATTAAATCAAATCTAATAATAATCTTAATGTATAGATCAACAAGTTAAAGACCTCAATTGATAGTAATTTGAATCTTTTATACGACACTTTACAAACAGTTTAAGATAAATTGCAAAAATATCAAACTTAAAAAAATAACTATATGCACCAATATTCTTATATGTAATCCGAAGTGACCCAAAACAACGACAGTTTAATTAAATCTGAAAGAAATAAAATTAATAACTCTTATAACAGAGGCGCATCAAGAGGTAATATCAAAGATTCATTTGTTAAAAGATCATATGTGAATGAAGATAGCTACTAATGAAAAAAAAAAAAAAGAAAAAAAAATGAAAAAGAATTTAATTATTATTAATAATTATATTATAATAACTAAAAAATATAATATGGTTATTAAAAATAAGTATGAAATTTCTTTTTATATTAAAATAAGTACATATAATAACTTGATTAGAAATATATCAATATAATATGTTATAGTTGTAAAGATATTAAGTTAATAAATTAATATAAATAAAATGGATATTTATTCATTAAATATATTGTTTATTTTATTTGATTTTTTATAAATAAAGTTAACCTTTAATTTTTTTAATATTTAAATATAATATTTAGAGTTTTTAATCTAATTAACTTAATATGAAACTTTAAGTTAAACTAATTATTTATATTTATATTTTTTTCAATAGCATTGTATTGATTAAATGATAATAAATACTTATTATAATAATTATAAATTTATTACAAGGAATGTTTATAATTTATTCACTTTCTTGTTCTTTACTTAATATTTACCAGAAAAAAATAAAAATTCCAAAATAATAACAAATTTACTTAAATTATCTAAAATAAAAAATAATTTATTCAATAACATAAATACATATAAAAAAATAATTATTAGAAAAAGTAGAACTTTGTATTTTCAAATTCGCGTAAAAATGATTGATCTTTAAGGAAATAAAATTGTAAATAATCATATTGAAATTATAAAAATTCTTAACATGTATAAATATTCTAATATTTTAATATAAAAGATTTTCACAATTTATAATTATCATAAAGATTCTTGTTTAAAAACATAAATATTTTTATAATTAAATTCTAAAAAATTTAGTACTACTAACAAATTTACTATAGAATGTGTTTTATTTAAAAACAAATATTTATAAAGATTAATAAATAATGATAATAGTAGTTTTAATTTTCATTATTTAATTTAATGAAAAATAATAAAACGAATTATAAGATTTAAGATGATTAAATATTTTTTTATAACAAAAACTAAAATAAATATGTATCTATAAGAAAAAATTAATGCAAAAATAAATTTACATTTTAATTTTATAATTTATTTTAAAGGAGGTAAAATAATATTTGATGGGTAAAAATATTTAAAACGGTCTTAAATTGACAACTTAGTATATAAGTGGATGTTATTAAAAATAAATGAAAAACAATGTTTTTATGATTTCAAGTGATGAATTAGCTTATTTAAGCGGGGCATATATAATAATTTATGATATAACTACTTAAGAATAAAAATTTATACCTAGAGACGTCGAAGATACTTAGGCAAGTGCTTTTTGTTACTTTTCCAATTAAGATGATAATAATTAGAATGATGATTTACAATTATTTGCGATAGGAAATAGAGCTGTTAAAGATAAATTTCCATTTGTAAATTTTAATTTTTTTTTTATATATCTAATATTTTTTATAAGTTAATTCATTTTTATTTTTATATTTAAAATTTTATATTTTAGATAAAAATTTATAAAAATTCGATAAGTAAAAAAAAGAATGATAAAAGTATGAGATTTGACCTAACGTCTTTGAATGTGAATTCAGAAATAATTGATATGAGGTTTTTAAATTAGGGAAAGGTAATAATATTTTAGAAATTAGTAAAAAAATATTTAATTTATAATTTCCTATAATTAAAAAGAAATTAGCTGTGTTGGGATTAGACTCAAAGTCAAATAAACAGTAAATTACTTTATTCAACATAAAAAATTAGAAATAAATAGCCAATGAAAATTTAGACAGAAAATATATGAAAATTTTAGTACCTCCGAATGATAATGAACATTTTTAACTATAAGGATCGAAATCAATAGCCAAAGTTACATATTAGAAAGAAGATGATAGTTTTTTAAATATAGATTATTTTAACATGGATTTTCTGGATTTTTGTGAATATATTAACGATGCAGATTATATGATAAAGTATAAATCAGATTCTAAATTTATAAATAAATTTTTTATTTTTGTTTTTTATTTTATAACAATCTAAAATAAGTAAAAAATTTTTATAATAGAACCGGGATTTTAGGAATAGTCACTAATTAAAACCATTTAATTTGTTTATAATAAGAATAAATAATAGATAAAATTTAGATAAATCCAAATAATAAAGATCCTAATAAATATATTGACCACATGACGGGGTAAATTAAACCTGGTTTAGGTATTGAAGAATATTGTAACATGTTACCTTTATATGGTTATTAAATTAGCTCAATTGCTGGTATGTTAAATGGGTTCTCAGTTGGATTTGGTGGAAATTAATTTGTTTAATAAATCCATTTAGTTAATAATAAAAAATTGGTACATATAAATAAATATGATAGTAAATAATTTTTAAAAAAATACTTTATTTAACTTATGAAATTTAAAAATTTAAATAAAGGTTTGTAAATCAGGAAATATTCATAGCATTGGTTATAAAAATATCAACAAAACTTTAAATATGAATTGTGGTGAGGATGAGTCGTAATTTATATATCGGATATACATAAAATTTTATTAAATTGGAAAAAAATAAAAAAAAATAATTATTTTTTAAAATTATTTATTAGTTTCTTGGTTTTAGCTGTTTAACATTCAGGAAGAAGTATATCATAATTTATAAAATAAGATACTGATACAAGAGGTTCATAAGCTGATATTTAGTATAACTTTAACTCATTTAATGATGATAATGACATAAGTAAAGAAGGGAATTAAGCAAAGAAAAAATTAAGCCAAATAAAGTATATATTGAAAATATAATATTGATAAATTAGTATTTTATATATAAAGTTAAAAAAAATATTATAATTTATTTATTTTTATATTAATATTATTTTTAGAAGTTTAATATTAGATAAGAAAAATTCTTATAAAATTAAATAAGAATTGGAAGATTAAAATGATGACTCGTAAGGCAGAATAGAAATTTATATTTTTGATTTATCTTTAAACGTAGTTTAAAAATAGGAGACACCTATGTAAAAATTATTTGGAGATGGGACCTAAAGAGGATTAATTTGTGATGTAGGAATGTGTTAAAGCTAGAGAAAAGTAATAAAAATAAATAAAAAAATAATTATATTTTTTAAAAATAATATTTTTAGATGATAACTGTCTGTGAAGATAAAAACTTAAAATTTTGGGATTTTGACTATCGAAGAAAAGAGGTTTTCAAGTTAAATTAAAATATATAGTTTCCTGAAAATCCATTATCAGTGGATATTCACCCATTTGGATTTCAAATTGCAATGGGGTGTAAAGAGTGTTTAAAATTTTACTAGCCTTAAGAAGACGAATTTAAGACAGTTTATATTGAGTCAATAAGATTTGTGACCAAAGTTAAATATTCTTAAACTGGGAATTTTTTAGCGTAATCATAAATTTAATAAAATATAAAAATACAAAATAATTAATTAATTATGTTTAATATTTAAAATATTTTTATAACATACTACTTTTTGCTATTAAATATCTAAAATATTTTTACATTTTTAAGTTGTTCGACTGGATAGAGTATTAATATTTATAACCCATATAATTTTTAAAATTTGGCTTAGTTCAGCCAATGCCATGCCGGGACTATTTTTAATTTAGAGTGGGCTGATGATTTTTATTATAAAAATTCATATTCACCAAAAGAATTAAGCTATCAAGATTTATATTTAGTAAATTATGCATTAAATTAATAAAAAATTTACAAAATTATTATATTAAATATTTAATAATATTTAAACTTTTTTATAAAATAGGTTAGTATGTGTACAGGAGGACTGGTTATAAAATGGGATGTTATTAATTAAAAAAAAGCTTATGAACATATAAATGGAAATAAACATATTAAAGTTTTGTGTTCTTTATATGATTCTGATTTAAATGTAACTTTAGATTGTTAAAATGATGGAAGATTAAAGTAATTATATTAAGTTTATAATATATAGTTTAATTAAATTTACATATAATTTTTTTTAAAATAATGATTACAATTATAAAAAATAATTTTTTATATTTATATAGATTTTGGAAAAAAGATAATCACATATAATAGGAATTTTAATTGAATGATGATTTATTGTTTACATGTGGAAAATTAATGAAAACTGATAATTTGCATCCTAAAAATTAGTATGAATTAGAATGTAAATATGCAATTTTCGGAACAAATTATGGAACAATTAGATGTTATAACTGGCCATTTAATCCAAAAGAAAAAAAAAACGATTATTTTGAGATTAAAGCACACCAAGGTAATAGTTTAAAATGTTTAACTATTAAACTAAATTTAAAACCTACAAAATAATCAATTTTTTAATTTTTAAAATTTTTAAATTATTAATAAATTAACATTATTTTATTTTAGGCCCTGTTAATATTATATAGACAACTATAGATCACACATATATAATTTCTGGAGGAGAAGATGGTTAGATATAGATAACTAAAATTGAGGAATTTTAAAATGGAAATAAAATTTCTAATAGATATTTGCAGTTTTAAACTTATTATTAACCAAAAGAGGGTATTAATAATTATGAATAAACATACCTTAATTTTTTTTAAATGGATTAATTGGGATTTACTTCAAAATATGCTATGGATAATAAAAATGAGGCTATAAAGGAACTAGAATTTAGACTTAGTAATTTGAAATCGGACTTTGACGATGAGAAAGAATTATAAGAAGAAGTTAAACAAAAAATGTATTAAAATATTTGACATATTTTTAATAAAAAAATTATAATATTAAAAATTGTTTTATTAATATTATACTTTTGAAGGATCGAAGAAATTTCAAGTAAAAATATGCACATATAAAAAAAACATAAGGAATAAAGTGCAATTGAATTGGAAGAATGTGATATAAAGTATAGAGAGTTGGATGCCAAAAGAATTAAAAATTAATTTCAATTTGAATAATTAAAAGAATAAATGATTAAAAAATTAGAGTAAAATTTACTATATTTATATGCTAAAAATGATGAACTTAAAGAAAGTAAAAAGTATACAATAAGTTAGGTAATTAAATTAATATATATAATTTATATTAATTACATTGTTTAATGATATGTAAAAGTTTTAGCAAAATTTTTTTTACTTAGGTTGACCAAGAGTTTGAATAATTAAAAATGTAATATAAATAAGAATAAGAAATTTAATAGTAAGATTATTAATATAGATTAGATGAAATTATCAGAAGATAAAATCTGAATGAAAAAAAATTAAAATATGATAAAATGTAATATGAAGAAGTTTAAAAATAAACTAAAGAAGTAAAAAATATATAAAATTTATATCTATAAGATATTAAATATAACTTTTGCTTTATAAATATTTTAAAATTATAAATTTTTCATGTTTATTATCAAATAGGAAAATGTAGAATTTTTGGTAAAAATGGAAAAAGCTTATAAAGATGAACTTGAAAGATCTACAAAAGAGTCAGAAGTATTTAAAATATAAAAATATCTATAAAAATAATTTTATATTGGATAAAAAATATTTCAAAATTTATCAAAATCTATTTAAATATTTTTTTAATTTTTTTTTTAAATAGGATTTAAGAACTGGACAGAGTAAATATTAAAAGTTGTGTAGCAAGTATAAAATGAGAAAAATTGAGCTAGAATAGTTAATTAATGAAACAAAAACTTAAATAAAACATTTAGAAGAAGAAAGAGATATTTATTTATAGAAATAGGAGCAAATGAATTTATAATTACAATCGAAGGAAGAAAATATAAACTAAAAAGAACAAGAATTAAAAAATTACAGATAAATTAATAAACATCTTAAAAATTATTAAAATGTTTATGATTATAAAGTCAGTTCTTTGTAAGAAGAAAGAGCTCCTTTAATTGATCACCTAGATTCTATGGAAAAAAATATTAAAGTAATTTATAAAATTAAATATTTATTATTTTATTTATGTATTATTTATTATTTTCATATATAAATATTATTTTATTATTTTATTATTATTTATAATAAATATTTTAATATAAATTATAGAACATGTTTAAAGAACTTTTGGATGAAGCTAATTCTAAAAGATAAATAGATGAGCAACTCGAAGAATGCTAAAAAAATATCCAGGAATTAAAATAATGTTAAAAATTCAAAAATGATTATGTATAAATAACTAGAAGAAAAGTGGATAATTTTAATTATGTAAAAATTGTTACCTAAAGATTTTATTTATTGTTTTATTTATAATTTAAAAATTTAGATATATATTTTTTTTCATTTATAATTTTTTTTTTTATGTATATTAAATTTTTTTTAAATTATTAGTTAATATAGTCGATGATAAAAGAAACAAAATTTTAGGATTGGATCTCGAATATGGGATAAATTTATAAAGAAGTTTTCGAAGGGCCTGATAATATTTATTCTTTAATAAAAAAATCTAAAATCGATCCTGAAGGTAAAGATTATAAAGTAAAATCAGGCAAGGAATCCGTATCGTTTTCTTCTGAACTTATTAGAGAAAGAGATTTCATGAGTAAAAAGATTTCCACTATTTCCAGACTTTTTAAATAATCCGAATAAGATGGGTAATTTATTAAAAAATTGAAAAACTTTATAAAAATTTATTATTATTTTCATTTAAATAATTTAGAATATATATTAATATTATTCTACCCAAATATTAAAATAATTTTAAATAATTTTAGTGATGATATTGTTGTTAGAGTTTAAACATAAAATACATAGTTAATTAGAGAATGTAATACTTTAAGAGAAGAAAGAAAAGGATTGCAAGAGTAATTGGGTTAATTCGAAAATGTAAATAAAAATATACGAAAAATTAGTTTAACATAACATAAATTTAATTTAATTTAAATATCATAAAAACACTAAGATATCTATTATAAATATTATTAATATTTTATAACTAAAATAAATATTTAGGGTTTAGAATTAATTACTAAAGAATTGACACGTTTAGCTTATTTCGATGATGATAGACTTGATGAATTAAATAATCCTTCTGATATGTAATATAGAAGAAACGAAAATATTTTAAATGTTTCTGAGCAAAAAATTAAAAAACAAATTAAAGTTGGAAAAACTGCTTTTGAAAGATACAAAGACGATTCTTTGTCAAATTAGTAAAAAATAATAGAATTTTCAGTTTTTATCGTATTTTGTTTTCATATTTTTTATCTTTTTTATAAAAAATAGTTAAAGTACTAAAAAAAGAGTGGGAGGTTATAGTTTATAATTGGGAAATTAGAATAATGTAGCTAAAAAAATAAATACCTCATAAAGTATTTCTGGTCTTAAGGCCAACAATACTACAATGGCAAGCTATTAAAATATTGGTAGCACTAATTAAAAAAATGAAGAATTTTATTAAAATTTACTTAAAGATATAGATTTAAATAATAAATTAAACGACTAAAATTAAGTTTACGAAAAATTACATGTAAATAATAATATTAAGCTTTAAATAAAATAATTTAAATCATACATAAATTAATTTTTGTTATTATTTTTAAGGAAAAAGTCTAATCCTTTTTATATACAAATGAATAAAATGATTCTATATTATTGCCCAAGATAGTAAATAATAAGAATAAAAGTATTTCGAATTAAGACTCAACTCATATTTATAATAATACTAACAACAATAATAATTAAAACTCAGTTATAACGGACTATACATGTAATTAATTTTATTAGAATTAAAAAAAATAAGTTATTAATCAATTATATATATATACATATTTATATTAAATTAAATTTGTAAATTTATTATACAATATAATCATATAAATTTTATTTTTAAATTAGCTATAAATGTAACTTTGCTTGAAAATTAGAAAGGACTTAATGATTAATCTAGTATTTTATAAAAAAATATTAATAATAAAAAATAAAATAAGCCTTATAAATATTAAATGAGAGATCAAATAGCTTCTAAAAGTATTTCTTATTTACCAAAAATAAATAAGTAATAGGTTTCTAAAGTGGATAATTTTTAAATTGGAAATAATTTAAAATAGAATACTATTAGTAATAAAAAGTGATTTTTACTTTTTTTTTGAAAAATTTTTGTATTTCTAAAATTTAAAATATTTTATATAATATATAACAGATTTATAATGATATAAAAATTTAAATTTATAAATTATTTTTATTGTAATTTTTATAATATTTATTAATA
The DNA here is from genome assembly GCA_001447515.1 of Pseudocohnilembus persalinus. Classification (NCBI taxonomy): domain Eukaryota; phylum Ciliophora; class Oligohymenophorea; order Philasterida; family Pseudocohnilembidae; genus Pseudocohnilembus; species Pseudocohnilembus persalinus. The sequence goes on along the minus strand of LDAU01000144.1, from coordinate 110,383 downwards.
TAATATGAAATATAAATTATATATTATGGTTTTTTTTCGATTATTGATTATTGTTGTAGTTAATTTTTTAGAACAAAAAATTTTTTAAAAAAAAAGTATTATATTTTTAATTAAATAAATTCTAAATTAATAAATAAATTTTATAATCCAATAGATATAGTATAATAAAGCGGTAATGCTTTAAATATATATAATGAAAATTAAAAATATGGTAGTAATTACATATTTTCCTTTAAACTTATTATTTTAATTTAAGTATTAATAATTTATTATTAATATAAAAATATTTGAAATAAATATTATTTTTTATATTAGAATATTATTGAAAAAAATAAAATTAAAATACCAATTCTTAAAAAAATAAAAAAAAAAAAATTTAAAAAAAAAAACTCTAAATAAGAATCTTTTGTATTTAAAAATTGAAAAAAAATTCCTAAATTATATCTTATATTATTGATAGATAAAAAATTTGTGATAAAATTATTAAAAAGCATAGTTAATAAAATATTTTAAGTAGTTTATAGGTAATGGAAAAATCTAATTAAATTAATGAGAATAAACTTTTTTAAGGAACTTAAAATAATAAATAAAAAATTGAAAGCGAAATTAACAGCAGAGTTAATTCAGAGTAAATTTAAAATATATAAAAATTATAAATTGACGAAAAATATACAAAAAATAAAAAAAATCAAATAGAGATTGGAAAAACAAGTCAGTAGGAACTGAAGTTAATTACTTAACTAGGTAATAACTCTACGAAAATAACTAGCAAAAATTAAGAAAATAATTAAATTAATATAGATAAGGTTATAAATGGTTATAATAAAAATACAATTTAAAATAAGCTTAAGAAAGAAAAATAAATATTAAATTCAGAATATATAGATGATAAAGTAGATAAAATAAATAAAATTGAAGTGTAAAAAAATAAATCTCGCTCTTCTTTATCTTCATCTTCTTTTATATCTCAAAATTCTTCATAGAATGCAAAAAATAGGGTTAAAGATTTAGAAAACATTATTAAATAAGAAGAAAATTTTTAATAAAAACCAATATTTTTATAAAAAAATTAGATCGAAGAAAATTAAATTAGTTAATTAAAAAACTTAGCATAAGATTTAGCAAGCACTGTAGATTTCTAATAACAATAAGACGAGGGCAGATCCGATTAAAATTAAAATTAAAATAATAATAATTATTAAAATAAATATAAGAATAATAATTAAAATTAAGGATTAGATTTTGCTGAATATAATAATAATTAATAATAATAAGAAGAAGAAAATAAGAATTAAGTTATAAAACCTTATGCTATAAGACAGTAAGAAGAAATAGAGAGAAGTGAGTATAAAAGGGCTAAAAGTGTTTTTAAGAAAAGGAATTCGATACAGAAGAAATTGGACGTGGGAAGACTGGAAAAGGTGCTGGTTAGGTTTGGGGGCCTTAAAGAGGGATAAAAATTGCCGAAAATGTAGGGTATAAATTAGTTTTTGGAGCATGTTTATAAGGAATAGTTGGAACAGGAGGAGGTTGACTTGAAGTTGAAATAAAATTAAGATGTAAATTTTATTTTTTTTTTTCATTTTTTTTTTTCATTTTTTAATAAGTTGATTAAATTTTTTTTTTTTTTTTTTTGTGGTTTTTAATAGGGAATTGGCTAAATTTTTTTTTTGATAAAAAATAAAATGTATATGTTTATTTTTATATTTAATTTGGCTCATATTTTTTTATTCTAAATTTTTTTATTTTATTTAATTAGATTTGTAGCATGATTTTGCAGAAAAAAATTAAGACTTAAGAGGAAGTATAATTTTTATAAAAGTCTATATAAAGTTTGAATGTCTTTAAATCTATTTAAAATTCTTTATTTTGTAAAAAAAATGTTTTTTTTAAATTTTAAAATAATTGTATAAATTAAAAACTTAATTTTAAATACTAGAGTAAAAAAGGATATTACATCAGATAGAAAAAAGTCTTTCTTTTGCCGTTTATCAAAAATATCAGGCTTTATTTAATTAAGGAGAATACGGATTGTAATATAATTTATTTAAAATAATTTTTTTTTAATTTTCTTTATATAAAATTATTCAATTAAATATAATTTTATTGAAAAAATTTATAAAAGCGAATACTTTATAGTCTTAAAAGGAAAGGTTTGGTGTTTGATTAAATAATTACCTTTAAATGAAAGAGAGTAAGAAGAAGATTCTGATAAAGATAATACACCAAATAGTAACTAAAGTCATTATTAATAGAATTTTACAAGTGTAAGTGGAATTAAACTGAGTAATGAAGAAAAAATTTTTTTATAAAATAAATATCCAAATTTTAGATTAATGGCCACTTTTAGTGCTGGATAAGCTTTCGGAGAAATTGCTTTAGTTAATAAAGATAAAAGGTAAAAGTATAATATTTACTTATTTTGTTAATTTTGACACAGTTTATAAAAATAATAAAATTAATAATATTAAATATAATTAATAATATGATAAATATATATATAAATATAAGGTGCTGTATATATTTTGTTTATGTTATAACGAACCCTTAATTTATAATAGGACTGCTACTATGGTTTGTTAAGAAGAATCTGAGTTTATGGTTATGAGCAAAGATGGGTTTGAAAATGTGATGAAAACAGCTTTTGAGGTTTAATAATAGAAAAATTTGGAATTTTGCAATAGTTTCTTTTTTTTTAAAAATATACACAAATCTAAGTTAGAGTCTTTTTTTTACAATTTTAAGCCAATTTCTTATACAACTAAATAAATAATATATAAGGAAAATGATAGAGCAAATAAACTTTATCTTATAAGGTCAGGGGAAGTTGAGATTTCCGAAGTCGGTGAACTTGATATTTTAGATGAAGAATAAGAATTATTACTTAATAGTAAACAATTTAACAAAATTAAAACTAATTTTTATTTAAATTTAATATATATATTTTTTTCGCATAGCTTAAAAGGATTTGAATTAATTAAATTAAGCTTTAAAATTATAAATGTAAAAAAAAATGAAAAAAAGAATTAAGTTGTATAGATTGGGACCTAACAGTTTTTTTGGAGATTTAGAGATGTGCTAAATTTAGCGATACAGAAAAACAATGGCATAAGCATCATCAAATATTGAACTATATAGCATATCGAGATTTATGCTATTTAATTTTTTAAAAATGAACGGAAAATTTGAAAAATTTGTATAAAATTGCAAGTATTCAAATTAATTGCATATGGAACGGTTGAATTAAGTACTAAAATATAAATATAAAATTCTTTTAATTTTTTAATGTATCAATATTTTTTTAAATCATAAAAAAATTAAAATATTTTTTATTTAAAATAAATAATAGATAAAACTTGATAAAGAGACGGAGATTAAGTTGATTCCAAAGAATAAAAATGGGTTAAATAAAAATATTTCGATTTAATAAAATCCTATTGATAGATAAAATATGTTTGATTCGATGGTTACAAGATCAGATTTTTTATAAAAAAAAAGATAAAGTGATAAAATTATAAGATTTCATCATAAGTTTTAGTAATATTAATATTTGTTAAAAAGCTTTTATATAATTAAATTTAATTATTTTTATAGAGAAGATTAAAGGGGCTCTTAAGACCCTATGGACGTATTAGTTGAACTAGGTAAAAAGGAGAAATAAATTTTTTATTAATAAGATAATAAAGACTATAATAATATTAAAAATGAAGATGGTAAAGAATTAAAAATAAAAAATTTAAATGAAGATTCCTTCAATTAACAAAATAAAAAATAGAATAGACTTCTAATTAAAAAAATAGAGGAAATATAAAATTTAGCTTAAAAAGAGTATGCATAACAAATATAGTAGAATAATGATTATAAACAACAAATATAGGGATAAATTTAGGAAAAATTATAAAAAAATTAATTTATAGATTAACAGTAAATTTAATAATAAGAAATTAAAAATTAGAAATAGAGTTATGATAAAATTTTAAAGGATTAGAATATGGAAACCACTATAAACAGTAAATCGGATTAGATTTTTTCCCCTCAAAAGACATTTTAAGGCTCTAATTTAAATTAAAATTTAATGATAACACCTTAAAAAAAGTGGGAGAAAAATAATTTAGAGAGTACAATTTCCTTAAGATAAAAAAAAAAGTCAGGAAATATAAAAAGTTTTACTAAAAACGGAAACAGTTTAAGTCAACAACGGAAAACAAAGAACATAATTTTGAAGGCAACTGGGAGCCAAAGGAGTTTGAGTCAGTTAGATTTTATAGGGAATATTCCATAGTATGATTTTGATGTTAATGTAAATAAAAAAGAGTATACATAAAAGTAATATTAATATTAATATTAATAATAATTGAATAAAAATGAGACGAATTAAGTTGTTATAACGGAGATTGTTAAACGATAAAGTTTGTATGATGAGTAGGGGCATTTTAAAGGCGGAGTTGGGAATTTGGGAAGTGAGAAGTAGAAATAGTTGTGGAGGTATTCGGTGTCTAATAGTAAGTTTTTTAAATATTTTTTTTTATTTTATTTTTTAAAATAAACGTGCTTGAGTTTTGTTATTTTATTTATTTTTTTTTATTGATTTTTTAATTTAGATAATCTGGATAGGTATAGTAGTAATGAGCAGAAGAAAAATGTTGAAAGAAATTTGAGAAAAAATAAAACTATGTAGTTATAGCTTTAAAGATAGTTTTTCGTAAATAAGAAAATATTATAAATTTCATTTTATTTATATATTATTATATCGAACAAAAAATTTAGAAATTAATTCTAATAATGATTTTTAGCTAAAATTTAGTCTATGAATCCGACCAAAATAATATTATATTAAATTATTTTTATAGATATAATTTAAAGTATAAATTATTTTATATAATTTTTCCTTAAAATTAAATTGATATTTTAAAAATATTTAATTAGAGCATTAATACTGAAAATAAAATCAATTAGAGTTTAAATTTAACTGAGTAAGATATAGATTAGGCAACAAAATAAATTAGTAATATATATAAATTCATTTAATTATAAAATATTATAAAAATTTATTTAAAAAATTGCAAATATCATTTATAGGTGATGATAAGCAAAGTCATAATTTAATTAGAAATATAAAGTAATATGAGAATAAATAAAAAAGTTCTATTTTTATAATTCCTCCTGATGATGAAGAAGTAAAATTTAAAAAGACGAATGGTAATTTTATTTCTATTAATGAACTTGAAAATGAGCAAGATTAAGACAAATTTACAAATTAAAATAAGAAATAAAACAGTTTAAAATTAGGTGAAAATGGAAAAATATCTATATCTTCGATAGGTAAATTTGAAGAATAAGAGGGCGTTTAACAAAGCAAAATCAGTGAGCATGCTTAATAAAATTTTTAAACTTTAAATTTTTCTGAATAATAAAATAAATAATAGCAAATACAAGAATCGGGCTAAAATTTTTAAAATAATTAAAAAAGTATACGTAAATTTTATAGTTAAAATTAGAATCTAAATTTATTGGAATTGCAAGGCAGAAAGTACTCTCTTGAAAATTAAGACTAAAATTTAAATTTTTCGAACAAAGAATAAGAGTAAGTAAAATAGAATTAGAATTCTAATACAATATAAAATTTTACTAGAAATAGTTCAAATTAAGATTAATAAATTCCTAAAAAAGTGTTGTTAAAAACTGATAAAATTTAAAATTCTTTAGCATTTTCTCTAAATAATAGTTTAAGAATAAGTACTCCCTAATAAAAATTAAAAAATTTGGAGTCTAAATTTTTAAATACAAATTCGAATAAAACAACATAAAGCAGTTAAAATTTAAAGAAAATTAATTTGTATTAAACTGTTTCCAGTAAAATTAGTAGTAATAGGAATCTTTTGCCTATAACAATTAAAAATTAAGACAAAATTTATTATGATAAATTTTACAGTTAAGCAAGTAATAATAAAATTGATACCTAGGAAAATGATAATAATAACTATACTTTTATTAATAATAATATTAAAAATAAAAATGAAGTTAGTTAAATTTAAAGTGATAGAAATTTGATGATTAAAAATATGGGATAGGTTGGAAAGTATTTAAGATTAGATAAAGTTTTTAATAAAAAAAAATAGAAAAGTGTTATTGATCAGATGATATTAGAAAAGGTTATTATTTGCTTATAAATATATTTTGATAAATAATTTTTTTTTATTAAAATTATTAAATAAAATTTTTATCATTTTCTTTTTTTATAAATTACAATTTTTTTAATTATAAAATTAGATGCAAAATATTTAATAGACAAAAGAATAAAATAAATAAACATATAAAGCTAGAAGTTAAATTAGATAAAGAAATGATTAATTTTTATAATAAAAACCAATAAATTAGAGTAATTATTAATCAAAATCTTTTAGAAATTCTGTAAATTTGAATTAAGACTTATAATGGCCTTAATAGAGAAATATATCAAGTTGTATTAATAATCAAAAAAACAGTTTCATAAATATCGAATCTCCTTTGAAGGCTACCAATTATTTTAATAAAAAAAATTCTGATATTTTTAAATTTAAGAAAGTAAATTACCATTAAAGTTAAGATAAAAAATTGCCCTTAAGCTAGAATTTAAATAATTAAAATAATTAAATACATTCATAAAGATAAGATACTAAAATAATAATGGATAAGAAAAAGCGTAAAAATAAAACAGCAACAGAGAGTTAAATTTAAAACTTATTTCGGTTAGATTAGTACTGGAGTAAAAATTAAGAAATTACAAGATTAAAATAAAACTAAGATAATCATATTAATAATAAATAATAAGATTCGATGTTTTAAAGTTAATAAAATTTTAAAACTATTAATTAAAATTAAAGAACAAATAAAAGTTCAAGACAGTCAATTTTAAATTTAAATGGAACATTTTTTAATTCTGACAATAATTTAGACAATCTTGCATATAATTAATAAATATAATAATAGGAAATTTTTTTTAAAAATGGAATTAGTCCAAAAACAAAAATAAATTAAAGAACTGTAAGAGGAATTACACCAATGGTTAAAACCTAAAAAAATATTTAAGCCAAAAAAATTCGACTTTCTTTGGTTTCTGGGTCTATAAATTAAATTGCCTAAGAAAAGATTGATGAAATAAAGTCTTTTGTTTAATGATAAAAATAAGTATAATAATAATATGGTATATAAGTTAATTTAATAATAATTTATTATTTAAATGATTTATGAATTTTTTTTTTTTTAATTTCTTGTTTCATTTATAAATATAAATATAATAAAAATAACAAATTTTTTAAAATATAATTTATAATTTTTTACTAATATTATTATATTAAAATATTGGAGAGATTTAATCTAATTTAAATTGGAATTCAATTTATTTAATCATTTACTTTTTTTTTATTACTAGCATTATAATTTTTTTTAAATTAAATATATATTTTTTAATTAGGAAACATCTATATTGATCCCTATACTTTACTTAAGTTTTTATAAAAAATTTATTTAATAAACCATAAATTAGTACTAATTGATTTTAAATTACCAAAAAAAAAAAAAGACAACACAAGAACAAATAAAAAAATAAGATTAAAAAATAAAAATAGAAAAGAAAAAACAAAATAAAACAAAAAAAGAAAAGAAAAGAAAAAAACATATATAGCATTATAATAAATAAAAATATAATTTAAATAATTTTTTATTTGGTAAAATAAATGAGAATTATTAAATAAAGGTCAAAAAATTTATTTGAAGAAAAAGTTAACTTTATAAGATTTATTTTTATATTATGTATTATAAGTAAAGGGATTTTTGTTCAAGGGGAAATTATTACTTAACGTGAAAATTAATAGGTTCCCACTTATGGATTATATTAGTAGTGTTTTGAAAATTTATAAAAAAATAATTTTAAATGTAATAATAAAGATTGTTTGAAGTAGTCTTGGGATTTGATTGTAAATTTTTACGACATATAGAATATTTAATAATATAGAATAAAAAAAGAAGTGTTTTTTAATAAAATTGTTTTTTTTTTGTTTTTTTGGAATAATTAAAGAAAATTTAATTAAATTCTTATATCATATTTACTTATTTGGTAAATTTTTTAAGTTGAAAAAATTGTTAAAAATTTTAGATAAATTTTGCTTTATAAATATCATTTAAAATAATATGAATTAACTTATTTTTATATTATTATTAATACAGGAATGCGAAGAATAAACTTAAAGCTGTCAAAATTGGGATGTTTAAATTTTTAATATAACATAAGTTTAAAATGAATAAATAAGTTAAGACTTATATAAATGCTTAAATAGTTGTCTCAAATAAAATATGTTTTATTATTTTTTAGATCAGTTCGCAATTAAGGTAGTTTTTATTTAATATTTAAAATTTTTATATAATAAATTTTTTTCTAATATATTATAAATATTACTACATATTTAAAAGGCTATTTGTGCTAATGCTATTGTAATAGATGAATTTTTAGTAGATAATTAAAATTTTAACGAAAAATATTAAAAATATTAGTAGATATGGTAGAGCGTTTTAGATCATATATATATGTAAAAAAATTAAGATTAGTTTAGAAAAAATTAAGATGGGAACAGCTATAACAATATACATGGAGACTATTATAAAAATATATGATTAAATTTTATATTAATTTATTTTAATATTATTTATATAACAAAAATATATGTTTATATTTTTTTTTACAAAGAATATATAAGTTTTAAAGAAAATTTGCGGTTTAAAAAAAAAAAATATTTTAAATTTAGTTTAATAGAAAATTAAAAATTCTAATTATATTCTATATTCAGTCAAATTAATTAGTTTTTGAATTTATTATTTTAAATTAAAAAATAATAAAAACCAAAAAGTTTAATTTAAAATCGAAAATAAATCACTAAATATATATTGTTTTTTTATAAAATAATGGAAATCGAAAATTTAGAAGATAATAGTAAAGATCATAAGGTTTATGAAAGCTTATAAAAAAAAATGCACGATTAAAAATACAATTTTATGTAAGATTACATAGAAGCGCCATAAAAATTAAAAATGTATGACCCTAAACTGGAAGTAGGGACATCAAAAAAAGAATTAAATAATAAATTAATGATAAAATATTTATAAAAAAATTAGAGTAGTGAGAAAAGAATAAATGAATTTTTTGAGAAAAACGAAGAAATTTAGTAAAAAATAAAAAAAATCATATTTTCATTGAAATGTGGATCAAATATTATTGTACACGGCTATGGATCTCTTTTATAGGTATTTTAATATATATCATAAAATTATTTGGAACTTAGGTATCCAGTGGTTTAGTTTCATGGTAATAAATAATATAAAAAAATTTTGTTTTTAATAAATATAAATAATATAATTTAAGTCTATAAAAAAATTTTAATTGTTTGCAAAAATAATTAGTATGTTTATTGAATTTAAATAAAAATTGTAAAATAAAAATATTTTAATTTTAATAATTATATTTTTTTATAATTTATATAATAGGATATTTACCTTCTGCTAATATACAAAGGTTAGTGAGTGAAGTTTGTTTTTTAATATAATAAAAGATGGGTTAGAGTAAAAAAGAAATTAAAAAAACAGAAGCGTAAATTTAGTATATATAGGAAAATGTTGAATAAATTCCCGATAATTTTATAGTAATAATTATCCATAATATAGATTCTAAAAATTTGAGAAGTTAAGACTGTTAAAATATTGTAAACAATATTTTTTTCCATTTAAATAATTTAGCTAATTTTTTCCTAAAATATAAAAATTAAATAATAATTTAATTATTTTAAAGATCAGTTAATTGGCATGTTGTGGGAAAATCAGACTTTTAACTAGTTTTATTGACCATAGATATTTTTTACTAATTAATTAAGATTTGCAAGAAAATTTCGGATTTTAACATTATTAATTAAACACTTTATTACCTTATGAGACAGAGTTCAAAAGTATGCAAAATCTAGCCAATGCAAAAAAAAATTTGAAATAAAAAGCTTTGGTTCACGTTTTAAAATCGTTTACCAGTAATTTAATTTAATTATTTTAAAATAATTTTTAATAATATTTAAAATTTTTATATTTGTAATAGTATTTATATAAAAATATGATTTAATTTTTTAATTTCAGGCAACTAAAAAAATGTAATTTATGAATTGGCTAGATATTTATTGGATCATCCAAAATCACAGGGATTGGTTTTTAGGGATCTTTATACTTTATGTGAAGATGAAGGTATATTGGTTCGAGAATCTTAGTTAAAAGAAAATTTATTAGAAATTTTGGACCATAAAATAATAATAGAAAAAGAAATAAACAATAAGAAATATTTTACCATGAATTATTAAAAATCAATTTTGTAAAAATTGGCAAATAAATAAGAGATTTTAGAAGAGGGGGAAAATGGGGAATAGCTTGATGAGGAAGATGATTTTGATGATGAAAATGAAAATTAAGATGAAGATGAGTAACCATATATTGAATCATCAGATGAAGAAGAAGGAGAAAATTAAAAATAAAATGGAGATATAAATTTTTTAAGTTAGGATGAAGATAGTCAAGATATTAAGGAAAATTCAAAAGATAAAAAAAATAGAAAAAATAGTAAGAAAAATTAAAAAATGAGCGAAGAAATATTGGAAAAAAAAGAAGAATAAGAAGAAGAAGTTTTTAATAGCAGCTCTGATGATGACTAATTCTTGTCTTGATAATTATTTTATTTTTTTAAATTTGCTTCTTTTATCATTAATATTAATAAAAACTATGATAAATATAAATTTAAATAATCAAAATATCATGATTTTCTATTATGCATTTTTTCTTTATACTTATTAATAATTAATGGATTTAATGTAATAGACTTTTTAATTGGAAAAAAAATGAATAAATTGTTTCCATCTTTTCTATTTTCATATATCAATATTCAATCAATACAATATAAACCATTTAACTTTATTGTTTTATTGGAAAAAAAAGTACATCTTAAAGATGAATTTTAAACAGTTGATAATAAAGATTGAAAAGTCATAAAATATTTTTTATTTATATGACAAAACTATGAAAAATGTATTTATATTTTATATTTAAATTAAATAATAAATAAATGGGATGAATGAAGGAAAAATTAAAAACAAAAAATAAATAAATAAAAATTTAAATAAAAAAAACTTTACTATATATTTACTACTTTTAAAAATCAAAATGAATGATATACCATATAAAACATAATAGTGTATATTTGAAAAGTATAATTACTAAGATTTGATCTTTATAAATGATGCGGTTGATATAGTTAAAGTACAAAAATAAGAAAATAGTTAGAATTATAGTTAAGATTCAGAAATAAATATATAAAAAAAAAATGATATTTAGGATAAAAATATTATTTTAAAATCTAAAAGTTAGAATTATGATAATTTTTTGGATGAAAATATACATTTATAAAAAATTTTAGATATTAAATCTTAAGAGAATACAATATAATAAAGTATACAAAATTCTTCATTTAAATTAAATAAGTAATAGTAAAGAGATAGTGAAACTTAGAATCGACATAAAATATAGGAAAATAAATACTGTAATTAAAAAAATAATTAAAAAATTAAAATAAATGTAAATTAAAAATAAAATCAAAATCAAAATAATTTAGAAAATTTGGACAATTAAAATACCTAAAATTCTAAAAATAGTATATAATAGATTAAAAATAATTAGATTTTTAATACTTCCAGGAATTATAGTACGAGTCACTCATAAAATTTGAATTAACAATATAATAATAATAAAAATTAAAACAATGATTATAATAATTTACATAATTCTAATATTAATAGCAATAATTGTTGGAAAACTAATAATATTTGTGATAGCGATAAAAATTATTATAGTTTTTAATAAAAATAGATAAATTTTTAAAGATAAAGTATTCAATCATATACAAATAGTGAAAATGTAGAACAAGAGTTAAATTTTTCATAGAATAAAAATTATTTTGCAATGAAAATTTTTAACATTGAAATGCTTAAAATGTAAGGTCTTTATGAGTATGCAATTAAAGAAGTTAAAAATTAAAGTTTATTAAATCATAAGAATATTGTTAAATTGATTGAGTGTATGAGAGATGATTAGAATATATATTTGATTATGGAATTTTGTGAATAAGGTAATATTAAATTTGTAAATAATGGATTATAAATTAAATGCAAATTTTTTGCTATAAATTGATAATTAATTTCTATTAAAAAATAATATTTTAACTTATAAATTTTAATAGTTAAATTTCAAAATATAATTTATATATTTAGGGAATTTGATAAATTATATAGACTAATTTTAGCCCAATTATGAGTAATGTATAAAAATTGCAGTTGATATATTAAATGGACTCATAGAATTACATAGAAATAATATATTACACAGAGATTTAAAGCCTAATAATATTTTAGTAAAAAATGGTGTTTTTAAAATTTCTGATTTTGGTGTTTCTACTATATCAAAAATGGCTTAAACAAAATGTGGAACATAAAAATGTAATAAATAATAATAATAAAATTATTGATATGACAATAAGTACATAAAAAATAATTATTTTATTTATATAGATATGGCTCCAGAAGTTTTAAAAGGAAAGACTTATGGTTTTAAAAGTGACTTATGGAGCTTTGGCGTTATTTTTTACTATCTTCTATTTTAAGAGTATCCTTTTGGAAAAGAAGCTGTATTATAAATTAAGAACTTTTATTATCTTATAATGACTATGTATAAAATAATTTTTTATTTATTAACATTTTTTTGTAAATTTAGAATTCAAATGAATCTTGTAAATAAATAATAGAAATTGAAGCAGAAACAATAGATTAAAAATTTAATTTAATGAGCAAATTAAAAAAATAACGATCAGTTCATTTATTAAATTAGAATTAGTAACTTTAAGACCTATTTTTAAAAATATTTTAATATAACCCAGATGAAAGGATTAGTATTTCTTAATTAATTAAACACAATATTTTTACAAAGTTTTTTACATAAAATGAATATGAAATTGCATAATCCACCTACAGAAATTTAGAAGAAAATTCTAATTATCAAAATAATTTTTTGAATTCCTTATTTTTATCATTTTAAACAAGCGAACAAGGATAAAAAAATGAAGTAATTTTGAAAAAAAAAGATGATAAATAAAATTGTTAAAATAATTTAAATGTAAATAATAGCCGTAATTCATAAAGCAGAAAATCTTATACTAATTCATTTTCTAAAGGGTCACTTATAATAATGAATAATAAAAGCAATAAAAATACAAGTATTAATACAGTATAAGAAATTAATAATAACAAGTAAAAATTTAGGAGTACTTCTTTAATTATAAACGGTTTGGGTTCATAATAATAAATATAGTTTAGGGATTTTTAAAAATAAGGTACAAATATAAGAACATAAATAAATTTAAAATAAAATATTGAAAGTGAGAAAAAAAATAAAGCTTCTTAATTTTAAAAAAATATTAATGAAATAAAAAATAATTATATATATTCTAAAACCAAAACACCTTAACTATCTTCAAATACAAATATTAAATTTATAAAATCAAATGAATAAATAGTGTACGAATAATCGTAGGTATAAACTATGAGTAATGTTCACCTTTCAAACATATATTTAAATTTGGAAAATTCACTTAAAATATAACCCGTTAGTCAAATTAATAACGATAATGAAACGGTAAATTATAATTATAATAATTCAAATTATGTAATTACTAGTCGTAGTAATAATTATTTCGACGATGTATAATATGGAAATACTTTATTAAGTCCGAATAAAAATAATAAAAAACAATAAAAATAGCAAAATTTTCCAGGTTCAGTTTTAAGCATCAATTGTGTGAGAAAAAAGAGTTTGGCTGATGATAATTCATATATGTCAGATGTCCCTTTTGAATTTGAATAATCTTTTACGAATTTGGATTCTTTTGAAAAAACCCCATAATTATTATTTAAAAAACCTAGTCATTAATTTATAGATTAATCTAAGAACAAAAACGAAGATATATAAAAATTATAATTATTTACCGATGAATAAAATGGATAAGAAAAAGATTTTTTACATAAATAAAAATAATAAGAAGAATAATTTGTAGGCCCGTAAATGATATATAATTAATAATAAATATAATAATCTAAATAATTATAATTAAATGGTAAAAATACATAATGTTAAATTTAATATGATTCTCAAAATTAGGAAAAAATACATAAAAAAAAAAAATAGTTTGGAGTTCCTATTTTGCCACCTTGTAAAGGAAAAAATAATTAAATTCCTGAAGATATATATTGAAATAATAATATATACAACTTTTAATATTTAATATATAAAATTTATCTAAAACTTTAATTGTATACAATTTTAATTTTTTATTCAATTTTTAATTTATAGTTTATAATATTATTTTTAAACAATATTTAAATATATTATATGTATTATATAATTAAGAAGAATAAGTATATAAAAATCTTGTTTTTTCGTTTTTAATATAAGTGGTCATTATTAATTTAATATGTAATTGATTAATTCTTTAATAGAAGAAAAAAATATAAAATGCGTTTAAATGTTTATTAATTAAAATTCTTAATATATAATTCTAATAAAAAAAAAAAATTTAAATAAATAAAATTTTTTTTTTTAACTTTAAATTCATAAAAAGAGATAATTTTTCAACTAAATAAATTAAATATACATATAAATAAAAAAAGGCAAATGGAAAACCATAATAATATTTAGGATGATTCTTTAAATAAAAGTGATGATTCTTAACAGGCACCTTTAAGCGACCACTAATTAAAATAATAATTATCACTAAAAAAAAGTGATAGCAAGTAAGCAAGTGTTTAGTAAAGCGAAAATTTAAGTAGAAACAGTGAAAATAGTGTTAGTATTAATAATAAATAGATAAGTGAAAAAAAATAGATACAAAAATAAAATTAATAATAACAACAAATATAAAATTTATCATAGTAACAGATGTAAAATTAATATTAATAAAAATAGAATAATTAATAACAATTAAGTAATAAATAGGAAAAAAGTAGCAGTAGTAGTGTATTTTTTGATTAAAGTAAGGAATAAGAAAGCGAGTAAAATTTTGACGTCGAAAATTCAGATAATAGTCATAATAATTTAAGGAATTACAACGAAAATTTGGAAAGAAATTAATCTTCACCTTAAGCTGTAGACTCTTATTTGTCTTCTAGATCTTCTATTAGTTAAGATGAAATTTCTTTTAGAAATAACCCTAAATTTTATAAATTGGCAGTTTTAACAGCGCAAAATAATGTTGACGAAATTTAGGAAATGTTGTAATTTGACATGGAAATCGATATTGTTAAGTTGGTTGATATTAAGGGATATAGTTTAATTCATAAATGTTGTTTGAATTCGAATAAGGAGCTGCTAATGATATTTTTAAAGTATTAAAAATTAAAAAAAATAATTAATAAAGGATTTTTATTTAATTAATTTTATTGAATTTTATATTTTTGCAAGAAATTATTTTTATCATTAATTAGCTATGCAAAATAGTACTAGTTGAGCAAATAAAAAGAATAAAATAAAGATAAAGTTATGTTAGTGATTAGAGATTGGCTTAATTTGAAAGAAATTTAAGAGGGGTTTACAGCTCTACATTTGGCAAGTTTTAAAGGAAGCTTGAAAACTATATAATTGCTTGTTGTAAAAATCTATTTGATAATAATTAAATATATAAATTAAAAATAAATAAATAAATGCAAAATTATTCTATTTTACTTTTTATAGTTAAAAATTAGTGTAATTTATATAAATATATTATAATAAATTAAACAGGAAAATGGCGCTGATATTTATTTAAAAAGTAAATAAGGTTTAAATGTAATTCATTTGGCTGCTCAGGGAAATTAGCCTAAATCTATTGTGTATTTTATAACTAAGGGGCTTTCTCCGTAAATTTTAGATAATAAAAACACTTCTCCTTTACATTGGGCGTCCTTTTTATAAAGTGAAAATGTGGTTAATTTACTAGTTTCTACATATTTAAACGTGGATTTAAATTTACAGGACCAGGATGGATTGTAAAATTATAATTTTTTTTATAAAATTTTTATATATTTAAGATAAGTTTATAAATTTTTTTTTTTTTTTATATGTTATTTAAAATATTTATTTTTGAATTATGTTTATAATTTTAAAAATAAATAAGATAAATAAGACTAAATATAAATTTTTACTAATCAAATAAATTAAAAATAATAAAAAATCATTTTTAGAACGCCATTGCATCTGGCTGCTATGAAGGGAGACTATAAAATAGTGAGAAAATTGTTAATTAGAGGTGCGGATAAAAATAAAAAAGATTTTAAAGGCGATTTACCTATATAATGTGCTTAAGAGCAAAAATTTGATTATATAGTTGAAATGTTATCGGATTCAAGTAATTTATCATAAACTTGTAATATTAAACCTGGGCTGTCTAAACAGAGGAAAAGTTTGAAATAAGTTTGTTTTTATATAATATTATTTGTATTGACTTTTTCGTTTTTTTTCTTTTTTTACTTTCCATTGCTATCTTTAGTAGAGACAATTATTATTTATTCGTAAAAAAATAAAAAAATTTTAATTAAGTATGTTTATTTTTAAATATTTATATTTTTTTAAAGACTTTGTGGATTAAGTTCCATATTTTTTTTGTTGGCCTGGCTTACTAATCCGGGTTATATAAATTAAGGGGAAAAAAGTATGGTTGAATTATTAAAATTATTGACAATTTATGATGATAACGATATTTGTATGGATTGCTTTATTGTTAAAACGCCCAGATCTAGACACTGTGAAATTTGTTAAAAGTGTGTTTCCCATTATGATCACCACTGTCCTTGGATAAATAATTGTGTAGGTGTTAATAATCACCCTTAATTTTTATTGTAAATTAAAATTAAAATAAATTTATTTGAATAAAAAAATTTATTTCATTTTTCTTTTGTTTATTCTTTTTAAATCGTTTCATCGTTTATTAGATTTGTTATAACTATTACATTGAATATAATAGCTGTGGTTGTATTAACTCTTATGCATATATTTACTATCAGTTATAAGGATTTACATAACGAAATGTACCCTTGGTTTAACAATTTAAATTTATAATAAATAGAAAGCTTTGAATTATCTGTTATAATTATTAGTATATTAGAATTGGCTGGTCTAGGTTTTTTTATAGTTGCTTTAATGTATTTGGTTATAGTTTAAATAAAAAATTTCTTTTTAAATAGAACAACTTATGAAAGATTTTCTTAAAAAACAAATATGGCACAAAGTCAAGCGACTGAAATAACATTTTAAAGTGGAATTTCTTAAAACAATAATAACAATAGTAATAGATATAGTTATATGTAAATTGTTAAGCCTAACTGCAATTTTTCAAATTGTTTTAAAATGTGTTATAAAAATAAAAAAGAATATAAATAAATATAGCCTTATAAAGATGATAGAAATGCTAGTATTATTATTAAAATGTAACAATCATCGATTATGGATACGTAACAACCTTTGTTAAATTGAACTAAATATTGATAAAAAATTAAATATTATTTTTACATTTTAAATTAAGAATACTAAAGATAAATGATATGTGCTAAAAATTTACATAAATATTATATAGGTCGATAATTGTGAAATAAATTTAAATATATATTTACATATATTAATTAATTAGATTTTTTAATTAAATTTAAATTTAAATTAAATGAAATACTCCATATTATTTATATACTTATATATATAAAATTAATAGATTTTTTATTAAATATTAATTTGTATAAAAAAAAGATAGAAATTTAATATTTCTACATTTTTGTATATATAATATCTATTTTTCAATTTTATAGTCATTTTAAAATTTTTTAAATTTAAATATATAAATAGGGTAGGTTTGAAAGAATCCATACTAATCATAATCAAATTCTTGATTTAACTCACCGAATTAACAAATTTATAAATCCAAGTCCTTTTTATCAGCTATTAATAGTGGGGGTGTGCCACCCCACCCTTATCTATAATTTTTAAGTAAAAAAATACATTATATATCATTTTTGTAAGACCACAAGACTGGATGAACTCTTAATTAAAGCCACTTTTATTTTATTAAATATGATTAATTATTAAAATGTCATAAAAAAAAATATATATGCTTATCCATATTTTTAATAATTTGACAAAATAAAAATAATTATATAATAATTTATCTAATAAAATAAATATTTATTAATATAATACCAAAATTTTTATTTTTCAAAAGACAAAGAGTACAAATAATATATATTACTATCATAGTATCAATTTAAAATAATATTAAATAAATTATTTTTTAATTAATACCAAAACAAATAAAAATAAATAATCCACATATATAATTAATATCATAAAATAAACTTAATAAATATATCTAAAAATAATCACTATAAATTAAAATATAACAAGAAAGGTAGAGTACCAAGTCAAAAAATCTCGAAAAACTTGAAATTATTACTTTTAAAAATTAATATAAAATGTTGGAGTAAAAATTACTATCTTATAAAAAAAAAATTTTTTAGATGTGTATTATTTAATTATTTTATTTAAAAATATATATTTCATAGAATTACAATCATAAGAATTTTTTTTTGAATATTAAAAACCTTAAAAAATATTTGAATAAAATAAGACCAACAACTTTTAAATTTTTAAAACTCATGTATATATTATAAAATAAATAATAAAATTCATAAAGAAAATAACAATTAATTATCATTAATATTATATTTTGCTTTATTATTTAATTTATAAAAAAATTAAAAATTATAATAATTATATTGTTTTTTAACTTTTTTTTAATTTTTTTTATTTTTATAATTTAATTAGCGAAAATTAGATATCTGATAGAGGTCCTAAGTATATAAGTAAGGGAATTAAAAAGTTGAAAAACCTTAATAATTTGAACCTAGATTTAAGGTTTCTATAAATATTTTCCTAATATTTAACTCTTTTCTTTATTTTTTTTTATTTTTTTGATTTAATTAGCTATAGTAAGATTTCTGATTAAGGTGCTAAGTATATAAGTGAAGGAATTAAAGAATTGAAAAATCTTACCTATTTAAACCTAGATTTAAAGTAGCTAAAAATATTTTACTTTTTTCTATAATTTTCTTTATATTTATATTTTAACTAGCTCTAAGGTAGCTAAAAATTTTTTCCTTAATTTTTTTTATGTTTATAATTTAATAAGCGATACGTAGATTTCTGATTAAGGTTATAAGTATATAAGTAAGGGAATTAAAGAGTTGAAAAATCTTACAAATTTAAACCTATATTTAAAGTAGCTAAAAATATTTTCCTAATATTTAACTTTTTTCCTTAATTTTTTTTATTTTTATAATTTAATTAGACATTATAATCTTTCTGATAGAGATGCTAAGTATATAAGTAAAGGAATTAAAGAGTTGAAAAACCTTACCCATTTGATTCTAAATTTAATGTAGCTGAATATATTTTCCTAATATTTAACTATTTTCCTTAATTTTTTTTATTGTTATAATTTAATTAGCTTTCATGAGTTTTCTGATTAAGGCTAAAAGTATATATGTGAAGGAATTAAAGAGTTGAAAAACCTTACCAATTTGGACTTACATTTAAGGTAGCTAAAGATATTTTCTTATATTCAACTTTTTTCTATAGTTTTTTTATTTTTATAATTTAATTAGCATTTTCTGGTCTTCTGGTTAAGGTTATAAGTACATAGGTGAGGGAATTAAAGAGTTGAAAAACCTTACCAATTTGAACCTAGATTTAAGGTATCAAAAAAATTTTCCTAATATTTAATTTTTTCTATAATTTTTTTATTTTAACAATTTAAGTATTTCTAATAAGATATCTAATTAAGATGCCAAGTATATAAGTCAGGGAATTAAAGAGTTGAAAAACCTTACCAGTTTGAAACTAAATTTATAGTAGATAATAATATTTTCCTAATATTTAACTTTTTTCTATAATTTTCTTTATTTATATATTTTAATTAGAAAGTTTATGATTCATGGTTAAGGTTATATGTATATATGTGAGGGAATTAAAGAGTTGAAAAAACTTACCAATTTTATTCTATATTTAAGGTAAATAAAAATATTTTCCTAATATTTAACTTTATCCCTTAATTTTTTTATTTTAATAATTTATGTAGTACTAATAGTTTATCTAATTAAGATGCCATGTATATAGGTCAGGGAATTAAAGAGTTGAAAAAACTTACCAGTTTGAACCTAGGTTTAAGGTATCTTTAAATATTTTCTTAATATTTAACTTTTTTCTTTAATTTAAATTTATTTTTATAATTTAATTAGCAAAAATGAAATGTATATTTAAGGTTATAAGTTTATAAGTGAGGGAATTAAAGAATTGAAAAACCTTACCAATTTGAACCTAGATTTAAGGTATCAAAAAAATTTTCCTAATATTTAATTTTTTCTATAATTTTCTTTATTTATATAATTTAATTAGCTCAAAGGTAGTTAAAAATTTTTTCCTTAATTTTTTTTATTATTATAATTTAATTAGATATAATGTGATTTATGGTTAAGGATATAAGTATATAAGTGAAGGAATTAAAGATTTGAAAAACCTTACCAATTTGAACCTAAATTTAAGGTAGCTAAAAATATTTTCCTAATATTTAACTTTTTTTCCTTAATTTTTTTATTTTTATAATTTAATTAGATATACGGAGATTTCTGATTAAGGTGCAAAGTATATAAGTGAAGGAATTAAAGAGTTGAAAAACCTTACCCATTTGGACCTACATTTAAAGTAGCTAAAAATATTTTCCTAATATCTAACTTTTTCTATAATTTTTTATTTTTATAATTTAATTAGCTTTAATTAGTTATCTGATTAAGGTTATAAGTATATAAGTGAGGGAATTAAAGAGTTGAAAGACCTTACCAATTTGAGCCTGCATTAATAGTAGCTAAAAATATTTTCTAATAGTTAACTTTTTTCTATAATTTTTTTATTTTTATAATTTAATTAGCAATAATTAGTTTTCTGATAAATTTAATGACTATATAACTGAGAGACCTAAATATTTGATAGACCATACCATATTGGACATACCTTTAAGGTAGATAAAAATACTTTCCTAATATTTACATTTTTTGTTTAATATTTTTTATTTTTATAATTTAATAAGCGATAATTAGATATATGATTAAGGTTATAAGTATATAACTGAGGGAATTAAAGAGTAGAAAAATCTTACCAATTTTAAACTATATTAATAGTAGCTAAAAATATTTTCCTAATATTTAACTTTTTTCTATAATTTTTTTATTTTTATTATTTAATTAAATGTAGCTAAAAATATTATTCAAAAATTTTATATTTTAACACCATTTAGCTTTTTTTCTTAAAATTTTTATAATTTAAATTGTATTATTTTATCAATTACAATTAATATTAATATACTTAAAAAGGTCACGACCGTCTATATGAATACCAATTTCTAGAATTTTTAAAAATTCTAAATTCTTTCTAAAATTTCGAGCTCAAAATAATGAGGAGTCGTATATTATAAAAACAGACGATAATATATATAAAATAATAAATGGCTTAAATGGGCGTTTCCCCCCCTTTTCAAAGTTGCATATTCTGCTCTCTGAGGATTATTATTTCAAGGTCGTAGATTTCAAAAATGATAGTGGTACGTTCCTATCTCTTATATCCTAGGAGGAGATGTCATTTTAAAATTGAAAAAATACACTATATTATTTTAACTATAATTTTCAAAAAAAAATATACTATACATAGTAAGACCCATTTTTAGGTTGTCCAATGCGTAGAATTCAAGTTTATATATCCTATAAATTAGGAATCACCGGTATTTTGATTATTTGTAAGAATATACTAAAATTTTTTACTATTTTTTGTTTATATTTTCAATAGTGTTAAAAAATTATTTTTTTTATATATAAAAATAATCAAAAAGCTAGTATATTAACTATTATGTCCTTATTACATGAAGACTTATAATAATTGATCATGTTATATAACAAAAAACAAGAAAAGTATGTACAATATTTATATACAATATAAAAATAATAGAAAACATACTTATATGGAATAAACTATTATAAATATGATAATTACACAAAAAAATATAACAATTAAATCGCTGATATTAAATTATATCGAATTTTTTTTTATAGTAAAAATAAAAATACTATCCCTTATAAATTAATACATTTGCATCAAAATTTAAATATTCAGGGAGTATTTTAATCTAAAATTATTATTAATATTAATTTACTTTGTTAGTGTATATAAAATAGCTCTAATTAATATCAATAATGAATTAAAATTAAAATACTCCCTGAATTATTAAATTTTGATCCTAAAATCAACCGGAGTAATACATAAATAAATAAATATTATACTAAAGATAATAATAGCATAGTTTTAATACATAAAATAATGAATTTATGTAAAAAAAATTTTGTATAACAATTGTTGTTAAATTTAAAGTAAAATGATTTTTAGACCATTTAAGTTTACATTATGGTTATTAAACCTAGATTTTCGAAATCTACGCATATTTATTATATATTTTAGGTCTTTTCCGGTTTAATTTGACACACTTTATTTTTTTACAAACTGATTTTCGAAGTGCGATTTTTTGATTTTTTTTTCAATTTTAAAATGACATCTCCTCCTAGGATACAAGAGATACAAACCTTAAACATACGTTTTTGAAATCTCCGCCCATGAATTAGTAATCCTCAGAGAGCAGAATTTAAATATCGCTCAACAGGGGGGGGGGGCGCCCCCTTAACCATACATTTAGTTTCTAGATAAACATTAATATCCAAATATAATTAAAAAAGTGGCACACATTATTTAAAAAAATATGCCTTTATAATGAATTATCATATTAATAACAAAATTATTATAATAATTGGTATTAAATTTTAGCACGAATAAATAATATATTTAAATTACAGGTTAAATTTTTAAAAAATTTAAAATTAATAATAGCAATAGAAGTATAGTTTAACCTTCAAGGCTGCTTTCCTCCCTAAAATTTCACTGGGAAAATAATAAATGTTTTATTAAATTCTTAATAAAATTCCTACCTATACCCTCCCCCCCATATAAATCTCGCATATATATTTTTTTTTATTAATATGTCAGCTGAATTTTAATCATTTTTTCAGAATAAAATTTATTAAAATAGTCAGCCATACATATAATAACTTGTTTAAATATCATAATTAAAAAAAAAATTTATATACTTATAAGAATTCATATACCAAAAAATAAATTAAATAAATACCCGAGATAATGATGAAAAGCTTATTTTAGAAAATTTTGACCATTTATTAATTTTAAAACATCTAAATAGTGGATAGCGGTAATATTTTTATAAATATTATAAGAAATGACCTAAATAATAAATATAACTCATATAAAAGTTATTTATGTAGTAAAAAATGATACATTAGTGAATAATAATAATTTTTTATATCATGCATAATATAATTTTAATAAATTTATTTAGGTATTATATAATAAATTTTCAAATTTATTAGTAAATTCATTTAATATTTTATTATTTCTAATTTTTTAAAAATAGACAACTTATTTTCTTTTCTAGAATTTTGAGAAAAATTTTATAATAATTTATAGAAATTAAAGAAATTTTAATTAAAATTTTCTCTTATTTCTAGATATTCTATAAAATTTTCTATAATTTCTATAAAAAATGGTAGAATTGCGATATTCATATAGACGGTTAAGTCCCTTAAAAATTATTCAATAGTAAATTTATTTAATAACTAACTTATTTATATTTTTTAATTTAATAATGCAATTTGATTATATTATTCCGGTTGATTTTTGGATAAAATTTAATTATTCAGGAATTATTTTAATCTAAACTTATTATTGATTTTAATATAGTTTATATATGTATGAAAAATAGCACTAATTAATATCAATATTAAATTAAAATTAAAACACTCCTGATTAATTAAATTTTGATCTAAAAATCAACCATAATTATAAATTATTAAAAAATCTATAATTATTCTTTTTAATAGATTTTTTTTTATTTAATTTGATTATTAAAATATCAAATTGTATTCAAATAAGTTATATTATTGTTAAAACCCAAAAAGTTATGAATAAATAAAATTATAATTACAAATATTTTTTATTTAAAAAATATAATTAATAATTTTTTAATTTTAATAATTTATAGTTTATAAATTAAAATATTTCTGTATAAAATATTAATTTTTAAATTTATATATAAGCTTTTCTTGAATGGGCTAGAAAGCCGAAAATGGATAAAATATAAAGAAATAAGAAATGACTAAAATTTATATTTGATTATATACTGAATATAAGGTTGAAATTGTTTAACATTGCTATTTATTTGAAATATATAATATAGTCTTAAATTTATTTTTTAAATATCAATTATAGTATTATAAATGAATAAAAATTTCACCCGAATCTCATTTTAAATTTTTTAAGTATAACATAAAAATATATTAATTAAAAATTTTTTATAAGTATAAATAGTGTTATATTTTATGTTTTTTGGTAATATAATAATATAGTTAATTGCATATAAAATAGACAAACTTTGTATATTTAAAATAATTATATTAAAAAATTTTGACCACTTTAAGTATAATTTAAAAATTGCTAACTTTTATTTTTAAATATTTTATTTTTTATTTTATTAATGATTTTAATTGTATAGTTTCATTAAAGCCATCATGAATTTATTTCATAATAAATATATTTTTCATATCTAATTTAGTTTTTTCGATATTTTTTATCAATATTCAATACTTGGAAGAAAAAATTCATTTGAGAACCAATGAATAATCCTAAAATCTTAAAAAGTAAATATCTGAACACAAATTTTATATCGGAGATATTTAATATAAAAAACTTCTTTTTTTTTGTATTAAGCTGAAATTATTTTTACTTAAAATAATCAAACTCATAGGCCTTTGAGTTCCAAATTTATTATGAATATAAATTTTTTAAATTCATATAGACTTTTTAAAAATATATGGTAATTTTTTTAATAATAATATATTTTATATACATTATTTTGTATGAATAAAAATAATACTAATAAAAAATAAATTATATTACATTACTAATTAAAAAAGTTAAAAAATTATTTTTTATTAAATAAGATTTTTATATGAAAATAAACTTAAATACTGCTCACATAAATATGAATGTATTATATTGGTTAAAATTGTGAAACCAATCTTAAATTATATTTCTAATATATTTAATTAGAAATCTATTAATTTTAAAACATAATTTCAAATTAAAATTTATGAGAAATTGGTTAAAATATAATTAAATTTAATGTAAAAACCTATTAAAAGCCTAATTAATTATAATATGTGCATGTAATTCAAAATTTTTTTCGTAATTTTCGACCTATATAATAATATAATATTTAATTTTTATTTATAATTAATTCAAAGTTAAGGAATATATTAAATTGAATATCAATTAATACAATATAAATTATTACTTTAAAAGTTATATAATTATAATAATATGAGGTGTAGATTAAAAAATTCCAATAAACCCCTAGAAATCAAGTGAATAATTAAATGAAAGAAATAATAAAACATAATATAATTTATTAATTATTGAATCAAAATTTAATAAATAATAACTTAATATATAAATAAAAATACATAGATAAAAAAAACAAAAAATAAAACTTTTAATGGCCTCTGTATATTCAGATCCTTCTCAAGTTTCTTATAAATCATAATAAGTTTTAGATTCAGTTTCAGTTAGAAGTTAATAAAAGTAATAATATTTAAATTATAATATTTATTTTATAATAATAGTACAAATTTTTTAAATTAAAAATATTAAAAATGATTTTTAAGTTTTAATTTTTTTATATTAAATTATTATATTATTGTTTAAGAATTAAATATATAATAAATATAAATTTTATTGTAATACAATAGGATTAGCAAATTAACTGGTGTATTTGATGATGAAGATTTGAGATCGGCATGGAATGCGTTTGGTAATTTATTTGGAATGATAATAATATATAAATCTTGATAAAAAAAAAAATCTGATTTATAAAATAAATATACTCAAAAATAAGATATTTAAAGAGATTAAACTAGATTTACATACACTATTTATATTATATATAATTTTATATTTAATTATACAGGTTTGTATGTTTCAAGATAACTCAGACAAGGTAGAGCAGTAGCAATTCCTTAATTTGGAATTTTTACATTTACAGCCCCAGATGTTACATTAGCAGTAAAATATCAAATATCTATAAAAATTATAAATATTTTAAATTAAACCAAAATTTTAGTATTATATAATAAGATATAAACAAATTAAATAAAAATTTAAAATATTATATATTTATATATTAATTTATATAAATATTTATATATATAAATTTTAAATACTGATTAATTTTATTTAAGGGGGTGTCTAATCCTTGGGAAAGAGATAAATAATTAAGAAATCCAGTTTTTATTATAGGAAAAGATTTTGCTCAAGGATATCCTTTAAAATCAGGAATTTGTTAGGGTGGAAATATAAGACCTTATAAAGTACATGGAATTAACGGGAAAATAGCTTAAACAAAAATTAATTTTACAGAAATTGGAATTTATAGTAATAAAACCAAAGATTAGGCTTAATAAGCTGTTTATAGAGTTATTAGGTAGTTATCAGATGATTCTAAAGGAGTAAAATTAATATAATATTTTTATAATATAATTTGACTAATTTTTTAAAATAAATTTGTAGAAATCCAGTGTTGATATGGAAATTCCAAATGTTGGGGTTTTTAGAATAAGGAATTAGGTAGTAGCCATATAATTTAATGATTTTTTAAATAGAGATGCTAAAATGAGCACCAATAATTTTAAAACTGTATAGCAAAAGAAGGAGAAATTGAACTCTAATTTAACAATCGAAACAATAAAAAGGTATTTTATTTTGATTTAAGGTAAATTTTTTGCCATTTTATTCATTTTTTTTTTCATTTTTTTTAGATTTGAAAATTACAAAAACATGTCTGATTCTCTAAGAGATTACGACGATAGACATTTAGAAATCGACGACAAAGCAAAAACATATTTAAGAAACGAAATGGCAATCGACGTAAACAGAATAA
Organism: Pseudocohnilembus persalinus; assembly: GCA_001447515.1. NCBI lineage: Eukaryota > Ciliophora > Oligohymenophorea > Philasterida > Pseudocohnilembidae > Pseudocohnilembus > Pseudocohnilembus persalinus. The sequence continues at coordinate 83,103 of LDAU01000144.1, read as the reverse complement.
TGACGCCATAATAAAACAAGTCAACATTTTTATACTTGAGGCCCCAGTCCAGTTAACAAAGAGAAGGTAATTTTTACGCCCCTAGTTTAACAAGCACACACAGCAGACTAAGTTAAAATCAAAGCAGATACGGGGAAATGAAACAGTCTAGCTGGATTAGAGGAGGCAGCAGTGTAAATTTGAACCAGAGAGCTATGACTGCTAAAATGTATAAGAGCACAAATTAACTGAATCCCAGGACGAAGAGGGCTGAAATTGATATTGCTTTTAGACAGTTGAAAATTTGGATTAGAGAGGAGTGTTTGAATGCAGAAGATGTACTTTATTTATTTATATTATAATATTTAATATGTTATATAATAAATATTGTTTATTATAATTTATTTGGTTTTTTGTAGCTAATTTTTAAAAAATATTATTAAATTATTTATTTATAATTAGTTTTGAAAAAAAATGATTAATTTATATATTTATAAAAATAAGCTATTTATAATATATGACTAAATGTTTTAGTAGCTTATAACTTTTTTAATTATTTTTTTTTATTTTTGATTTATCTAAAGTTATTTTTATATTAAGTCCTTTTTGAAAGTTGCAAAAGCTGGTAATGGAAATAGTAATGCTAAATCTAAGTTAACAACTGATGGATTATTTAATGCTATTAGAAAACTTAAAATTCCTGTTGATGCAATTTAGATTTAAGAATTATTTAGAAAATTAGATTATAACAAAGACGGACTTATTGATTAAAATGATTGGTAATTTAAAAAAGAAAAAATTTAAAAGAAATTAAAAATTTTTATTTGAAAAAATATAATTTTTAAAGGGTGATTGTAATTTCCGAAGCTAGTAATGCCTATCTACAAAGAATTAAAGATATTATACAAAAATTTTAAATTTCCACTTAAGATTTACTTTTGACTATGAAATTGAAAAGATCAGACAAAGCTTTAAATTTGGTTTAACTAAAAGATGCATTAAAAAGATTGGATTAAACTTTAGACGATTATAAGGCCACTTCTGCTGCAAAGGCTTTATTAAATGTAATATCTAAATTATATTACAAATAATTTTTTTTAAATTTTTTATATTTTTATTAAATTTAAATTACATTTATTTTTAATTAAAAAGGAAACTGATACAATAGATGTTGAAGATATTATTGAAGAGATTGGATTTGAGTAAGAAAAGTTAGATAATGACGGCAATGATATTTCTGACAGTTGGTATTAGTAAACTTTAGCAAGAATTTATAACAAATTGGCAAATTCAGACAACTCAAATGCTTTAAGAGATTAATTTGAGAAAATGGATATAGAAAACTATGTAATTTATAATATTTTGTATATCTAATTATAATATATTTTAAAAATTTTTTTGATAAATTAAAAATAATTATTATATATATTAACTTAAAGGGAAGAATTCATTTCATAAAGTTTAAAACTTGTCTATATAATACAAAATTAGGACTTACAAAAAATGAAATTAATAGAATTGTCAGATTTTAGTAAATAGATTAATCTGAAAGAGTAGATTACCACCTATTTTTGAAGGAAATGATTAAAAATGGTTAAAAAATTGAAGAAGAAATTGAGAAAAAAAATAATGGAGATGTTTATAATTATGAGTTTTTCTATGACCTATAAGATTTTTACAAAAAGATAACTGAGTTCATGAAAAGGAATAACTTAGAAAACCCAATTGAATTTTTGGACAAAGTTAGACAAACTTTAGAAACAAATGAAATTAAACTTACTTAATTTGCTACATTTTTACTTAAAAAGTAAAATTTTTATTTTTTTGTTAAAAAATACTATTATTAATAAATATTTTCAAAAGAGCCTTTAAAAACTCAAATGAAGAGGAAATTTTGATATATGTTAAAAAAATGGATATAGATAATGATGGTATCATTAGTAACGAAGATATTTCTACTTTTTTTAAAAGAAGAAATTATTTAGAAGAATAACCAGTATAAAAAACTAATAATTTTATTTCATTTAGTAATAATTTAGATAAAACAAGAAATACACCTTATAACCCTAAATAAGAACCTCTTTTATATCCTATTGTTTAATTAGACTAAAATAAAATTGATGTATTATAGAAATAATTAATATATATATATAATATTTTTGATAATAAAATATAGAATACGATATTTTAATATATTTATAAGCATTTTCATTTAAAATTATTTTTTTAAGTTTTTATTTATATATTTTATTTTAAATTTTTTTGATATAGGTTCTGATAAGAGAAATAAAACAGAAGTTGTATTTAAAGAAAATGAGTTTTTATGATTTTTTTAAGAATTTGGATGAAAATTAGGATGGGTTTATTACTATCGATGAATGGGGAAAGAATTTAGATTAAGTTATTAAATATTCTAAAGAAATTTAGGATGGACTATTTACTTATTTTGATAGAATGAAAATTGGTATGATTGATTACTAATCATTTTTAAAGGCCTTAGAAGTTTAAGGGGATATAACTGATGTAAATAAAGAAAAAAAATATAATTAATTTTTTATATTAAAAGTATATATTATTTTTACTAAAAAAGAAATAACTACTTTAAGCAAATGAAGAGTGGGAAAATGTAGATTATATAATAGGAATGATAAAAGAATGGTTTTAATAAGAAAATTTGTCGGTATATTAAAAATTATTAAAATTCTAAATTATAATATTTTTAATTTATATATAATAAATTTATTTAGGTTGAGGATGCATTTAGAGTTATAGACCACGATTTCGATGGTTTAATTGGAAAAAATGATATTGAATATTTTTTAAAAAAGGTTTTGAATATACCAGTTAAAGAAGTCACAAAAGACAGAATTAATAGAGTTTTTAAATTAATGGATGAATACAAAAGAGGAAAAATAGAATTAACGGATTTAAAAAGACTTTTATAAGAAAAAAGAAGTGAGTTATCTTTTTAAATTTTAAATTATTTAAATATTAAAATTTTATTAAAATTAATTTCTAGATTAAAATGATAATTTTGCTGTAACTGGAGGTAAATTTACATAAGGAAGAGACTCTTTAGATTGGAGACTTAATGCCAAATAATAAATAGGTTTAGTTTTAAGTAGAAAATTCAATTCTTTGGAAGAAAGTTATGAAAGTAATATTAATAAATTAAATTATTTATTAAATAACTAATTTATTTTAAATTATTAGAAATTGCTTAAAATAAACCTTAATTAATTTATAAACAATTTTTGAAATGGATTACTGATAGTAAAGCTTTAGTCGGTTTTGATTTATCAGATTACTAAATTTAAATGGTATTCAGTGATATTGACCCCCATAAAAAGGGCTATTTGAGTGAAAGGGATTGGATTAGCGCATTTAGTAAATATTAAAATAAAAATTAAAAATAATTTATAAGTGAAATTCAATAAAATAATAAATGAATAAATAATAAATTTTTTTAAAAAATATTAAGGTGGATTCAATTGGAAAGGCCAAATGTTAATAGAAATTTAAGATACAGCGATGACTCATTTTAAAGATTTTGATTAAGCATATGGATTTTTCAGTTAAGGAAAATAATTGATTTCTAAATAACATTTCAGTTAAGCTATAAAAACATTATTTAAAGACAGATTTACCACAAATGACATTAATAGTTTATGGAAATAATTAGTTCCTGCTAATAGTGATAAAGAAGGCCTAGATAGAGACAATTTCGTGGCTATTTATGACGAAACTAAACCTTAAAAAAAATTACCTCCCACTTAGACTTTTAATAATACGTTTAAACCTAATTCTACTGCTAATTAATTAACTACTTAGTCATTTATGGAAGTAATTTATATCAATATTTTATTTTTTTTATAAATATTATTTATTTAAGTATTAAAAAATTTATATGTAAAATATAAATAATATAGGCTAATTTTAGAACTAGTAGAGATGAATTTTAAGATGCAAAATGCGATTAAATAGTTAAAAAAGTTAGACAGGTTTTGAGGGCATCTAAGTAAAAAATTATTTTATTAAAAAAAATTATAATAAAAATAATCTATTTTTTAACTAAAAAAGTAAATCAATAGAACAAATTTTTAAAGACTTTGATAAAGACGGTTCAGGGCATTTAAGTAACATTGAGTTCAAAGTAAAAATTAGATCAAATTTTTATATAAGTATATCAATAAAACTATTAATTAAAGATAATTAAATTATTAATTAAGATAATTAAATTAAAAAAATTTTTTTTTTTTTCAAAAGAATGCCTTTAGAGGATTAAATATAGGATTAACTTCTAGAGAAATAGATTATTTATTAAATTATTGCGATGAATCGGGAGATGGATTTGTAGATTGGGGAGAGTTTTTGAGAAAATTCAAATTGGGGTATTTAAAATTAAAGTTTAAAAAACTATAAATATTATAAAAAATTTATATAAATTTGTAACATTAAAAGTGGATACTTTATAATTAATATTTATTTTTTAAATTACAGAGATGCTTAAACTAAAATCTTAGACAGATCTAAAAATAGGTTATAAGAAATAAATGATAATATTCATTATTACATGTTATCACCAAAAGATGCGTTTAGACTTTTTAATGAAGACAGGTCAGGATTAATGAATTATAATGATTTTGCCCATTTAATGAGCAAATTATATTAAATGGCAAATCAGCCCTTACCTTCATTTGCCATTCTTAAAGACATATTTTAAACTATTGATATCAGAAAAGATGGCGTAATAGATATGAGTGAATGGACCTAGACCTTTAAATAATTTTAGCCTCCAAATGCTTCTATGTAAGGAAGACCTATGATGCATTAAGTAATATATATATATTATTAATTATATAATTTTTAAGATATTTTTTAAAAAAAATTATTATATATATTTATTGTTTTTAATAGTATCTATATAATATTTTTATTTATAAATTTTAGGAAAAATAAGAAAATGGATAGAAATAATAGAAACAATAAAAAGAAGAGAGTAATCCTCTCGCCTATCATATTGAAGCTTCTTAAGAATATGATAAAATTATGCAAATTATAGGAAGAAATAGGAAATTTTTATTGCAAACTTTTAATGATATAAATAAATATAAACCCGTTACTTTTAATATAGCTAAAGAAGTTTTAGAAAAATTATTTAACAGCACAGGAATTAAATTAGAAAAAGACCATTATCCTTTAATAATTAAGTTTGCAGAAAGAGATGGTATTGTCGATTACAGATTCATGTTGGAAGTTTATAAAGAAAGAATTTAAAGAATAAGCTAATAACCTGACCCTTATTTGGCTTGATTTATTTTTAAAGTTTTATATAATAATTTTATTAATTAATGATAAAATATTTAATTATTTTTTTATTTTAATTAAAATTAAGGTATTATACAAATTTAGTATACTTTTTAAATAGATGATATAAACTTTTTATTTTATAAAAACTATAAAGTTTATATTTTATAAAAATTTGAGAATTTAATTTATAAAACTGTATTTTAAACCTGTATTTTTTAAAAATTATATTAAAAATATAAAAATTAGTAAAATTTATAAAAATTTATTAGGTTATAAATTATACTTTTAATTTTTTTTTTTTTATATTTTTTCATATAAATTTTGATAAAAATTAGGGTTAAGATTTTATAAATTCCTCAATTTCTTATTATTTTTCCAATAAATCTTGTTTTCCTCTTTTTATAAATTCCATTTAAATTTTTTATTTAATTTCTTTGGCTTTATTTTTTTAATTTTAATTATCATTTTCTACGTTTTACAGTTGAAAAATTAAATCATCTATATTATTTAGTCTATATTATTCATTCTTATTTTATTTTTAATCGAAAATTTAACTTTGATATCCCTTGCCTTAACTTTGATTATCATAATTATACCGATCTTTATTTTTTTTATCATTTTTTTAATGTTAAGTTTATGTTATCAAAGATTTAATACTGTCTTAATATTATTTAAATTATTCTATTTAATGTAATTGTCTTTTACCAAAATGAATGTGATCGTCTTTTTGTTTATTTTATGTAGTATTTTATTGAAAATGTTCATCTTATTTTTATTTTTTTTAATCATTTTCACTTTCTTAGTTTTTTTTATAATATTGATGACTTTGGTCCTAAAAAACTTACTATACTAAATTTTTACTATTATTTTTATTCTTTTAAAGGTTCTATCCAATTTATTTTATATCTTACTATAATATTTTATTACCTTTTTCATAAATTTCTTTTATTCTTTATTATCTTTACCTTTCTTAATATGTCTAATAATCATTAAAACCATATTGATTATTTTAAAATATATTTAAATGATCTCTATTTTTTAATTATTAACTTTTATTTTCAAAACCATTGAAAAAATTTTTTTAATTTTAATTATTTTTTGAGTTATTTTTTTTGCTATCATATTCGTCTAATAATATTTTTCTAAGAGGAGAAACTTCTAAAGGATCAATAAATATATTATTTTAAATTTTTTCCAAAGAATTATATTGGTTTATTCGTTTTTATTAATTGTACAAATACAACTTAGAATTTTAATTTTAAGAATCATTATTTGACATTTAATTTTAAAATTTACCTCCAATTTTTTTATAGTATTCTTTATAATAGGGATCTATTTCTTCAGATTATTATATTAATTATTTCATTTTAATTGATGGCAGACTTATATTTTACCTTTATTATGGTTATTTATGTATATCTATTTAAGCTTAATTATTTTTATTTTTTTAACTTTCCAAATGTTATTGTTAAAAACAAATTTAATTGTTTTTGTTAAGTTATTATTCATTTTATTCTGCTTTTTCTAAAAATTTTGGTATGTTGATTCCTTATTTATAAAAATCATATTTTTCTAGATTTTATAAGGTATTGCTATATTTAAGATCGGATGGATCTTCAAACAAATTTCTATTTTTCATAAAAAATTCTGTCATATGTTTTATATATTGCTAGATATTAATTTTTTTTTTATATTTTTTTTTTACTGTTTTAAGTTACTTTAATTTCAATTTATAATAATAAACTAATTTTGTTTTATTAATTCCAAATTAAAATAATGTACAAATAATTCATTAAAAGAATAAAATTCATGCATTATATGACAATATATAAATTTAATGAATTCTGCTTATAGCTTATGATTTTGGAAATTAAAATTTGAAAAATAAACTTAAATTTTTTTTAATATTTTCATAATTAAAATAAAATAATATAATATAAAACTTTATAATACAATTAATTTAATTAAATCGATTAAGAATTTCTAAAAAATCACCTCATTGTAAAATTATTTTAGAACTTAGAATAAGTAATTATAAATTTAAATAAACAAAACTTTTAGTATAATTTGTAATTTCAAAAATAAAAATAAATAAACAAACAATTAAATATAAAAAAAATAATATATATAATAAAATATATTTTATATATTCAAAAATCAAAAATAATAAATGAACGAATACGAGCTAGCTCAAAATAACATACAACGTTAAAACAATTAAAACAATTTTTAAATATCTAGTACAAGGACAAATTCTGAGGATTTAGAATAATAATATAATAAGCATTTTGGAAATAAATAAACAGATGAAGATGATATTGAATAATATGGAGGTGAAATAGAAGATGATAATTCAAATGAAAAGAAAAAGTAAAAAAAAAAATTATTAGAGAAAAATGGATAATATTAAAATTAGTAGTAGTAATTTTAATAGTAAAGTAATCATAATAATAATCATCATCATTTTTAAGCAGCAAAAATTGATCCTTAACTAGAAGAAAAGGAAAAAAATTTTAAAAGGTATTTTGGAAATAATATAGTTTTCTGTAAATTTAATAACGAACCTTTATTTACACTCGGACCTCACTGTAATATAATTTAATAAAAATTTAAAAATTATAAAAATTATAAAAAATTATATTAAAATTTAAATGATATTATATTATTAATTTACGTTAAAATTAACATTAACATTATTATATAATTTGATAATTATATTAAAAGGGCCTGCTTTTATATGTACTTTTTGTGTGATTGCAATAACGGGTTACTCAATTACAGAATATGTAGCAATTTAAAAAGGGACTTTTTTTTATTATGGGGAAATATTAATTACTATATTACTTTTATTATCATATTTTATGACTGCTATCATAAATCCGGGTATTCATACTGCTAGAAGTTATAAAGAATATAAAAGTCACGAAAAATCTATTATTGGGTAATTAATTATATAAATATATATTTTTGGTGATAAAAATTAAAAATAATATAATTTAAATATATTTATAGAGTAAAATATTTAAATTCAAATAAATTTTTTATATATGTTTATATATATTTAAGGTATTGTGCTGTATGCAAAGTTTCAATGGATAACGAAACTTATCATTGTTATGATTGTGAAGGTAATAAATTTGTTTATACAAATAATTAAAAACAATAGCTATTTTGATGAAATTATAAAAAAAAAAATTATTTATTTTATTTTTTTATAGTTTGTGTTTTGGGATATGATCATCACTGTCCTTGGGTTGGAAAGTGTATAGGGTAGGGAAATATATGTGTTTTTAAGTTTTTTATAGGGTTTTTGTGTTTCTTTTTTGTATTTTCAATGTTTGTTTCTGTTGCTCCAAATTGAAATAAAACATAAAATATGTATAATGTATTTAAAAATTTATGTTAAAATAATTCGTTAGTACAATTCTATATATAAATTTATTATAGTTTTAATTTTATTTAGTAATTATATAAAAAATTTATATGTTTTTGATAAATTACGATATATTTTTATATTTATTTTCCATCACAAAATCTACTTAAATATCATTTATTATTGAATTTAAAAGCCAAAGAAGAATAAGGTTTACACGAATTCCACTTATTAAATAATTTATTTAATTATATCTATATGAATTATTTAAAATAAAAAAATTTACTATAATTAAAAATAAAAGAAAACAAAAAATTCAAATAAATATATATGGAGAAAGAAACTAAGACTTAAAACGATAAAAAATAAATTTCTAAAGAATAAAAAGAAGAACACTTTTTGTAAAATTTGGATATTTTAGAACAAATTAATAAAAATGTGTCTTAATTATGCGAAGGATACGAAAATGGTTTAACTGAATTAGCTTTTGCTAGATTTAGAAATGAAAATATAGGGAATGGTTTTAGTGGAGACGCATATTATATTGCTCCAGCAATGTAAGAGATAAAAATCGAAAAAGATTAAAAAACTTAATAGCCAATTTTTAAATTAAATTAGGTTTAATAAAAAGACGCAACTTTTCATTTGGACATAAATTAATAATAATTAGAAGAATAAAAAGAAGAAGAATAAAAAAAATATAAAGGTATGAGTGCATAATAAATAGAGTAATAGAAGAAATTTGACGCTTTATTTATTAATGAACAAGAAGATGGTATAGATTATTAAAAATAATAAGATATATTTTAAAAACAATTTAGAAAATAAGATAAGTAATTTTAAGCTGTTTATAATTTTGGGTTTTCTGAAGTGCCTTCCGAAATTATTAGAACAAGAAAATAGTTTTAAAATGCCTTGGAAGCAGCTATTAATATAGCCAATTTAGTTAATAAACTTAAAGTATAGAAAAAATTGGAGTGAAATATATATGCAATAAAATGTTTTAATTTGTTAAATATAAATATATTTATTTTTTTATATATATATGGTATTGATACATATTAAAAATTATAAATTTTTTTTGTAAATTATGCATTATATTAATTCCGACTTTACTAAGATTTAAAATACTGTACTTTTTAGGTAATTATATTTGATAAATTAAAAATATATATTATTTAATCGTATTTGATACTATTAATGCTAATATTTATCATAATACAATAATTATATAAAAAAGATGTAAATACATATATATATAATGTTAATTAAATTCTCCATAAATTTAATAAATTTGATACATATTTTTGAAAAAATAAAAAAAAAAATAATATTTTAAATTACAAATTTGAAAATTGTTGAAAGTAAACTTTATACTGTATAATATCAGTAATTTAGTAAAGCACCGATATTTCCATCATTTTTCTTTTTTAGTTTATTTTTTTCATAAGTTTCTATTTCAATTTTACTGAAGCCTTGATCTTCAAGTACTTTCTCAAAGACTTCTACTTAGTCGATAAATTGATCTTTTGTATTTTTTTATTCGAATATAACATAACCTTCAAAAGTTTTCAGCTTAAAAATATCGGTTAGCTATAGAATTTTAAAAGGTAAATATTTAAAAATAATTTTTTTATTTGTAAATTTTTATAAATAATTTAAATTACATAGGTGAAATTCATGACCCCTTAGCCTAATTAACATTTTTTAAATTTTCCATTTTCGGAATCTAGTATGAAATCTTTTACGAAAACTGCTTCCATTTTATCTGAATTATCATATAAAAACATATACATTTATTTTAGCATTTCATTTATATCTTTTTTTAAATCCAAAGTTTTTATTAAATTTAAATCCATAGCCAATGATTTATTCTCGAATTGATCCAAAAATATGTCTCTTTACCAAAAATCACCCCATGGATTTCTGTTACTAGATAAAAATACCACTTCGACATCAAAAGTGCTTTAAATAATTGTTTATATAGTACAATAATTATCATAAACATTTTTAATTATTTCAGAAAAAAATTCACTTGTTTCTAATTTTTCTTTTTCGTGGTTTATTCCCTAAAAAAAAGTTTTAAAAATTTATAGATTTATATATAAATATTTAAAATAAAATTATAATATAATATACAATAAAAATTCTATGTTATCTTTTAGACTTTTGGTATTTTCCTTTTAAATCTTCTAACATTTTTAAGCCATGTAAAAAAGCTTAAACTTATTCGTTTTTTATAAAATTATCTTTGTGTACTAATAAAGGTAAGTGGTAAACAGTTCCTGCATCTTTAATATAAAATTTTTTAATTTAACATTTTAAATTTAAATAAAGCTAAAAGTGTATATATATATTTTTCTTTTAATTTTTAATTTAACTTTTAATTTACATTTATTTTTTTCAAATATATATGTTAAAATATCTTATCTTTTTTCCTTTAAAAGATTTTCAGTTTCCTAAAAATTCTTGATCTCGTATATGTATCTATTTATTCCTATTTCTTCGTAATGGTCAATATCCTATAATAAAAAGATTAATAAATTTTGGCAAAATAATTATATTAATAATATTATTTTTGTCTTAATTAAATTATCATTTATTTATTTTATGCATTTATATATAATACTAAAACAATCTAAAATAATAAAGTATATTTTTACAGCTGTTTCTAAAAAATCAAAATTTTTAATTTTCATTCCAAATTTGCAAAAAGTTGTATCGAAAGTATATATGAGATCACTTTTATTGAAAGTTAATTTATTATTTAAACATTAATACAAAACTTTATTTAAAGATTTTATATTGTTCATGTTTTTTATATTTAAAATCTTTTGAAAATTATTAGAAACCTATTTTTTTTAAATTATTTTATTTATTATTTTATAAAGAATAAAGAAAAAATATAATTATTACTTACTTAATAGTTTTTAATTTAATAGCATGCACTAAATTAAAACGAGAAATATAATTAATAAAATCATATTAATAGTAAAATATAATAAATACTGAAGATAATAATTACCATTAATTAAATAATAAAAAATATAGTTTAAGTTAGGTATTAAATATTTTAATGAGATTTTTTTTTAATTTAATCAAAAAAATTCGATTGATTACACCAATAAAATTTTCTTAATATAGAATTATACTAAAAAAAAAATAATCTTATACTATAATAATATAAGTCATTTATCAATATATATTTTAATTGTATTTTTATTATTAGGTATGGAAATTTTAATTATATTAATTATTATCATATTATTATGGTTATTTTTATTATTAATATTATGGTTATTTTTTTTATTAATATTATGGTTATTAAGAGTATTATTATTATATTTCTTATTATTCAATATTTTTTGAAGATATGGGAATACTTTTTTGACTGCTATTATAACTGTTTCCAGATTGTTAAGATGATCTTAATTTAGCATAAGTGGACACAAAATTTTAATTATTATTATTAATGTTATTATTATTACTATTATTGCTACTGCTACTATTTTATTATTTGTATGCAATATTACTGTTATTAAAGTTATTTTTATTAATATATTTTTAATTGTAGCTGTTATTTTTTTGTATTTATTATTATTCTTATTATTATTAAATTAAATTATTATCATTATAATAGATATTTTTGTCATTTTATTAGAAATTTATTTCTTCATTTACCTAATATTAATTTAGATAAATTATATATTAAAAAAAAAAAAAAAAATTATATAAATTATTTGGTTTTACATTATTTTTTGGAGACAAAGTATTTTGAAGTGATTGTGAATTTTAGAAATAAATCTCATTTTTTTTATTTGATATAGATGACGAATTTTCCGAATATGGATTTTAAAATTTTCTTGAATTTTAAGGCTAACTCTTTCTTAAATTTGCTTTAGTATCAGTAATTAAATTATTTTAAGATTAATGTTAATTTTAAACGTTATTTATTTTGAGAACTGAAGAATGGTTTGAATTTTAATTTTCATTTTCTTTTAACAATTTTTCTTCAATTTCTAAAAATGATTATTAGCTATTAACTGTAGATTCAAAAAGAGAGTTTATTTTAACTTGATTTTTATTTTATTTTAATATTTTATTTATTTAATCATCGTATAAGGTGTTGCCTCCACTGTTGTTCATTCTACTTGAATATTAATTATAAGTAGGAATCTGTTACTTTTAATTATTATTAATATCTTATTTATCGTTTTTTAAAATTTCGTTAAAATTAGTGGAATTTAGTAAATTAAGAGTTTGATTACTATTGTTATATATTAAATTGGTTTTAGATTCTAAATTTAGTATATTATTATTGCTATTATTTTTTAAAATTAAAGGATGTTAATTATTTGAGCTGTTTTCTTCTTTTTAAAGTTAATTTTATAAAATTTATTATTGTTGTTAATGGTCAAGGGTGGTATAAAATAAAAGTGAAGAATGTGCGAAATTATTAGGATCTAAACTGTGCTTTTAATATTAAAATTATGAAGTATTTTGGTTTTTAATTTTATTGCCGCTTCCATTAATATTTTGATTGTTTGGATTACTACTATTGATATCTAATAAATTACTATTTACATTATCTTTATTAATATTTTAATCAGATTCCATATCTTAATGGGAACTAAAAATATTCTCTTAACTTTTTTAGTTTTTAGAAATAGAAAGTTTTTTATTTAAAATGTAATTTATATTATCATTGTCTTTACTTGTATTTCCTTTACGGTTTTATCTAGTTTAACTTTCAATATTTGCTGATTAATATTATTTTTCAATTTATAATTACTACTATTGTTTTTATTATTAATTTTTTTCTTTACTTTTTTCATTATTTTAATTATTAATTTCGTGCAGTTAATTCCCAAAGAGATCATCTAAAATCATCTAGCCTTATAAGCTTTGCTATGGTTTTTAGTTTTTATTTCCACTTTAATTTCTTTTATTTTTGTTAACTGCAAAATCTTTAGAATTTGAATTTATATTTTTACTTATTTTTCTTTTCTGATTTTTATCACCTATTTCTTAATTATTTTACATATTAGATTAATTTTCCATGTTTACGGATATATTCATAGATAATTCGATATCTCTTTAATCCAAAGGTAAAAAAAATTTAGGTTTATAACTAAAATTACTTCCAGCTGAAGGAACAATTTGATAACCACTTTAATTTAAATTATTACTGTCAATATTTTTTATTTATTTTTATTGATAATTTGAAAGATAGTTAACACTTTTATTAATTAATGAATTTTATTAAATATTTTTATTAACTGAGCTTTTAGCCCTTTAATTAAGTTATTAACTATTTATCTATATATGGGCACTTTAATTTACTAGTTTATTGAGGGAGTGGGAATGATTTTACGCTTATTTTTTATTTTTTTCTATTATATTAGGAAAATTAGATTATTAATTTGTGTTTTTATTATTATTATCCTATTCTTTGTGATAATGCTAAAACTTTTGCTTTTAAATAAATGAGTCTTGTATGATAGAATCCTTATCTATATATTAATTTTCTAATTCTAATTATTATTGATTTTAATTATTTTCATAGTTTTTATTATACTTATGATTGGATACTTATATTTATTATTTTTCTTCACTTTTTGGTTATTTTTAGGTCAATTTTTCTTTATTTTTATTTATGAAATTAACTTTGTTTTTAAGTTTATTTTTATTTATTCTAAGATACTCAGAGGTGTAGCTTTACTCTTCGTCCCCCTAAAATTAATTTTAACTTTCTTAATACTCTTTTATTCTGTTTATTATTTCTGATGTTTGAGGTTTTTTTTTTTAAAAATTTAAGTTTTTTTATTAATATTATTCGTTATTATTATCTTCATTTTAAATTTCTTCAAGCTCCTCATTTACATTATATCTTGGACTATTTTCATTTTATTATATTTCATTTTAATAAGTTATATTTTTCTAAATAAAAAATAGGTAAATAAAAATATATACTTTAATAATTTTAAATATTTTTTTAAAAAATATTACTTTTTAGGTCTGGCCGTTTGATTTAATTTATGAATTTTAACCTTAATATTATTATTTTACTTAATTTTAATTTATATTATTTTTATTGCTTTTATCCTTTATATGAGAAGAATTTAACAATTATTTTTAAGTTATATTATTTTCACTAGACCTTTCACTTACGTTTTATTTTTTAGTTGTATTTCTTATATTAGGAGTTGTACTTCTTTTATTATTTAGATAACTTATATCATATTTTTATTCAGAAACAAATTTGTTATTTTAGTTTAAATTTTAAGTAAATACTTATTTGACGTTGCTTTTTTTACTTGATGATAAGGATTAAGAATGTTTTTTAGCTTATTTATTTGAATAATCCCTGTTTCTGTGATTTTTTCTTTAACTTAATTATTGTTCTTGTTTATTTTTTTCAGTATATGACAAATCTTCCAAATTTATTTAAGCTTGTTTTACAAATTTATTTTTTAAAATATTGGATTCACTGTTGTTATTATATGCTTTTTTTTATTATAATATTTATTATTAATTTTCTATATTTTTTTCATGTATAATTTTTTATTTTTAATCGGTATTTTTTTATATTGACTAAGGGGTTTTGCTAGTATTTTGTTATTTATTATTTATAATATTAATATTGCTTGATTTACTTCTAGAAGATTAAGCATCTTGCCTTGTAAATTTAGGAGTCAAATTTTTTTTTTATTGCTCTCTTTTTTTTTGTAATTATTATTATTGTTGTTCGATTTCCAGTTATTTATTTTATTTATAATTTTCATAGGTTTATTTTTAATTTATTTTTAACCTTGGTATTCTTGTAGAGCTGTTGTTATTGTTTAAAGTATAGATCCTATTGCTTGTGCTTAAATCATCATGATTTTATGAAATATCTTAAGTTTAATTTGTATTTGATGTATATAATATTTTTTCTGGGTCGATTTTTTTTTTAAATTAATGGAGACTTATGGTTCCTGGATTCTTGTTTATTTAAATGTTTTTATTTTGTGGTAAAATTTCTTTAGACTTTTTTATTTATTTTGTTTATAATAACTCTATATTTTATTAAGTATTTAATTCTTTATTTTTACTCTATTTATTTTATATTAATTCTTTTTTTGTTTCTTCATTATTTTTTAATTTCTTTTCTTTATTTTCTTATTATTATAGTTTATTTGCATAATCACTAAAATATATATTATTATAATCATCATCATTAGCTAATTATTCTTCTAAATTAAATTTTTTTTTAAAATTCATTTCATTTTAATTTCTAGCTTTGCCTAAGTTTTAATAAAAATATTTGTAATCGTTTATAGCTTCCTCATTTTCCTAATTTGGTTCATCAATTTTGTCTTATTATTAATATTCTTATTCTCCTTAATTATCAATAATATTTTAATTAATAGGACTTAATTTTTACTAATCTAAATTCTCAAATTTATGATAATTTTAATTAATAAAACTAGATCTATTAGATGAGACTTCAGTTTTTAAGGTTTCTATAATATCATCTTTTTTTATTACTTAATACATAGAAATTTTGCACTCAGGTCTCTGATCAAAGGGCCCATTTATTTCATCTATATTATAAATTTAATTATAATTTTCACTGTCAAATTTTTTAATTTATTCTTATGAAATTAGTATATTATTTTATATTTGTTCATTTTTTTGACTTTTTTGAGAATTTTTTAATTTTTTTTCTGAATTTTTTTTATTTGAGTTTAAGTTATTTGTTTATATTTTTTGATTACTATTATCGGTTGAATTTTTGTTTTATGGTAAAGGTTTTTGGTTTTTATTTTTGATATAAATTGCGTTTTTATTTGCTCTGAGAGGGGTGATTGACCTGCTTATAGAATTTTACTACTATTATTTTCCTATTTTTTAATTAAATTATTATTAGGATAGTCTTTGTTTACTTGTTGTTTGGTTATTAATTAAATTATTTTAGTTTTTATTTGTAGAGTTTTAAAATTTTATATTGACAGATTTTTAAGGACTTTTTTGTTAACTTTAGTTAAAATCAAATTGCTTTATTTAATTGTTTTGTGTAACACTTTTTGTAGATTTATCTAATTGAGAAATTGTGGGACTTAAAACTTCTAGATTTATTATTTTTTACTATATTTAGCTATTATCATTTGATTTGTTATTATTTATAATTTAAGATTTTACACTATTTTAAGAATATTAGTATTTTAATACTGGTTTTTATTATTCTTAATGACTGTTAAAGCTAAGTTTATCAACTTTTTTCACAGTATTGGTCAAATTATTATTAGTAATTTATTTATTTTAATTTATATTTTATTTTTATAAATCATATTCTTTGTTAACTTATTATAATTTTTTATTTTAATTTTATAAAGATTATTAACTACATTCTTTTATCGAATTACTTTAGGGCACTCTTGCACTTACAATTTAATAAGAACTGGCCGCGCTTTCAAAATTTGTGCTAGGATATTAATTTTTATTTTTATTTGTATTTAAATTTGAATTAGAAATTTAATTTTCGCTGTTAAGATTTTAATTTGACTTATCTAATGAGTACTTATATTATTTATTTATTTTTTAATTAATGCTTTGGTTATCGAAGGACTTGTTTTATAGTTTAATATTATCTTTTGAATTTTATAATTAATGTTTATTATTTAAATTATTGTTTTCGTTAATATTGTTTAATTTTCCTTTTACTTAATAATTATATTGTTATTTATTTTAAATATTAGTATTAGGCTATTAGTTTTCTTTGGTTTTTAAATAGTATGTATGAGTTTGATTTTAATTTTAATTTTAATTTAAACCTATAAGTGGATTTTTCGTCATTTAATTTTCAGCTTTATTTTATTAATCTATTTGTTCATTTGGATTTTATATAAAATCTATTTAAGGCTAAATTGAAGGCTTATTTAAATTATTAGTCATTTTAATATATTATTCTTATTTATATTTAAAATTATCTTATTCATTTTAAGTCTAATCATTTATATTTTTATTATTTGCGTTTGATAAATAGCATTTATTTTAAATTTATGAATTATTATTAGAATTGTTTTCATTATTTTTTATGTCAAATGATTGAATTTAGTTCCAAATCTTACCTTTTGATGTAAAAATAATTAGAAAATTATATTTTTAAAATTAATTATAATTTAAATCTTGAATTAATAAGTTTTTGTTTACTTATAGCTTCCATATTTATACTTCTTCTATTTATTTTATTTTTTATAAAAACTTGAAAGTAAATATTTTATTTTTTTTACTTTACAATATATATTGAATATTATGTAATTAGTTTATTGAATTATTAATAATTTTTTTTATATAAGTAATAAACTGTAATTATTTATGGTTGGTTTATTAATTTAGAAGAAAAAAACCATTTAAATTCAAGTAAAAACCTTATATGAATTAATTATATTTGTTATTAATATATTTATTTAACTGAAATATTTGGAATTGTATTTTTTTTAAAACAATATATTATTTATTAAAAAAATTAATTTAATATATTGTTACAAAATTTTATTGATAATAAATTATAAAAATTAATTATTGCATTAATAATATTTTTTTTCTATGACCATTTATGGTAATCAAGCAAAGGTAAAAATGTATACATAAAATTCCAACTCTTTTAAGCCAGGATAAGTTTTAAATCCTTCCTCTTAATTTTTTAAAGGAGATTAAAAATAATTTTAGCCATCTATTTTCACAATTTCGTAATTTAATACTTTTTCATTGTCTATTTTTACATATAAAATTTTAAATGTGAATATATAAATTTATTTTATAAATATCTATTTTGCACTAAAGTTCATTAGAACTATATAAAAATATTAAAGAATAATTTATATTAAAGTACCTATATTTTCTAAAAATTTAACAGAATAATGTCTTTCTGATGGAATAATTATATAGCATTTTCCATCTTTATTTAAAGATTTTTTAATCAAATAATACAATTCTTTAACTGGAGAACCTGCATATATTAAATCTGAACCTATAATTATATCGTATTTTTTTTCAAATTTTTCATAATTTGTCCAGTCTAAATTAATTGTTTCAATTTATAATTTCTTGTTTTTTATTAACTTTATATTTTTCTTTGTTTATTTTTTTATATTTTCGACTACATCATTTCTATAATCACTCATTGTCACACTATTTGCTTCAGTAAATAAAGCAAGCGCTAAGCCGCCTATACCGACCTAAATATTAAAAATTTAATATATATATATAAACTATATAAAATTTTTATTTAGTAAAATATAAATTATAAATTAGTGATAAAAATATAATAATATAGGAGATATAAAATAAAACAAAAAATAATTATGCTAATTGATATAAATATTTTACACCAGTTCCTAATTCAAGTACCGATTTATTTTTAAATTATTCACTGTTAAATGCTATATATCTTGCTAATATTATACCAGCTTCCCATATATGAAAGCCGTCCATATTATGTGGAAAAATTAATAGTTCATTTAACTTTAATGATTATTTTTATTCTTGGTTAATGATTATTTCTGTTTCTACTGGTTTCAAATATTTTTCCATATATATGTTAATTTTTTTGAATTTATTTGAAAATTTTTATTATTAAATTCTTTTTTAGTTTTTTTTATTTTTTAAATAAATAAATTATAATATTTTTTTGTTAATAAAAATTTTTGTTTTATTAGAATAAATTGTAAGAATTATATTAAAGTTGGAATTCACCTATTTTCTGACTGGGTTTTTATTTAATATTTAATTTATATGGTATTTAAAATTTATATTTTATAATGCAAAAATAAATTTATAAAAAATATAAATAAAGTTAAATTTATTATTGCTATATTTATACATTGATAATTCATTTATTTTTAATATTTAAATTTTTAAGTTAGCTTAAAGTTATTTTTTATAAGTTATTTAAATTGCTTATAAATATTAATTAACATAAAAAATTAAGTTAATTATTGAATTAATATTTATATTTGCTTGAATAAAATTAATCAGATTTTGATTTATTTTTAATATTATTATAAGTAGAATAGGGCTCATTAATGTTATTTTAATATTAAATTATTTTTTAAAATATACCGGATTGATATTTAAATTTTTCTTAGTAAAAAAGTGCTTATTAACTAATTTTTAATCAAATAATGTTTATAGATTATTAGATTTATAAATTAAAATAAAATATAGTTGATTAAAGAAAATAAAAAAGAAACAAAAATATATTTTTATAGAAAAAAATATGAATTCAAAATAAGTTAAAGCGTTTAAAGTTTAATTTGATTTTTTAATATAAAAGTTAAAATTATAAGTCAGTTTTCCATGCAAATTATAAATATAAGTTAAAAGAGGTAATGAAAATTAAATGATTAATTTTACTAGCATATTTGTATAATTTGCAATTAGTTATAATTTAAGAAAAATAATTATAATTGTATAATATTTTCCAAAAATATTTGATAAAATATATCGAAATTTTTTAAGGAACCTAGAAAATACTAAGTAAGAATTAATACGAATTAGATTTAAAAAATAAAGAATCAATATTTAATGAAAAAATAAGTCTTTATTGTACTATGTATTAAAAAATTGAAAATCAAAAATATTTAGAAAAAAAAGTTTCTTTTACGTCAATTATAATAACTCCTAAAGGATAAAGAGTAGTGGGATAAGCAAAATATAACTTAGCCGATTTATTGAATAAAAATATTAATGGTAAAAAAATCGTTTAAAAATATATTTTTTATTTTTATTTTATATATTGAAGATTTATAATTAATTATGTTAATATATACCGAGTATATAAAAAAATATTATTGATAAAATAATATTTTAAAATATAGAAAAAGAAGAACAGCTCGCTATCTAAAATTGTCCTGATAAATAGGCTAAATTACATATTAAATTTAATTAGAAAATTGTAGAAGAATTGGATATTGATACAATGAGGTAAATTAACTACATTATATAAATCTTCAATAACAATGTATTAGTTTTTAAAAATAAATATAATATATTTGTATATATAAATAAAAGTATTAAATATAAATATTAAAAGTTAAATGACAAAATCACCTCCAACTAGTATATAAAGTAATAATTTATAATAAGAATAGTTATAAAGTTTAGAAGCTATGGAAAATAATAATCCTAAAAGTTAGATAAAAGGAAAATAAGACTAATAATAATAGTAAAAGTTTGGAATTGGGTAAATAGATTCGTCAACACCTCAATTAGAAAAATTAAAATAGCAAGTAAATGAAAAAAAATAGTAATAATAAAATAAAAAAAATGGTTCATCTATGAATTCGGCATTTTAAAGTTAATAATCGTAAAACCAAAATTTAAATTAAAATAATAATGAAAAAGAGAAAAATTAATAATAATAACTATTATAAGAAATTTAAAGGGATAAACCAGGTTAAGAATAAGGCAATAATTAAATATAAGTTAAAAATTAAATAGATGGAAATAGTGCTTCAAATTAATTAGATAATACAAATCTATTTAAAAAAAAAAGTAATTAAAATTAATAGTAATCATAGTAATAATAATTGTAGAATAGTTTGATTTTAAATAAAGCGCAGAGTAATTTTTTTGGCGAAAGCAGCATTGTTAAATAGGCAATGTCAAATTCAAACGACAAAACTGTATTTAAAAAAAATATTATAATTAACAATAACTTATTTTTATTATGTTTTTTCATTTAGCAAATTAAATTTATTAAAATAAATAATATTTTAAAGTATTTATTTAATTATTTTAACTATTAGTTCCATCATGGAGACAGCAGCGATTTAAATTAGTAATTATAAAAATAATTGTATGAAAAAAATTTAGAAATTGAATAAAAAGATAGATAATTATTGTATTGGCAGGAACAGGCCAAAAAGTACAAATAAGAATATGAAAATGGGGTAAAAAATTAGTAATAAATATAAAAATAAGTTTTGGAGATATAAGCATAGGAGTTGGAAAAATAATAGGAAAACATATTAAAAATTTAAAAATAAGATTAAATAATAAGCTAAAAAGATGAAAAAATAAAGCTTCTTAACTAATAATTGGCTAAAGTTCTAGATAAAAGCGAAGAACTTAAAAAATAAAACCATCATTATTAATAAGAATTGAAAAAATAATAAGATCTTATGTTAAGATAGGCCCCTGGAGATGCTGATACAAACTTTTTAAAAAAATAAATATAAAAATTGGAAAAATAATTAAATGATTAAAATGAAAAAAATGAGGAATTAATTGATGAAAAAGATGAAGAATTCTAAGAATTATAAGCTAAATATTTACATTTAGAAAAGGAAAATAATAGAAATAAGGTATTATTTATAAAAATAATTTATCATACAAATTTTTATAATTTTATAAAAATAAAAAATATATTTTACGCTAAAATATTTTAATTATATATAATTGTCTAAAAAATTTAGTTTAGAATTAATATATTACATAATATTTAGCTAAATTTAAGAAAAAAAATAAGGGTTGATATACTCTATTTTTTAATTACTTGTTATTTTTAAAATTCATTCATATATTTAATATAGTGAATATGATTAATAATTTTAATTAATTTTTTTATAATAAATAAGTACAATACTATATTATAATTTATTGATGACAATTCATTTATTAATATATTTTTTACTTTTTTTTTTAGCTTAAATTGACAGACTTGGAAATTTAAACTTAAAGTTAAAGTTAATTGGTAAATACAATGAAAACTTAATATGTATAAATGGAAAAAGAATTAGTTAAATCGAAGTAATAAATAGGAGATGCAATAAATGCTGCTTACGAATTTGGAGGGGCTGAATTGGTAGATAAAATTTAAATGGAAATATTTATTTGACATTTATCTAATTTAAATTTAAAAATAATTTGATTTAACTTATAATTATTGTATTTAAAAGATTATTTTTGTCTAAATTTTATTTTAAAAATTTATATTATTATATGATTTATTGTAAATATTAATTTATAGAATGGAAAATAAAATTTTATATAAATTATGTTATTATTAATATTTTAGCGTAAATATTGTATATACACATGAGTTTTATTAATATTAAAATATAAACATTTATAATTTGTATATATTTTTAAAAAATGTCATTATATCATACAATTAGTTTATATCCTATTCATATAAACTTCAGAAATATCATCTAACATATTTTTTACTTTTTACTCAAGTTCTAAAATTTATGAATTATTTTTTTAAATATCGATATTTATAGAATTAATAGTTTCTTAAGATTATTTTATAAATTATTTTCTATCATTATTATTATTAGCTTTTATTTTAAAAGTTTAATTATCATTTCCATTTTTTTAATAATTAAAATCTATATCTAAACTATCATTTTAATCTTAATTTTGATTTTAATTTTGATTTTTTTAATCATTTTAATGTTCAAGTAATAAAGTACTGAAATCAATTTAATTTGTATTATCTTTTTTATTGTTATTATTTCCAAAGGTTTTAAAACCACTATTAGATTTTTAATTGGCCAAATTATTTTATTTTGAAATTTAAACTTACTATTCTCTTTGGCAGTTTAAAAATGAATTTCTTCTATTTTTATTTAAATTATTATTATTATTTTTATTTTAGTTAGAAGCAGGACTTACATCATTATTTTCCTGGGTTTTAGATTTGTGTAAAATTTAATTTCTAGATCTTAATTTTTTCTTTTTGTGGCCCACAAGTTCTTCTAATGATGGTTCTTGTTAATTTATCAATTTTTTACTCAAAGTTAAAAATCTGGAAACTTATTCTTCAAGGTCTGAAAATATTTCTGAATTATGCTACTTTTTTTCTTTCAGTCCTTTCACCATTTGCTCGACTTGGTGAAAAACTTATTCATTTTCTAATTTATAAAAATTTATTAATTTTTTATTCAATTATTTTAGTAAATGATTAATACATTTATATTTATAAAAAAATAAAAAAATATTAATAATCATTTAATATTTTTACCTTGATTAAAACTATTTAAAGTCGTTTTTAATTCCAAATTATTACTTATAATTGAGCTTTAATAGGCATCTAATTCTTTAATTTTTTATTCTATTTACTAATATTTGGAGGACATATCCTTGTATTTTTCATTTTCCTTAGTTAAATTTTCAATTTTTTATTTATAAATTTCAAGGTCACTCTCCTAATTTTAAGTGTTTAATTTTTACTCTTCTTGTAAATCAGTGAGCATTTATTAATTTTCAAAATATTTAATTTTAAAATCCTATAATTATAATTGATTTTAATCGAAATTAACTTATAAAGTTTCAAGTTCGAATTTTAGTTAATTTATTAAATTATTTTAATCAATATTTTACTATTATAGGTTATTTTGTTATTGTTATGAAAATTTTTTATGCTCTTAAAAATTTTATTAAGTTTGGCTTAAATTTTCTTCAATTTATTATTTATTTTTTTTTAAATATGTTATTTCTTGGTTTAAAAGCCTTAATTGTTAATTTAACTATTCTTTATCTATTTCACTTTATTTTTGTTCACTTTATTTTACAGAAATTTAAGATTCTAATTTTTCTATATGTTTTTTTAGTATTTAATTTTTCTACTTTTCTTCTTAAACTTCTTGTTAATAATTTAATTATATTTTTGTAATTTTTTCTTAATGTTTTTATTCAATTTCATTTTATTATTGTTACGAAATTTGTAGTTTTTGTTTAAGAGATTTTACTTTTTTTTCAAGCATTTTTTTCACTATTTGAAATTTGAGTTACAACGTTTTCAGGTCAATCAGATTCAAATTATCGCTAAAAAAGATTTTTAAAAATTGATATTTATTAAAATTATATCAATAATAAGTTTTACCTATAGTGATCATTTTTATTGTTTATATATCTGTTTTCTTCATCTTCTTAACATTAATTTTCTTGTAAGTTATGCGATAAAAATTAATTTTCCTCAACCTAATCCAAACTCTTTAAATTATTTTATTGTTTGCTAGAAAATTGTTAATTTTTATCTAGAATATAACTAGAATATTATTGGTTGTTTATTTCCAAAAAACTTTTTAAATTTTCTTTTTAATTTTCCACAAAATCAAATATCTTATCTTAATCATCGTTTAATAATATATTCTAAGAAACTTATTAAGCAAATTAATTGTCTTCAAAATCTGAGTCATGTGAAAAATCTTCATTTAATTATTAAAGTTCTTAAATTTCTCTTTTAAGTTATTTTTTTTAATTTTTATCATATAAAATTTCATTATTTTAATAGTTTTTTTAACGATTATTTTAATTGTTTTAATTATTTTAATTTATCTAAAAATTTTATTCTTTTTCACTAGCTGAAAAATAATTTATGTCTGTTGCTTTTTATAATTGTTAAATATTTTTTAGAGTATTGTTATTTGAGTTTTAAAAGTTATTATATTTTTCTTGGCTTTTATTAAAATTTTATGTTTAGGTTTGATTTTAAAATAAATCTTTTTGAAATTTATTATTGTTAACTGGGCTTTTAATTTCGCTTTTGACTGTGAAATTGAAATTATTATGAGTTTTAGAGTTTTTGTTATTTGAAAAATTCATAGTTTTGTTTATATTTACGAGGCCTAGATAATTAAATTTATTTAAATTATTATTATCATTTTAATTATTCGATAAAGAAATTTGGTTATTAGAAAAACTCCTTTGGTAATTATTACTGTTTTGGTCTATATTTTATCTGTTATAAAAATTTTGACCTGTTTAAGAGTTTTGATTATAAATATTTTTCTTTTATATTTAAGATTAATTTCGATTTAAAGTCGGGCTCAAAGAGTCTAAAATTTTTAATTTTATATATTTAGATATTATTTTTTAAAAATTTACATTTATTTTATTATGTAACTATATTAAAGATTAATAAAAATATATTTACTTTTGTTTAGTTCTTAAATTTAAGCATTAATATTTTATTCTTCAAAATTTTAAAGTTTTTTTCTAAATTATTCATTAATCTCACTTATCTAAAGTTCTTTAAACGACATCATTAAAGAATTTTTTTTATCTTCATTTTTATTTATACTTTATATTTAGCTGTTTATTAAATTTTAAGAAAAATCTGTATCACTTTTAGAATTACTCATATTTTTATAGCTACTTTAAGAGTTTAAATTATATTCATAATTATAAAAGCCTTAATTTTATTAAATTATCTAGTTTTTGTTATTATGATTAAAATTATTTTAAGTTTTATTATAAATTGGATTATCATCTTATAATTGTTAAAAATCGAGATTGGAATAAGATTTTTACATTCCATAATTTTAATTTTCGTAAGATTTTTATTGGGTTTAATTGCTTATTGGATTCAAATTATAAAATGAATTTTAATTTTAATTTTATAGTAAAATTCCAGAAAAGCTTCTATTTTTGTTTTACTAATCATAGTTATTCTAATATTAAAAATAAATTTTTTATATTAAATTATCTTAAATTAAAAATTATAAATTAAAATT
The DNA here is from genome assembly GCA_001447515.1 of Pseudocohnilembus persalinus. Taxonomy (NCBI): domain Eukaryota; phylum Ciliophora; class Oligohymenophorea; order Philasterida; family Pseudocohnilembidae; genus Pseudocohnilembus; species Pseudocohnilembus persalinus. The sequence continues at coordinate 56,931 of LDAU01000144.1, read as the reverse complement.
AGAGTTATATTTAATTTTTTTTAAAATAAAATGTTAATAATTTACCTTTTAATTAAGATTTTATAAATCATACTAATTTTAAAATTCTTGATTTTACTACTAAAGTTTTTGGTTTTAAGACTAAGAATAAGAGCTTTCATTTTATAGCAAATCAGATTCGTTAGAAAAATTTTAATTTTGACTTTAATTATCTGAATTTTTATATTAATTAAAATTATTTATTTCTTTAAAATAATTTTCATTTTTTTCGTTATAATTAAAATTACCTTAATAATTATAAGGCCCTTATTTTTTATTAAAATTTTCATTCTGCTAATAATAATTTTAATTTTTAATTTTTTAACGTTTATAATTTTCTGAATTTAGAGTATTTTATAAGTTAAGATTGGATTCTTATTCATCTTAATCTTGATTTTCGTATTACTATTATTGAGTTTATTGGTCATTTTTATACCTTGAAGAATTTTATCTATTATTGTAATTTTGATAGTGAGATTTTGGTTTTTCGAGGTTTAAGTTTAAATTTAGATTATATTTATCTTATTTCCGGTTATTTTATTTATTGTTATTGCTGCTAAAGCTATTTTTTAATTTGTTTTTTTAGTCTTTAATTTATTTTTCCTATTCTTATTAGTACTTTAGTATATCGGTTTGGTCATAATTTTGCAAGTTTTTTTTATTTAAATTTTATTGATTTTTGGAATTATTTTCCTTATTTTTATAACTTTTTTTAGTTTGAATCATATATTTATCACTTTCTGATGAACTTGAAGAACAATCAAGATTTAATAATTATTTTAATTTTTAGTTTTTTTACTATTATTTATAGTTTTCTACAAAATCCATCTTGACTCTTTCTCTAACTATATATTTATATGTATATTAAATTGTTATTTTAGTTAAATTTTATGAGAATTATGTTTATTATAAATGTGAGATAATAGCGATTATTAAACTTTAATGATTCTTTTTATTTGATAAAAGTTTAATTTTATTTTCTGCGAAAATTTTTGTTTTTTTAATTTAATTATTTTCTTTAAATATGAATATATCAATATTTTATTAATAAAAACAATTAAGCTAAGAAATTACCGTTTGATAGGATTATAAAGGAATTAATATAAAAAAACAACAACACTTCAAAATTTAATAGTATTTTATTTATTTATCATGTAGTTGTTAATTATTTTATAAAATTATAACATATAAATTAAAGAATTTATCTATAAATTTTTAAATGAAATAATTATTAAATTTATTATTAGTCATCATATATAAAGTTAATAAAACGATATACTGGGTCATTTTCAGAAACATTTTTAAGGATACTTGGAACAAAATTGTGAAGTGGCTGGAGCTGCTTCGATACCTCTAAAATATTAAAATAATATTAATAATATTTAACTTAAATTAATCTTAATTTTAATTAAAATATTTTATGTTACCTTTTTACAAGATCTTTTTACATTTAATCCAATCTAATTACTAAGCTTTCAGTAGTGTCTTTTTATTGAGACCATAATCTTTCAGCCAAAGCACTTCCTCTAATCCAAAGATTATTATCTACAGTAAATTCATTATTTACCTCACTCCATCTTTTAAAAAAATAATAATAAATTTTTTTTTAATATCATATGGGATTAATGTTGAAAATTAAAAAAAAAAAATTATTATATAGATATAAATAATCAATTTAATTTATATACAAACAAGCTTCAGCTCCAAGAATTCTATCTTTGGTATATCCTTTAGGCAAAGGTTCAAAATCATAAACAGTTTTCCAAGTTAAATAAGATCCAAAACTGTTTCCGAAAACAAAGCCTTGTCCCATATTAATATAAAGTTTATCTTCAGAAGAAATAATTATCTTATTAGGGACATCTAATAGCATATCTATAAAATAAATGTAACAAATATTTGTATATATTAAGTATTAATTATATGATATATTAATACATATAGGTATAATTTAAATTTAATTTTTATGTATAATTTTGGGTTTTAATTTTATATTTAATTATTTTTATTTTTATATTTATATTTTTAATTGTTTTTAATTTTACCTAAATTTTCATATTATCCCCAATATTATAAAATTTGGTCTTCGGTAGGTGGAATATTCAATTATTCATTACACCAGTAAATAGATGATTTTCCATTTTTAAGCATTTTTTTTTACTAAGCTCTGTAATATTTTTACAAACCAATGTAGTTGCTTGTGTCCATGCCTGTAATTTTGAAATTATTTATTTTAGATAATAAATTTAAAAATTATAAAAATAGATATTAAAATTTGATTTGTTTAATTAAAACAATTATTATAAAAATTATATAACAGAAATTAAAAATTACCCTTATTTTTCATCCAAGTTTTTATAGAAGGTCTTTTGTCATAACAGGAATTGATAACTTCGTCTCCTCCAAGATGGATATAACTAATTTAAAAAAATAATGAAAATTTAATTTATTTTTAATAAATTAATAAAATTACTCGTCTGTAAATAAATTCTAGGTACTGTTAACAATTTTTTCGACTAATTCGTAGGTTAAGTCCAAAGTGATATCTAGTTACCCGTTATAGTGTTCAGCTCCTATAAAATAAATTTAAATTTTATAATTAATTAAAATTAGCATTATTTATTAATGATCAAATAAAAAGAAAGATATTTTAATTTATTTAATTACCTGGACAAATAATATTACAATTCGCATATTTTTCCATTAAAGCCCAAGATCTATATAATAATATTATTAGTATTTATAATTATATATTAAATTTATATACCTAGCATGGGAAGGAGAATCAATTTCAGGGATAATTCTTACACCTGCTTAATTTCCGTGTTGTAAAATAGTTTTAATATCTTCCAATGAATAAATTGATTATTTATTATATGCGCCTAATTCAGTTACTTAAGGTTCTTCAGATATGTAAAGAGCTATAATTAAAAAAATTAGAAATATTTAAAAATAATGGTATCAATTATAACATTAAAAATATATGTAATTTTAAAAAAATATACGGAAACTTTCATCATCAGCTAAATGTAAGTGTAAAGCGTTCATTTTATTGTATTACATAGCATCAATTGTTCTTAAAATTGTAGAAACGGGCATAAAATGTCTGGCACAGTCAAGCATGATACCTTTTAATATTTAAAATTAAAATAAACTATTATAAAAAATCAAATAAATAATATAATTTATGAAATTTAAAAATTAAAATAAAAAATATAATTATTAAAATTTTAAAGTAAAAATAAATAATATAATTATTTAAATTTAAAAACTAAATAGATAATATAATTAATAAAATTTAAAAATTAAAATAAATACTATAATTATTAAAATTGAAAATAATTTTTAGAATTATTATTATTAAATATACATATATGATAAGTAAATATTATATGTTATAAATAATTACCTCTGTATTACATATATGGTTCATCTTCGATTTAAATTGGAATTTAATTAATTTAATAATTGGTATCTATTAATTGGGAAAAAGTTTCGATTGCTCTTAGGAAACCATAATAATTATTGGCAATAATTTCAGTTTAATTTTCGTAAATATTTAGTTTATAACTTTCATCAGTATTTTAATTGATTTTAAAATAGTGTAAATCTTCGATTTTTATTACTAAAGGGTATTTTTTTTATACTTTTTATAATAAAGTGTTGCTTTACTAATCATTGATTATTTATTTGGTTTTTTAGTTTAATTTTTTGCTAATTAGTTCCAAATATTAGTCGAATTTTTTTTCAAATTTACTCAAAAGTTATTGAGGAATTTAATTGTTATTTTTGACATCATTGGTTTATTATTCATTTTTTTGGGTAATTTGTAAAAAGAGACTTTAGTTTTAAAGATTTAAAACACTGTTTTCTTTTTCTCCGTAAGAGATTTTGTTAGGCTAAGGCCAAAGTGCCAAAGAACTGTTTAAAAATAAAATTAAAAAAGCTACTATTTATAATGTTTTTAACATTTTTTATATTTTTTTATAAAATAATTTATTTTGTTAGAATTTTTAGATAAAAAAAATAATTAAATACTAATAAAATTTTAATTTAGTGATATAATATTTGAATAATATTTATATTAAGTTTAATTATTTAGTAATTCTTTTTAATTATTATTTTAATAAGATACTAATGTTTAGAAAAATTTGAAAAAGAATATGTAAAATTACATTAATTATTATTTAATTTTAAAACTAAATTTATTATATTAGGTGTAATTAAAAAGAATATAGAGGAAGATTAAAATATTTTTTAAAAATATTCTTCGTAATTACAAATAAATATGGATAGTTATAGTTTTATAATTATTAATAAAATAAAATTTTAGAATTTAGAAAGTAATAATAATATATAATAAAAAATGAATATATTGTTTACTCTCAAATATATTAAAATTTACAGTATTTATGAATTTTCATTTTTCATATTGTTATATCAATAGTGTTTTCTTTAACATTTCAATTATAAAGCTTTTTCAAGTTGGTACCATTATGTTAACATTTTCAAAATTTTAAATTAATATTATTTATAATAAAAAAACTCTTCAATTTTATAAATATAGTTATTTTTTAATTATTTTTATTTGATATATAATATAATAAATTATAATAAACGAAAAAAAAAGCTCTCCTTTAATTATTTTTTTTTATCTTTCTTCTTTCACTCATGACTTTTTCTATTTTAATTATTATTATTAGTCCACCTAGGAGGAGTTGGGGGTCTTTTTTTTAGGGCTTCTTCATCTTCAATCCAATTGTGTTATCCGAAATTAGATGGATATATTAATTTGGGGACAATTTCGAAAGTTCTTTTTACTAACAAAACTGCTCCTGCATTTTTGTGTCTTCCACAATAATCAGTGGCTGAGAAAACTGTAATTAAAGATCCTCCTGCGAATCTTTCAAATCCGTCCATAACACATTCATGGGCCCTTATAATCATGGACAAATTATTTTTATTTAAAAATTCTTAGACTCTATCTGGTCCAAATTTAACTATATTTCCAGTTTATGCGGGGTCTCTGATAATATTTGCCTGGATTCCTAATTCCATATCTGAATCTGTAGGGTCTGACCATAAAATATCGACTACTAATTATTATTCTGGGGTTTGTACTTCGTGAATTACTTCTAAAGGTCTTTATAATTATTCTATTTCTGAAACATAGTTTAATGAAGATCCAATACCTCCGTGTAAACAGATAATTTTATCATCAATAATTGTTGCTAAAGGTAACCATTCAAAAAGTCTATTTACAGTTTGGAAAACTGAATCGTATTCATTAGGATCCTCACCCAGTCTTTGAGCACATTCATCACTGAATCCAAAACTAAAAAATTTAAAAATTTAATCAGATATAAAAATGTATAAATTTTTACATAATTAATATTATATATTTTATATATTTAAATAGAATTAAATTTTTTTTTAATTTACCCAAAGTTAATCCATCTATCCTCGTGATTTCCTCTTATTAAATGGACTTGGTCTGGGTATTTAATTTTTAATGCAAATAATAAACAAATTGTTTCTAGTGAGTGATTTCCTCTATCAACATAGTCTCCTAAATATAAATAATCAAAACTTTCTATATCTCCATCTTTTCCATTTTCATATGGAGATCCCCACAAATCAAAAAATCTCATTAAATCTGAATATTAACCATGAATATCTCCAAAAATTTTTAAAGGAGCTCTCACTAAAAATTTTATTAAATATAATTAATGTGAAAGATATATACTAAATAATTTAGACAATATTAATAATAAATAAATGATAAATATAGAAATTAAATGTCATAAAAAATAAATGATAAAAATAGAAATAACATGTCATAAAAATATATGATATTATTAAAATTTATAAGTATTTATTATTATAATATATATATTTATATTAAAAATTTTGTACCTCTTAAAACCATGGGTTATTATTTAATGATTTCCATTGCCATTTCACATAAGGGCACGATGTGTTCGGGTCTAAATTTGAAAACAGCGTTTTCTGGTAGATTGATATATTATTTAGGTTATAATAAATGGTCTAAAAATATTTGATGAATGGGAGTATCGTCCCACAAATTATTTTTATTTTATTATTATTACATACCACCTATTTTTAAGGGTTACATAATTTTAAACGGCTTTTATTAATTTTCTCTGCTAGGGGGTAACATATTATTATTCAAATTTTAATTGGTTTTATTTTACTGTTATTGCTATTATTAATGTAAAAAAATATCAATAAATATATAAAATAGGTAATAAAAGATATAATTTAATTTATATTTATTATTTTTTAATTAAATTACCATCATAGAATTATTTTAATCTACTTAACTCATGTTATTCATGCTTGTATTGTTTATACCGGTACTATTACTACTGTTCATTTTTATACTACTGTCATTAGGTGATTAGTTATTGCTTTTTTAGCCGCCTAACATGGGAGAAACTGGAGTTCCAGGTCTGTTAGGCATTTAAGAGGACTGACTTTTTAAATAATTTTCTAATTTATTATAAAGTTTTTATTCTGGTCTAAAAATGCTCAATAAGTCTATTCTTTAAATTGTGTCAGTTGGAACATTAGGTGATTCTAATTCGAATCCTCCATAAACGTATACGTGGTTATCTATGACCCAACTTCCGTGTCTAAATCTTTATAATGAATTAAATTTGTGATATTCTGAGGTTTCTGTATCATAAATTTCCATTCCTAATGCCTAATTTTATATTAATTTAAATATTTTTTTTTGAAAAATAAATAACTTATTTTATTTTTTAAAAGCTTTACTTCTCCGACGTTGTTTGTTCTTCCTCCTAAAATTATTAACATACTACTTACAAAACAAGAAGAATGTTAATATCTACCTATAGGTTAACTTGCATTTACTTTAGAAGGAGCCCTTATCCAGTCCCATTTACCATTTCTGTGTCTTCTTAAACCAAAAGTGTCATTTAAGGCAACTTAATCTCCTGATCTTCCTCCGAATACCACAACTAAAAAAAATTTTATATCAAAAATAAACATATATATATATAAATAATTTACATATTTAATTAATTTTTATTAATTTTTTGAATTTTTTTGAATTTTTTTAATTTTTTTAATTTATTTACCCATTCCAGCTGCGGTTCCAGTTGTACAAAGAGATGCACTATGGTACACTCTAGGAGTGGGTAATTCTCCTTTATCACATTCTATTTTTGCCCAAGAAAAAGGCGATTTTTCTACATTCAAACACCAACAATCATTAACAGGTTCCTGTCCTGTATTTCCTCCAAAAACAACCTTTTTATAAAAATTATTATTTTTTTAAATACAAAAATGAAAAAATATTTTAAACGCTAGTAATAATATTTTCAAGTAAATTTGAATTTTAATAATATAAGCAAATTTTTTCATGTATTTATTTAAAAATTGATATATATATACATAAATATTTATTTACCAAATATGGTTTTGTGTAGGTTAAACTATGTCCGTATCTTCTTCCAGGTGTAGGTCCTACTACAGGAACAACTGTCCAATTACCTGTATTATCATTGCTTCTTAAATCTAATAAAACTAAATCATCTGAAGCTAAACTACCACCTAATTAATATTATAATAATAAATATTATGTATATTATTATTTTAAGTTAGCTTATAAAGTTTTATATATAACAAAAAATTTTTAAATAAAATTGAAAATTTAATAATAAAATATAATAATTTAGAGCCACAATTTTTTTTATATTAAGAATATGAAGTATATACTATTTATTTTATATATTTTTTATGCTTGCTATAATTTTATTTATTTTTTTTAGTGGAGAACTATTTTATTTTATATTAAAGTAATTATTTTAATTGTTTTTACCTCCTGTAGCTCCTCCATAAATTACAATTTAATTTTATTCTACTGCTACTGCTGCATGAGCTGCTCTTGCTGAAGGTGCGTTTCCAGTTGCTTATATAAAAATTTTAAATAAATTTTGAGTCAATTGCTAAATTTTTTAATCCAAAAAAATAATTATCTTAATTAAAATAATTAGCAAAAACATGATATATATATATATGAAATTCCTTATAAAAATCCAATATAATTATATTTAGAAAAACTGCTTTTATTTTATAATTTTTAGTTATTTTTTTTAGTAATTTCAAATAAATTTGAATATTAATTCTTGGTTTCAATCCAGCATTTTCAAAAATTTTTATAAAATATACAAGAAAAAGAGGTAATGAATTAATTGCAAGAAGAAAAAAATTAAAATTAAAGATAATTGATTATTTTCAGCGTAAAATTTAGCTTATATATATATAAATTTTATATTTACTTTCAACTTTTTGCCAAAAATTGTTTAAAATATCAAATGAAAAAGTTTCGCCTGTGATAGAATACCTGCCAGTGTCGCCAGTAGCGCCTCCAAATAAAATGGCTTTTCCTTTGGAAATATAGGTTATTGTGTGCCCGAATCTGGCTTGGGGGGGCTGGCCCTGATACTGTATTAACTCCATATATTAATTTTATTATAGTAATTATTGCTTTTTATAGTGTTGAATTTATTGTGTGTGTTTTTTGTTTGTGATTTATTTATGGTAGTTTTTTTTTTTTTTTTGTTTTTTTTTTTTTTTTTTTTCTATGTGAAGTAAAAGTGTTTTTTAAATTATAATTTTTTTTTTATTTATTATTTGATTATTTATTGAAAAAAAAGCATGGTTATTATATTTGAAAATAATTAAGGGAATGTGGTCTTTCAAAAATTAAAAATATATAAGGTTTAAATATTATAACTTGATAATAATGTAAATTTTAATTAATATTTCTCTAATATATATGCCTTTATTAATAACTAATCTCTTAATTGTTTGTCGTAGTTATGTAATAGGAAATTTTAATAAATTTCTTGAAAATTTAAACTTTTTACAAAAATTTTTAATCTTATAAATTGGATTAAATTATTGGTTCATTAAACTTGGGGTATCGATTATTTTATTATATCAAGATACATATGATAAAAATTATTTACCATTCAAAATTTGAAAAATATTTTTTAAAAAAGAAATATAATGTAATTGAATTAATTTTCTATTTCTAAATGAATAAATTTATCCAAAATAAATAAATATTACTAACTTATATAATTAATAATGGTTTAATATGTAAAGAATATAATTTAATTCGTGGTGAAAAAAAAAAAAAATTACACATTTTTTATTTTATAAAATAACTAATACTTAATAAAATGAAAATTAATAAGGCAATTGGTTGTAGACATTTAAATTTTTTTATTTTTTTTTAATTATTTTAAAGATTTTTTATTTATAATAATTGAATCATATTTACTCGCATAGAAAAATGCAAAAAAATTTTTATTTTAAATAAGGATGAATATATAAATTTTATAATTAAATTTAATAATGAAGTATAAATGTTAATTTAATTTATTTATAAACATGTCCTTATATATACTACAACCATATATACTATAAAAATACTGCTTTTCTCATGAATTATAATAAAATTATTTAAAATAAAAATTTTTTAAATAAGGTTATTAAATTATAAAAATGTAATAACTTATTAAATAAATGTTTATAATTTTATCTTATATATATCGATTTATTTTTACTGTATAATAAGTATTGTTTTTCTTTTAAATTTTTTAATGAAAATATTTTTTTTTTCTTTTCTTTTTTTACATTTATAATTATAAAAAAGCCTTTAAATTGATTTCTAAATTTATCTGATAAATTATGATATACATTTTAATACTGATTAAACCAAACGATATAAGTACATTAATAATTATTTCTTATATAAGAATTCTTTTATTAATGAAGAAATATTGAATTTAGTTTAAAATTCTTAAAAGGCCATAAAAGAATATTATAAAACTGACACGTTTCCCATATAAATATACAAAATTAAGGTCAATAAAGATTTATAACAAAAAGTCAAAATTTAAAACAAAAAACATAAAAAAAAATAAAAAAACTTTAAATACATCATATAATCTTATAAAAAATAATAATGTAGTCTGAAAAATTACAAAAAGAATTGTTAAAAAAGCAAAAGAAACTTGAAAAAAAGCAGCAAAGAAAAGAAAAGGCGTAAGAAAAGGTCGATAAAATTTTAGATAAAAAAGATGAAAGTTAAAATTAAGATTAAGATATAAGTTAAAAATAAGTTAATTTAATTAATGATGAAAACTACACATTTTTAGAAGTAGCTGGAAAATTAAAAGTAGGGCAATTTATTATGTTAAAAGACAATTAAAAGCCGTGTAAAATTGTGGAAATGAGCTTTTCAAAGGCAGGGAAACATGGCTCAGCTAAAATAAGTTTTACAGGAATTGATATTATAAGTAATAAAAAGTATTATGATTTTTTCCCATCTCAAAGTCATGTATAATGTCCTTTTGTAGAGAAAATTGAAGCCTTATTAGCTGACTATTAATTTAGGGAAAAGTTTAATTATTTAGAAAATTAAAGTAAAAAATAAGTTGAAAGTAAAGAAAATGATGAAGAAAAAAATTTAGAAAAAATAGAAAAAAATGATGAAAGTACTGAAAATTCGGATAATGATAGTGAATTTTAAATTGATTTGAACGATTTATAATAAGTTTAAAGTAAATATTTGTTTATTAAAGTTTAAGGCGAAAAAAAATATTAGAGAGAGTTTTATGTTAAGGGAGAGTAAGACATTAATAAACAAACTTAATTATTATAAGGAGAAATTAGTAAGGAATCTATAATTAAAGATTATATATAAAAGGAAAATAAAAGTTTATTAGAGGTTAAAATTTTTATTTATAAAACTATGGGAAAAGAAGTTATAAGTGGCTATAAAGTATAGGTAAAAAAATAAAAATGAATGAAATAATTACATATTTGATTAGACTAAATGATATAATAATATTCCTTAATGATTTTTTTTTATTATTATATTTTTTATAGTATATTTAATTCGTTCATAAATATAATTATATTATATATACATATGTGTCATTAAAATGATTTTTTAAATACTTGGTTTTAATATATTTATATATTTACATTAATAAAAATAAAGAAAAGTAAAAATTATATTTATATAGTTATTTAGTATGAGTTATATGTTTGAAATCATAGAATTATAATAATTTATTTTAATTTATTATAATATTAATTGTAACATTAATATAATAAAATAAAAAGTGATTTATAGTACTATATTAAAAAAAACTAAATAAAAAAAATATCTAAATTATATATTAAAAGCTATAAAAGTTAATATACATATGAGCTAATAAGGGAATATAAAATATGGAGATATAGTTAATATAGAATATTCTAAAAAGTAAAATATAATAAAAAGTTATAAATAATAACAAAATTTTGAAAATATTATTTATAAATATTTTGAATATATTATTTATAAATTTTTATATTTATTATATAAATTCCTATATGAACAACCTAATGAATTTTTTAAAAAGTATAATTAAATTATTTAAAATTTAAAATTTAGAAATGAGAGTCCATTTATATTATGTAGTAAATAATTTGTTTAGAATACAGTTTAATTTGTGTAGAATTAGACATAACACAGCAATTGTTAATTTAGAATAATTCCTGTTTTACATTTTTCTAAGTAATTAGATATATAAGCAAAATTAGAGAAAAGAAAAAAATTTTATAATGCATTAGAATAATATGAAAAAAATGATTATTTAGAGTTAGTGGAAAAAGAATAAAAGGAAAATGCAAAATTGATAGAAGAAATGGGTAATTTATATTAATTTATTAAAAATATATTTATTTATCTTAATTTGAATTCTTTGTTTAAAATGAGAGTCTTTTATTTACTTTTTTATCTTTATTTATTATCATTTAAAATAAATTTTACATTTAAAATGAAGCTTTCTATTTAATTATTTATTTATTGATTATTTATTTAGATGGGAAAACTTTAAATTTGGGAGTTTAATTTTATTTAGAGCACTGTAAATCTAAATAAGTTTTAGGTATAATTTGTCAAAATAGTTCTTAAATAAAAGATGAAGACGAATTTGTGTAAAGTTGTTATTTTAATATATATTTTCTAATTTTATTAAACATTAAATATAAAGTTTAAAACACGAAGAAACTCCGTAAAATGAAGCTTTATTTTAATTTCTCCCATATTTCAAAGATTTAGGTGAGGGAAAAGTTGAAGAGGCTAAATATGGTTAAAAATATAAATTATGTATAAATTTGTAAAGCTATTCTTAAGGAAAGTTATACTTAGGTTTAAAATAAAATTAATAAGTTCCTTTATTTTTACCTTCTATAAATTCTGCCCTACCTGTAGTGTAAAATAATAAAAAAAAAATTTAATTCATATTATAATTTTTTTTTAATTTTTAAGTGTAAATATGAAAATAAACAATAAAAAGAAACTAGAAAAAATAATATAATCTGGGGATTATTTGACTTTGAATTTTAAAAATAAATAATTCATGTGCATTGGTTAAGAAGGAGAATTGTTGTAAGATAATTCCTATTTGAATAGAGACATCGTCTGGAAAATAGAAAAAATTGACTCAAATAATAATATATGTTAAGGAGAAATTTGCTTTACAGATAACGTTAGATTTAAACATCAAAGGTTTTAAATAATAAATATAATTAATAACTTAATACTTATATATACTATGATTTTTCAAATTAGTTACTATTTAAAAATATTTAATTAGGACTTTAAGTTATTTAGCTGTAAATTATAATGATAAGGATTAAAATTAAAATAATTTTTGTGACATGGAGTAAAATTTGTACGATGGAGATCATGTAAATCAAAATTTAATTTTTTAAATAATGGATCCATAAATGTTATATGATACCGATAAGTAGCCAATTTCGTATACGAGTAATTTTTTAATTGCCAAAAAAATTTAAAAAATAGAATAATAAAAATAAAACAAATAAAAAAACGATAATGAAAGCCTAAAAGAAGAAAGAAAAAGTAAATTTTGCCATATTATTTTATTTTTTTCATAATTTATTGAAAATAATATAAATTATCTTTTATAAGGTATAATTATTTTGGAATCTGGTTTCGAAGATGATAATGATATATATGATACTTTTTAATAAAATAAATAATATCTGAGCAAATAAAATCAAATTTAATTTAAACGAAATTAAATTAATCATAACATAAAAGAGGTTATTTAAATGGAATAGTATGAAATTAAGAATAAAAACAAAATTATATACAAAGAAATTGATGAAAATTATACGTGTACGTCTAGAAATTATATATAATTTAGAAAATTACTATATTCTTAATATAAAGAGTTAAAGATTTTTAGTGAGTCTAAAAAATGTTATAATAATGTAGTAGAAACCTTAAGATAAGTATTATATATATATTTTTAGTATTTATTATTTATTATTATAAATGCATATCAGATTTTTTGACTTAATTAATATATTTATTAAGATTATAAATGATAAAAATGAAAATTCGTTTGTAAGTGATAATGAGATAAATTAAATAGAAATAAACTTATAAAATGCAAGAGATAATTTAGACCATTTATTAAACTATTTATATACTAATAATACATCTTAAATGGCAATTTATTAAGAAATTTAAGCAAATAAATAAAAAATAAAATCCTTGGTAAAAGATGAAGTTATTGATGCAATTTTTGAATTAATAGTAGTAACATGTGAGAACAAAGTTTAGCTATATTAAGTAAATATTAAATATAAATAATTTTAATTTATATAAAAATATAAATATAATATTTTTTTATTATTTTTAATTATAATTGATTTTAAGACAATAATTTTTTAACCTTTAGATTTTGAAATATAAAATATAGTCAGATTTATAGTAAAATGATAATTATAATGAATAAATGGAAATAAATCGAAAAAATTATCAAAGAAAAGGTTCTGTCATAGAGATTTTAAAGACAGGTAAAAGATTATAATAAAAAAGCAGAATTTCGTAAATAATTTATTTTTATATTATTAATATTTTAAGGAAGTAGATTTTTTGAAGAGACATCAATGAAAAAGGAAAAATAGTGGCAAAATAAAAAAATAAAAGAATTGTTTAAAAACTAAAATATTTGTTAATATTTTTTGGACATAAATTAACTTTGTTACGAAGTCATAGATCATTTAGACTTTAATGATATTTAAAAACATTAATTTTATTATTACTAAAAAGATATTGTTATTTCTTTATTTTTAACTAATGAAATGACTGTGCCCAAAAATTTCATTCTTACTAAACTTAGCTATAATTTACTAGATTTAACTGATTATTAAATGTTTCACCATTTAATCGATGATATTATTACTGAATATTTTGATATTTTTGTAAAAATAAAAATAATTTTTTTGCACAAATATTCAATAATTTTATTTTTAAAATTTAATTTGAAGAAATTTTAAATTTTAATAATATTAACTTTAAAAGGTACAAAATTAGTCATATTTGTTTCAAAAATCCTTGGACTAATATTCATTAGTAGTAAAAAAGGGTATTTTATTAATATCTATGTTGAAAGAACTAGTATATTAAAAAAAAAAAATCGATTATTAAAGATAAAAAATTTTAGGATAAGAAATATTAATTAATTTTATGTATGATAAATATGACGTTGTATTTTATCATATAACAGCAAAAGATGGAAAAATATTTATAAATCATAAATAAGTAATGAACTAAATTTAAAATAAGGAACCATATTTAAAAATTTAAGAGTTTCCATTGGAAGATTTCTTTGATCAATTTAGCGTTCAAAATTACCAAGAAATAAATGCTTAAGAATTGAAAGAGTATATTATTTTTTTAAAATTTTTAAATAAAAATCTAAAAAAATGATTATTTTTATTTATTAAAATTTAATATTTAGTTTTAAAAACCTTATGATATAATTATTGGAATAGTAGATATTATTATTTATTGCTTTATGTAAGAATAGAAATTATTAGAATATATTTAGATAATTAAGGTCTAAAAGTGAATCTTTTACCACGATATTCCCACTAAAAACACTTTTTTATTATATTAATAATGAACAAATTAGTAGTAGAATTCCAGGACCTATAATATCTGCTTTAATGTGAATTATAAAATATTCTTATAATTTTTTATTTAAATTATTTTTATTTTATTTTAATTTAATTATACATATTTTACTTACAAAATTTAATTAATGAAATAGCAAGCTTTTGTAAGTTCTATATATTGATTGTTATCCTCAGATTAGTTACTTTAATTCCAACTAGCCTATTTATGTTGACAAAATTCAAAATAAAAATTTAAATGATAAATAATAATCCGAAATATTGGTGAGTAATAATTTAGACCCATTTTTGGAAGAGTTGGAAAAAAAATAACATAAAAGATAAGATACAAACTCAAAACTTCTTTAAGATTTCAACAGTTTAAATAAAATAGGAGAGTCACCTTTTTCTAAAGAATAAAATGTGGAAGACTAATAATAAAAAAAATTAATTTAACAAAAAAATGTAGATATATTAGATTTTGAAAATGAAAATTAGTAAAAATAAATTGAATTGGTATAATAAGAAAATGATTAAAATAATAAATTAAGTAAAAAAGATTTAAATGATTCTTTTGATAATAGTGAAGATTATTAAAGTTATGCAAATTCTCCTAATATTCAGTCAAAAAGAAGTTTGTAATAGTCTAAAAGCCAAAGAAATTCAGTTATTTTCAGTAATTTTTTGCAAAAATAAATTTTTTAAGTAGATTCTCCTGATTTATTATAAGGTTTATAAGATATTAAAGTTAAAAACTAATAAGAGTAAAAAATTAAAGAAAAAAAGAGTAAACTATTTGCCAAAAAATTGAGACAATAATAAATAATAGAGGAAAAGTAAAAAAATCACTAAAAATATTTTTAGATGAAAGAAAAAATGTACAAATATGTTGATTATTTAAAAATAATAGAGGAAAATTAGGATTTTAATCTAATTTTGAAAATGAAATAGTTTTTTAAAAATTTTTTAAGCAAAATTTTTACTGAGTTATGGGATAAAAATTATGTTGATATTTATAAAAAATAAAGATAAATAATTTATAAAATAGTACCTGTTTTAAAATGTATTCAAAAACTTATAAATTTGAATTTATTGTTATAAAATAATAGTGTTTAAACAGAAGATTAAAGTGTAGATATTGAGATATTTTAATTTGTTTAGGAATTAATAATTAAACTATTTTCTCACAATTCAAAAGAAAAAAGTAATGTTTTAAATATATAAATGCTTCTTTTTATTTATTATATTTATTTTTTAAAGTAACTTTATCAAATTCTCTTAAAAAAACAATAAAATAAAAAGTGTCTAAAAAAAATATAGAATCAAATTAAAATAAATATTAAGATAAAGAATATTCTTAAGTAGCATAGAATTAAGAAAGTGATAAATTTTAGGAATTATAAGTAGAAACAGAAGAAATAGATGAAATTGGCGAAAAATTTGATACTGGTCAACTTTTATATATATAAATACAAAGATAACTTTTGAAAACTTATTACTTATTATTTTAAAAATTAAATGAGAAACAGTTGCCATAAGCAATTTAGAGTTTACATGATATTTTATAAGAACAAAAAAATTAATCGGAAATTTCTTTTGAAAATTATATTTAGAGCAAAAAAGAAAATTTAAAAAAAAAGGTGTAAAATTAAGATGAATAATAAAAATTATAGCAAGAAATTTATGATTTTCGTAATTAATTGAAAGATATATAATTTTTATTAGGGAATAAAAAAAATTAGATAACTAATTATTTTTTGAAAGACATTTTATTTGATTTTTCTAAGATAAAAAATAAATTTGGCGTCAAAAATCCTATAATATAAGTTCAGTAGATTTTAATAAAGCACATATTTTAGGGTTAATAAAATTAATAATATAATATAAAAAATTAAAATTAAAAATTTAAAGATGAATAATAATAATAAAAATAAAATGAGTTAAAAAATAATTAAAATTTAGATTTGGCATTAATAAATAGTTTTAAATAAAATTTTGATTTTAATGAAAATGAATTAGTTAGAAGAAAATTGAGTTTAAAAAAATAAAATTTTTCATCAGATAGTTTAATAATTTAACAGTAAGAGTATTTTAAAATGTAGGTTAATAAACTTTAAATTGAAGTTATGAATTGTGTTTTTAAAATTTAGTTTTAGGTGAAGAATTAGTTGAATATTTTATTTAATTCTAAAATTTTAAAATCATAAATCAATTCTAGTATGGAAAGTTAAATATGTGATTTTTAATATCTTTGCGAATTTGGTCATTTTTGGGTTGTCAATAAATCGTTTGAAAGTGGATAAAAATTCTTGTCTTTATTAAGGTATAAATATTTTTATAATATTTATTAGTTTTAATTTTTTATAGGGTGAAAATTGTGATGTAAAGTTATATTGTTTTAAATTTTTTTAAATGAACAATATCCCTAAATTTATCTCAAAATTTTTTACTTTTAATTTAAATTTATAAATATTTTTTAAAATTAAAATTGTTTAATTAAAATTCTTAGGTACTTTGTTAAAAATTTAGAAAATAAATAAAAGACTAAAAAGATGTAAGAAGTTTTTTCATAGTATAATTTAGACATAATTATTACAAAATTTTTGGAGAATAATTTTTAGAATATTTTAACCAACGATCCATTTATAGAGCCAATTTATAAATAAGCCTTTTAATTTTTGCATTTGTTTGTAAAAATCAAATATATTATTAAAATTAAATTTAAAATCTCTATTAATGAATTTAATATATAAATATATATATTTAAAAGGTTGAAGAAAATTAAGAAAATTAGAGAAGGTTATATTAGGAGATTGATTTTTATATATAGTTTTTTGAGAAAAATATAATGATTGATTTTGGATAATTTATGTTACTTAGAAAGATTTTTTAGGATAACTACGATTTAAAATTAAAAATAACCGAAAAATTGTTAAAGGCTTTTATTTATTCCCCTATAATTTCTGAATTGGAAATTGAAAAACATAAGGAATTTTTATATGAGGCAATGACATTTAAGGTAAATTTATATCATGGAAATTATTTTAATATTTAATAAAAATTTTTAATCTTTTTTATAAAAAAATTTTAGGGAGAAATAATTTAGCAAAATTATGATAAATTTGACAAATTTTTACCAACAACTAGTTTTTTATTTCGTAAAAAACATGATAATTTATTTTTAACTTTTGTTTCTCAAAAATACTCATTGTCTAAATTAAGTCTGTATGGTTTAAGAGCAACAAGAAGAGTTTGCGAGGTACTAATTAAATTAAAACTATTAATATTGTTCATTAAAAATTAAATATTTATATAATTTTTTTATGTAAAATATATATGTAATAAATATATATATAAAT
This sequence comes from Pseudocohnilembus persalinus, assembly GCA_001447515.1. Classification (NCBI taxonomy): domain Eukaryota; phylum Ciliophora; class Oligohymenophorea; order Philasterida; family Pseudocohnilembidae; genus Pseudocohnilembus; species Pseudocohnilembus persalinus. Next base: position 38,509 of record LDAU01000144.1, on the reverse strand, counting down.
ATTTTTAATATATTTATATTTATATTTTGTAAAATTCATGAAGATTGCACAAAATAAGAGTTAAAGTGTATTATAAGAATTGAAAGAAAAATTGTCATTGAATTCTATTTTTTCATTTATGAATAAGTAATCTTTTTCTGATGAAGATAAATTATGGTTTGAAGATAATTTAATATAAGATAAGGTTTTAAAAAAAATTTAAATTAGATAAGAACTTTATGAAATGATAAATTTAATATATGATAAACAAGATGTAAAATTTAAAGATGTATATACAAGTCAGCCTATGAATCAATCTGCTATTATGAGTAATTTTAGAATTTTATATTTTTAAGATTAATTTAAAATATATTTAATAATTAAAATTTAATATTAATAAAGAGAATAGATTGAGTTTTAAAGAAAAAAGAGAGTTTGAGTTGGTATTTTCGGAATATTTATTTTGCGAGAAAATTTTAATTAATTAATTCAATAAAATTAAAGAAATATAGGGCCTCAATTATTAGGATAAATAGATTAATGCAATGAATTAAATAAAAATTTCAATTTAAAAATAAACAAATAAACCTTCGAAATAGTAATATAATACATAAAATGATGATAATTTAGAATAAGAATAAGAAAAAGATAATTAATAAGATAAAATATATTTTGCGATTTTACTTTCATATTATATTAACGGATTAATTCCTTTCATTGAAAAATTTACAAATTTTTTGTCAAAATTTCATTTTACAAACAAAATTTTAGGAATTTAAAAAAAGAAACAGCTATAATCTGAATTATAGATTTTTACAGTACAAATTTTGGATATATAAAATTATCTAAAAACATTAAATATTTCGAATAAATTATTATGCTAATATATAGAAAATCAACATAATATTACACTATCTTAAGAAAAAATTAATTTTAATTAAGTTATAAATTAAGATTAATGTAAAATTTTTATAAATATAAAATATTATTTAAAAAACATTTTTTATCTATATTTTTATATTAAAAAAGCTCTAAAAATTGTAAATATGTTTAGAGAAGTAATTACACCTTTTCAAACTATATTATAACAAGGATCAAATAAAATAGAATTTGTTTCTGAGTTTTTAGATTTTGTTAAATATAATTAAGGTATTTAAGAAACAGTTACCAGTTAATAAATCAATAATTTACAAACTTATTTAAATAAGTAGGTTTTCAAATATTAATAAACTTTTGAGCTAAATGCAATTTAGATATTGAGTCATTTATTAATAAAATTGTCAAAAAATAATCAAAAGGTCTAAATAAGTTGTATAAGATAGATAATTAATATATTAAGGTAAGTTAAAAATGATGATTTAATAAATATTAAAATATTTGTCATATATTTTAAATTAAATTTAATTATTTATTTTTTTAGATATTTAGAATAAATTTTTAAAGTTAAAGATAAAACAAAAGAGAAAAAAATAGGGGCAAAGTAAAAATTTTTGGGAAAATCAGGTTTGATATAAATTTTTATTCACTATTTTACTTAGCCTAATTTATTTAAATATGAGGATTTATACAAACAAATGTTATAAACATTAACTTCATTATTGGGGACATCTTTTGATGACATTTTAAACACAAATAAAACAAATTAAAAATATTTATTTAAAAAATTTTCGACTCATTCTTATTTACAGGGCTTTTGGTTAAACACATAATAAATTTTGGAAAAAAGTTAGAAAGAACTAACTTAAATGGCAATTAATTATAATTAAAGACAATAAATTATTATAAAAAATACACCTTTATGTTATTAATTTCCCTCTTTAAATTTGTTTATTATACAGTTAAAATTCATAAGTGCTTGTGTGGCTTCTGAAAATTCAGATTTTTAGAATTTGTTTAGATAGTAGAAAAATTTGGTATATTAAACAAATATTTTACATGTTTTAACCAAAACTTTTATTGCTTTATCTGAATAATATGTGTAAAATTAAAATTAAATATATGATAAAAAAATAATTTTTAGCTTGTCAGAACATGAATTTAAACAGTTATTAGCTGTTTTGGATACAATTAAAATGTTAATTTATGGGGGGAATGAAGAAAATTAAAATTTTTTACTTTAGAGTTAATTTTTGAAATGGGCTTAATATTATTTAAAAATTGGAAATATAAATTTATAAGATTTGTTATAATACACAGATTTGAAAAATCAGCAGGGAAAAACAGTTTAAAAATTAAAATTATTGAAAATAAAGAATTTATATGAAGAAGATGAAGTTAATAAAAAATTTGTGACAGATTTGAAAAATAAAGAAGAAATATAACTTTTTTCGACTTTTGAGGAGGTTTCTAAAACTTATAAAAAGAATAAATTTAATTTATTATATATAAATGTAATCAAAAATAGGTGTTTGGAAATAGTTAATATTTTATTGGATTCTTCTCCTAATAATAATCATGTTATTTTTAGAATGATGAATGTAAACGTTTTGGAAAATATAATAAGACATAACTATGAAATGTTTTTCTTTATATGTTAAAAAACTGGATATTATGAGTAAATTTTTATTATTAATTTTTTTAATATTTTTTGTAAGAATATAATAAATATATTAACATTATATTTGGCTCTAATTTAATTGAAAAAGATTAAAAATAAAATTAACTAATCATTAAAATTTTATTTTAGGGATATGGTTAAAGTTACTAAACCCGTAATGCCTGAAAATAAATTTATGGAAATAGTAAAAAAATATGAAGAATAATCTTAAAATTTAAATGGAATGATAAAAAATTGTAAATAAGTTATTATTAGATTATTTTTATTTTTTTTATTTTAAATTAATAAATTTATTATATTTGAAAGCACTTTACATACATAATGGATTTTTAGCATTTTGGATAATGAACAAATTTAATAATAACGCGACTTATTATAAGTATAACAAGTCGATATTTAAATAAGATTAAATTCCGGAAAACTTATATAGTAATTTTATTTTGGACTAATTTAAATAAACAAAGAAGAATTTTTTAAATAACTGGAAAAGGGACTAATAATCTCTAAAATTTTATGAAAAGGAGAGTTTGAACAAAGAAATCTATTTATTAAATAAAGGGTATAATTAATATATAGAGATTTAATTTTTTTTTTATTATTATTTTTATTATAACATATTAAAATTTATATTAAAAATTTAGATTTTTATGCTTTACTGCTCTGAATTGTAGAATCGAAATAATAGTGAACGGAAAATCCGAGGAACTGTTTTTTATTTTGCCCCCATAAGTGAAAACTTTGGATAATGAATAAAAATCACATATATAAAGAAAAATTGATAGGTATTTGAGCATTAAAAAAAATTATAATTATTTTTAAATAATTATGAATTTTTATATAATATTTTTTTTTTTTTAGATCGTCTTTATAGTCTAAACATTTGTCAATAATTAAACATGCTAAATTATTTGATTTGAAATTAATTTTTGCCACTTAATTTATCGAAAAATTAGAAACTAATAAAACTTTAAAACTGATTTCTTAACATGAATTTTTAATAAGATAAATTATTTTTATTATAATTCTTATAGAGGCTTTTATTTTAATGGGCGTTAAATTTAGTTAAAAACTTGAACTTTCGAGCGAATCTTTAGTGACTCTTTTTATTTTGTAGCTGATATAATTATTTTTATTTGTAATTAAATAATAAAAATTTTATAATCATTTATTCATAATAATGATTTTTTTAAATCATAAAAAAATAAATAATTAATAGTTTTTATATTAAATATTCTTTTTTAGTTGATAATCTTGTTTAAATTTTGTAATGATGGACTGCCATACTTATTGGTTAAATTAAAAATTAAATATCAGCAAAATTAGGCCAAATATAAAATGCAAGAAATTAATTAGTAAAATAATTTAGGAGATAATTAATTAGGAATAGAAAATCAGGACACTTTTATTTTTAAATTACAGACAAGAATAATTTAGTTTTATAATTAGTTTTTGGAATATGTTTACATATTTTTGGAAAGCACTAATTTTAATTACGTGTTTTGGAATATAATTTTAATTTGTTTATCTATAAATAATAAAAATTATATAGCTTTACAGCTTTTAAATATTTTTGAAACTTTTCCCTATACTAAGATTATCATAAAAGCACTGTGGATTCCTGTAAATTTATATAAATACAAATTTATTAAAAATTATATAAATTTTATTGAAATCTCTTTATCACACTATGATATAAAAATTTATATTAATTTTAAAAAAATTATTTTTTTAGCGATGGAAGTTTTTATACCTCTTGATTATTTATTTGGTTACATTATACATATTTTCTATAATTACTTATTTGAATAAAGATGCTTTAGATAGAGGTCTTAATAATTTGGATACTTATTGTGATTCTTTTTATGAATGTTTTACTTATAATTTGGATACTAGGACAACACTGTATACAGCAATTGGGTCGGTTGGATAAACTACTTTAGACTGGTTTTCAATTTTTAATTTCTTTTATTAGATAATAATAAATACTTTTATACTAAATTCAATGATTGTGGGTACTATATTTTATAAAAAAAATTTTAGTTACGAAATATACATATGTATGTGATTTATATTAACGATTTTTTATTTATTTATTTATGTAGCTATGACTACCGGAACTTTTACATAGCTAAGGCTAGCTGAAGATAAGGTAATAGATGATATAAAAAATGTGTGCTTGATTTGTGGATTAAGTAAAAATTAAAACAAAAAAGATTTGTATTTTTTTAAATATAAATTTATTTTTATATAAAAATAGATCGAAATGAAATAAATAAAAGATCGAGGAATAACTTTGACTACCATATTAACTTTGAACATAATTAGTGGCATTATATTATGTTTATTTCATAACTGATGAAAAAAGACTAGAATGCTTTGGTGGGATAAGAGAATTATATTAGAAAGAAAATAAAGAAATTAGACACGAAATTTTTCCCAAATTTAAACTCTATGTATTTTGATAAATGAATATATGACAATAATATTTTATTAAAAAATATACACTAAAATACACAAATATTATATTAATATTAAAATTATTTTTAATCTATAAAACTATTATTCTAGAAAAATTTATAAATTCATTTAATTTTCTGTAAAAATTAGGTGATTCTTTTTTTTAAAAAGTTCAATAACTATTTATTTTACTATTGATATATTTACATTTTTGAAAAAAATATTTAAATTATTTTTTTTTGTACATATATAATTATAAATAGAGAATAAATTTTATTTTTTAAACTATACACTTTTAAAAAAATTATATATATATATTTTATAACATAAAATATATAAACAAATATAAATTTATTAAAGTATTATATATTTAAACAAGAAAATAATGTTTTTATAATATATTTTCTTTGTTAATATCATATTTATTTATTTTTTTATAATTTTTCTAGTTACTATACAACTTCTAAAGGTAAGTTATCAATTAATTATAGATTTTCGGCCTCTTATTAAATATTTAAGCCTATTTGTTTTAAAAAACTACTTCTTGATATAGTATTTATTTTTTACATTAATTTTTAATTATTTATTTTAGATAATTTTCCAGCACATGGGCCGGTCATCATCATTAATCTCATTGTATAAATATCATCATCTAAAATTAAAATTAATTTTATAAAATAAAAAAATAATTTACAAATTTTTATTAAATAAAAAAATAATTTACAATTTTTATTAAATAAAAAAATATTATCTATATAAATTAGTACCTAATTTAAATGCTAGTTCATAAGCCTTATTATAGTCTTTTTGTTAATAATATTTTAAAATTTCCAAAAATTTTTCTTCCATATCTATTTCTTCTTATTAACTATCATAATGTTTATTTTTATAGGTGAATTATTTTTAATTATAATTTTATTTATTATCATTATAATTATCATTAGTATTAAATTATTAAAATTATTTTAAATTTATAGAATTTTATTAAAAATCCAGTTCCGTTTCTGCTTCAGTACCTTATGAATTGTATTCAACAGTATTATTTAACGAATTTTATTATGTTGATTCTTCACCTTATTATTCTTAAATTTAATTGTTATTATAATTATTATTCAATAAAGTTTTGGATTAATTTATTAATGGTAAAAAATTTGTGCTCGAGAAATTAAAATTACTGTTATTTAAATGTAAATAATTTTTATTAAACGTTATTTCATTTAAATTTGATATCATCTATTTATTTTCTTTTGATTCTTTGTTATTTTTATTAAATTCATCATTATTAATTGGTTATTATATATATTTATGTTAATTATTTACTTAATTATTTTCCTAATTTTATTAATTTTCTTAACTTTATTGGTTTTCGAGAATTGTATCATAGTCTTATAAAGAATTTTAACATGATTATTATTGAGAAAATTGGGTAGTTTTATTGGTTTCTGATAATTTTTCCAGCTCTTATTCTTTTTATTTTATTAATTATTACATTTTTAGCAATTATAATTCTTATTCAGACAAAAGATCTTAGTAATTTTAGCCAGGTTATGTTTCATATTAGTAATTTTGAAAGTTTATTATTGGGTCGCATTTTAAAATTTTTTACTCATTTTTTTTAATCTAAGTGTCAAAATCTTAATTTATTTTTTTATTTTATTACAGTAAAAGTTCGTTTTTTTTCAGATTTTTTAGTAAAGAAATTTCTTCACTGCTTATGTTAATGGAATTATTTTTACTGGGTTTATTATTTGTATTTTATAGAGAATTTAGAATGGTTGGATTTTGATTGAAGCTATGGTTTTAATTTTAAATTAGATCCTGACTTGTTTTTTCGGTTTATTCTGTTTCTATGTAATTAATTTATATTTTTTGTTAATCAGTTTAATTTTCTAATTAACTAGTTGGTTTTTATAAGTTTTATTAATTTTATTAATTATATTATTTATGATTGTCTTCTTTTTATTCTAAATTTTCTTTATCTTTTAAATTTTCTTAACCTCTATTTAAGATTTAAAATTCTTCTTTTATTGTGGTTTATATTATATTTTTAAACATTTTTTCTAGTTCTTCTTTTTGAGGTAAAATAGAATCATGCTATATTTTTTACTTTTCTTTTTCTATTAGATTATTTTACTGTGTTTATTTTAAATCTTTTTCTTGCAATTTCTATTTGGATAATTGATTAAAATTACTATTATTTTAATTTTGATTTTCTTCCTAATTTTGATTCTAAAGTATATCTTGACTTTCAGTTTTATCTGGCAATTTATCTGTTTTTCCTATTAAAAATTCTTTAAATTATTCATGTTCTTTCTAAAACGATTCATTTAAAGGTATTTTTTCTTATGTTAGGCCCTCTAGTTATTATAATTTACTAAGAGCATTATTGGAATAAGTTTTTTTTAATTCTGGGTCTTAATAAGATTATTATGAATTATCTTTACTTTTGGTAAATTTATCTGTATTTTTGTCGTTTGTATTTAATAATTTTTATTAATTTTATTGATCTTGGGAATTTAAGTTTTATTTGGTATCTTTTTACAGATCTTCTTCTTATTTTAATCTAGCTAAAATAAAATAAATAAATTCGAGGTATAAAATAATAAACTTAAAAATAGTAAAAAAAAGTCAATTAGTATATTCACTTTTTATATAAAATAGAAAACTATAAATAAGATAAATATCTTTTTTTACAAAAACTTAGAATTTCGTCTTAATTTATATTATTTTGTGATATGTTAGAATTTATAGATTTATTTAAGTCATTAAGCTAGGCTACATTTTGCTCGTGATCTTCTAATATATCACTAATTCCTGAATCGTCTAAATTAATTTATTTTTTCATTTATACATAAGATTTACCCATTTCTTTAGGATTCTTATATTAAAAAAAAAAGTGAAAAAAATAATTAAAAAAAAAAGTGAAAAAAATAATTAAAAATTATATAAAAAAATCTTTTTATCTAAATTATGATTTAAATATATTATAATATTATAAGATATAATTTAATTATATAAAATTTACAGTTTATTATTATTATTTTTAATTTTAATTTTATTTTTGGTCGTTATTACTAGGAAAATCTTACTATTTTTAAATTTTAAAATCTGTGGGAGATATTTTATTTTTTTATGGAAAATTAGCTTAATCTCCTTTTTCAACAAAAGCTTATTAAAAATCAAATTCATCACTATTTTATTAATTTTCAAGTTATTTTTCTTATTTTTGTTATTTTTGATTTTACAATTATAATTATTATTATTATTGTTGCTGTTATAATTAAGTTTTTTTGCCAGTTTTTGGTCTAATTTATTTGTTTGGGTTTTTTTTCAATTTTTTTCCAGGTTCCAAATTTTAATTTTTGCATTAATTTCCAGGGGACTTAGATTTTTATTTAGAATTAGATTTTATGTCTTTTTTTAATTTTTTAATTGGAGATAAAGAAACTGATTTTGATTTATTTTATTTATTTGTTGTTTTTTCTTCACTGCTTTGGATTTCCTTTTTCTTATTAATATTAATATCATTTTAATTTTTTTAATTATTTTTGCTGGTATTTTTTTTAATTTGTTAGCCTTAATCTGATTAATGGTTATTTTTTCGTATATTTGCATTTTAAGCCCCTTTTTCGACTACAGCTTATCCGAAAATAAAATTTTCGTGTTAATTTTCCTGATTTTACTTGTTTTTGGATGGAGATTTTTTTTAGTTTAGTTGGTTCATATTTTCTTTCAGAAAATTTTTTTCTTCTTTTTTTGGTCTTTACTGATATTAAATATTTTAAGTTTAGATTTTTGATTTAATTTCTTTTTTTTCTGGGATTTGATTAACGAGTTCATTTTATTATATTTCAATTTCGCTTTCATAGTTTTTACTTATTTTATCACAATTTTATTATTTACCTTATTTACCTTAATTATCACTTTTTTTTTATTTGTTTTTATTTAGCTATTTTATATCAGTTTTTAAAGAAATTTGATTAATAGGCTACGATTATTTATTATTCTAGGGTGATTTTTCAGGTTAAATTTATATTTTTTTAAGATTATCTTTTTATTAACTTTCTTTATACCTTGGTTTCATTTCTAAACTGTCTTCTAAATCATCATTATTATTTTCTGTATCTTTTTAATTACTATTTATTTATGATAATTATTCATTTATATTATATTAATTTTATTTCTCACTTGAATTATTAAGATCTTTATTTACTCTAGCTTGGGAATTATTTGAATCATTTCTAAAATCTACTGATTAAAAATCTTTTTTTTTGTTTTTCTTTTTATTTTCTAAATTTAAATTAGATTATTATTTTTACCCAGATTCCATACATAAATTTTATTCCTATAAAGTTTCATTTGAGTCTTACGAATCAGATGAATTTTAATATTTAATCTGACTATTAAAGTTATCATTATTTTTATCTTTTTGATTTGATTTTTATGATTTTTCTTATTATTGACTTTTATTAAATTTATTGATTGAATCGTTAGGATTTTATTTTATTTTATCTATTTAATTAGATTCAAATGATTCATTACTGGATTTATTAAGATATTAATTATTATTTTCTAGCTATTTCTAATTATTAGTTGTATCATTACTATTTGCGTTATTATCATTTAGTTTTATACCATTTTTAATTTCGGGTTTTTTTTTAATTTTAAAACTTTTTTCAATTTTAGTATCTTCGTTAACTATAAATTAATTATCATTCTTATTTTATTAAGTTTTTTAACTGGATTTTTTGTCAGCAAATATTTGGAATTTATTATCAATAGAAAATTTCTGATTTTTATTAAATTTAGTACGTTTTTATTCAATTTTTTGTTTATTTTTAAAATTGCTTGGAGAAATTTTTGGCAATTATATACTATTTTATATATTATGCAATCCTCCCCCTCCTTATCCAGATCCCTATCTTAAAAAATGGTTCCCTCTAGAACTAGGGCCCCATCCCTTTGCTTAGCTGAAAATATCATTTATTTTTTATTTATTTTAATTAAAATGATCATTTTCGTCTATTTTATTATTATTTATATTATTACTATGAAATTGTTTGTATTATTTTCTAGCCTTTCTTAAATTCTAATAATATATTTAAAAATTAGTATTTTATATATATAGTTTAGAAATAATTATGTTAGTTTTTATTTTAGAATTGAAATTTAATTAGAGTAATAGTAAATTTAAAATTTATTTAATAACCTGATATATTTAATTTATTTAGATTTTGTGATTAAATAGTATTCTTTTAATTAAATTAATGTAAGACAAAAAAAATTTAAATATTGAACTAACTATATCTAAAATAAAAAATTATTTAATACTTTTAAGGAAACATCATTAATTTCTAACTTCTATTATAATTATTCTTTTTATTATTTGTTTTCTAATTAGGAAACATTTTAATTTTACTCTTTATCCTATTACTCCTAAGTTTTCTAAACTATTAATTCATTTTAATTTTCATTTTCATTTTACTCATCTTAATTTTCATTTTTAATTTCTATATTTTCAATTTAATTAACACCATTTTTTTAATCTTAATTTGTTTGTTCTTAATACTTTTTTTCAATAAAATTTTATTACTATATAAATTGGATCATAATGTTCCAAGCATTTAATGCATTTTTTCCTGCTTTTTATATTGTAGCAACTCTATGTTTACTAACTTAATCTAATGCTTTTGTCAAAACATTCTAAAATTTTTAATTATTAATATAATTTTATATAATTTTAAATTGATTTTTACAAGATCTATGCCTATTATTAGTGAAGAACTACCTTCTGATTGTATAGAATCAGCTATTAATTCTAATAATCTACATGCTTAAATTTTAGTCTATTTTAATATTAAATATAATCACATATGGTATTTATAAAATATATATAAAATTTTATGATTGTAATTTAAAAAAAAATACATTATAAGCTTAAAAATTGTTCAGAGAATTAGACTAGTTTTCAGCTTATATTACTTATAAAAGTTTTTTAGTTAATTTCCTTATTTAATTATCATGATTAAAAAATTAAAGTCCAAATTAAAATCCAATTATAATAGCAGCTTAGTATATTTCAGAAAAGTCAAATTTTATTTTTGTTAGTAAAGAAAATAATTTGCCTTACATTTATTCTAATAATTCTTTTTAATTTTATTCCTCTAATAATTGTATGAACTCGTGAAGACAAATTGAAGCTTTAATTAAAAATAATAAATAAATAAAATTATATTAAAATATTTTTTGCTTTTTGAATATTTATTTACTTAAATTACAAATTACAATTTTATTAAATTTTTAACATCAATTTGTTAATAAGATAATTTAATAAAAATATTTTAAATTTTAATTAAGTTACCTGTACTCTGTGTTAATCTATCTTCGCCTCTAAGTAAAATATCAATTAAATTATCAAATAATAAATTTAAAATTAGTGTCTAAGATTATTTTTTTAAGGTATTCTCATATATATCATTTAAAGCCCTAGCACAAGCCATTTATGTTGACGCATTTTTCTCCTAAATTTATAAATTAAAAATTAAAAAAAATAATAAATATTGATAAAAATAAAATTTAGTTGATTTATATAATCACTTTATTGTAACCAAAATTAATATATTAATATATGAGATACAATATTTTACATTAATAATATATAATTTGATATAATATAACAAATAAACATTATAGCATCATTATAAATTTATTTTTATTGAAAATAAATATATTAATTTTATTAAATAACCTTAAAATATGACTGAATCCCATTTATTAATTTATTAACAGTTTTTTTTAATGATGGTGGCTTATCATTTGGGTCTATCAGCTTTTCTTTATACACTTAACTTAAATGGCCAATTAGTAAAATTTCTTAATCTATCATATTATGATTTTTATTAGAACCGTTTCTTTTTTAACTTTTACACAAAATATCAATAAATAATGGTATATTTGTTTATTATTAATTTTCCTCTATTAAGTTTTTTATTTCTTTCATGGCCTATAATGTTTATATTAATAAAAAATTATAGTCTTGTAAAATAACCATTTGTAATATAATTATTTTTCTGTTGTATTTATAAATTTCAAATTTATGATATTAGAAAATAAAAGTTATTTTAAGAAATTTATAAATATTTCGCTTTATTAAAGATAAATTAAAATTGTGATATTAAATTTTTATATATATTTTTACTCTTTCTCTTGTATCACTATGTTCCAATTTATTTAATGCTTATTAAAATCTATATCTTATATTCATACCCTAATTAATATTTATAATTTTTGTTTATTTTAATATATTATTTGGTGATGGCGAATATTTTGCCTTTTATTATATATCTTGTAGGAGCGACATAATTTTTCGACTTATCTTTTGTATTTTAATTGAAGAACTATTTTATTTGTTACCTAATGTCTTTATTTAATTTTAATAATTAATATATATAGTAGTTTTTTGAAATTGTTGATTTTATTGTTTGTTTTAAGAATTAATAATTTATCTATTATTCTTGCATAATAGTATTTTTTAATATAATAAAAATAATTTATTATAAGTTTTATATAAATTATTTTAAGTGATACTTTAAATGAAAATGATTTTTTAAAATAAAATAGGTTGGTATAGTAGAATTTTATCGGATGAATAACAATTTAATGATAAAATAAATCATGATAAAAATTTACCTTATATAATAAAATTTCATAATTTATGAAAATTTATACAAATTATTTATATATTTATACTAATTTATTTTTATATAATTATTTATTATTTTCAAACAAATTTTAATTTATAATATTATTTTAAAAATTTTGAATTTTTATATTCACCTAAATATTTCTTTTATAAACTAAGATAATTTAAAAAATATTTAAAATATAAGTGATATTTTATTGTAATAATTTATTTTTTTATGATAAAAAGTAAATCAAATAATTTTTTATAGAAAATTGGTAAAAATTTTGTAATTCATATTATTCAGATTCCTATAACATTAATAGTAAATATAATAACTTTTAATAATAATAAAAAAAAAAAATTTTTTTTTTATTTTTAAATTATAAAATGTTTAATTTATGTATGCTTATTTATTGGTATGATATATTTATATATAATTAAACTAAAATTTATTTAAATTTTTTTTAGCATTTAATATAGATAAATAATTAGGATATATGACTTGAAATTTTATTTGCTTCAATATAATTAGATTTAGACTCTTTATTTTTTATATATTAAGTTATTTTGAATAATATAATTTGTATAACAATTAAAAATATCCAAATGTTTATATTTTCAAAAAGAATAGTATTATAATTAAGGTTCATTCACTGATTTTAGCAAAATTACTATTTAAATGTCAAAATTAAATTTATTATAAATTTTATTTTAACTTTAAAATGTAAAGAGATTTATAAAATTCGAAAAAAGATTCTATTTATTTTTTTATTTTTTTCTAATATAATTTTGTATTTTTAAATATTTGTGGAAGTTATATTACTTAAATAAGTATAATTTAAATTCTTTTTAGCAATTTTTTTTCATTAAAATAACATAGAAATATCATTTATTATTAACGTGATTATTAGATAATACACTTTAAATATACCATTTAAATGAAAAAGAAAGTTTAAATTTAAAATTTGCTATAGAAACTATATTCTTAGAATTTTTCATTATGATGATTTTTTATTTTTATGCTTTTGTATTCTAATTAAATACATGTAGTTTCAAATTAAAAAAATATCAAAAAATTAATTAATAAACATATAATTTAATAAAGCATATAAAATCTATAGAAATGAATAAGAAAATATTAAATAAAACCAAATAAAAAACAAAAAAAATAAAAAAAAATTACAAAAAAAAATAAAAAAAATTTGAATTGCCTGTAGGAATTTTAATATATAGATCTAAGAAATTTTTAGTTTTTTATGAGACGGTAAGCCAAAATAAGTTTAAACGATATATTATAAGATAATTCTGGAAAATAAACTTAAAAACACTTATAAAACTCATGTTACAATAGTTAATACCAATAAATATTACCTATATAAAATAATTTATAATAAATTAATGAATTATAAGGATAGAATAGTATAAATTTTGATATTTGTAACGATGATTAATAAATTAAATTATAAATAGAGGTACTTTAACATGAAAATAATAATATTTAAATTTAGTTGAGTGGAAAAAATGAAGATAAAAGATTTAACTAGTTTTAAATGTAATAATCATTATAAGGGAACCAAAGTTTAGAGTAATATTAAATCGATAATGAGGGAGTTAAGAATTAAGAATCACAATAATAGCAATTATAATAATAAAAAAAATTCTAAAATTTTAGATAATAGGTATTTGAATAAACATAAAATTCAGATAATTCGGATAATTAAAATTATTTAAAGTAAACAGATGTTTCTTAACTTAAATTTGTATAAAAATAAAATTAAAATGGGAATAATAAAATTAAATAAGCAAATAATGATTATGATTAAGATTAAGATGAAGATATTTTTTTTGGAAAAATTCAGGAAAATAAATAAAAGGTAAAATATATTTTATTTATGAACTTATATAATTTAATAAGAATAAAAAAATATTATTTTATATCCTAAACTAATAGTAAATTTATTTTTTTTACATTTATTCATTATATTTTTAAATTTAATCATATATAATAGTTTAGTATTTTAAAAAATATAGAATTTTTTTTTTTTTTGTTATTCTAATGGTTTTTATTATAATTAAATTACAATAAAATTTTTGTGGAAATTAAAATGAATAAAACTTCTATTTAAATAAGTTAATTTTAAATTAAACTAGATAATTAATTTAAAATAAGAAATCGCATAAAAAATAAATCATTATATTGTTTTCTATAAATAAATTTATTTTAATTATTTAGTTGTGATTAAAATAAATGCTGTTAGTTTTATTTAAATTTGAGTAAAATATAATAATATATTTAGTTAAATGAATTTAACTTGAAGTTAATATTTGTTAACTTTTATTTGTTTCAGGGTAAGTATTCTATTTTATTTTCAAAAAGAATTTAATACTTAATGGTATATACAAGTTTAGTAAACTATTTTACTTTTCAATGGTTTAAACTTATATGCATGTATTTATATTATATAATGTTATCAAATTATATACATTTTCTAATATATTAGGAAATGGGTCTTTTAGAAATATAAAATAACTTGACAGATAAAAAATAGTTGTCCCCAACAAATTATAATTATTTTGACCACTAATTACATAAAATGAATGACCGATAGCCTAATTTCCAAATTATGAGCAATTAATAAGATTAGACCAATATAGATATTTCATATTTTTAATCTTTTGATAAAAATTTCTCATAAAATAAAAAATTATACCTTCAATAGCCTTAAATTATGAAATCATAGGAATTATAAAATTCATAATAAATTTAAAATTCTAATTAGGGTTTTTATTAATATTAATAAAGTATGTGTTATAATGAGTAATAAAATTAAAGTAATCTCGAAACAAATTAAGAATTTCAGTAAAAAACGACAAAAAATATGGTAATTAATTAAAATTATTAAAAGTATATATAAATAAAAAATTCATGAATAATTCTAAAATAATTTAAAATAGTATATTCATAAATAGCCATAGTAATATATAACACTAAAAGATGAATAAATTTTATAAAATGATATAGCTGAAAAAAAATAGGTAAAATTAACTTTTTTTCAAATATTCAATTATTTTATGATTATTATATCTAATTTTGATTACTTAAAACAATTAATAAACTATATTAAATAGGATTTTCCTTATGGAAATAGTAATTTCGAAAATAAATTAAATTATTCAGCTAATAATTAACATATATTTGGCAATTAAAATGAGATTTCATAATAAAGCTATCAATTTTAGAATGAATAAATTAAAAATAATCATTAAAGTATTTGGATACATTAAAAATAATACAAACATTATTTTGAGAAAAATATAGAAAATAATAACTTTTACCAAATTAATTAAGATTCTAATGACACTTTTTGTTAATTAGCAAAAACTGTATAAATAAAAACTAAAAAATAAAATAATAATTAATTAAATTAGTAAAATATTATGTAAAATTGTAATAATAATTCTATTGAAGATATTAATTATTTAAATAACAGTTAAAATAATAATTGTATTTAAATTTAATAACAATAGAAAAATAATGACGATAGTAATGATTAAAAAAGAAATAACATATAAGTCGAATATTAAAAGATATACAAATAAAATTAATAAGATATTTCAATCGAACTAAATTCTAATAATGTCAACAATAATATTAAATAATTTTAAATATAATAAGAAAATTTGAATTAAATTAAAATATAACCAAACTATGATATCTTAAATTCTAGTAATTTTTCCCATGAAGAATAAAATTTAACATAATTTTAATAGTAATATAGCTTAAATTAAATTACTGAAAATGATATTTAAGAGAATGACGTTAATTTGGATAAAGATAATAATAAAAAAAATACTTTCGATAATTGTAGACATATTTAAAGATAAAATTTAATTGACAAATAATAAACATTGAATTAATAATAAATAGGTAAATAGTTAATTAAAAAATTAAATTATAAAATATTTTCTACATTGTTTGATTGTATAGTAAATTTTTTTGTAAATTAGGTTTAATTTTAACGCTACATAGTAATATTTAATATTTTTTATTTAAAAAACATATATATTATTTGTATTTTAGGATTTAATTAATCTGACTTTTCTTAAAAAGATTTAAATTAAGAGTAAAATTGTTCAAACACAAAAATTAATTAAAAAGAGTAGGATAAATAATAAGTTATAAAATAATAAAAATCTAGTGATGATTTAACTTATTGTCAGCATAGATCTTTGAATGGGAAATAATAGAGTTAGTTTGAAACTTTAATGGATAAATAATAGTAAAGTGGACATAATAATATGTAAGATAAAGAAAAAAGGGAAGAAGAGGAAAGTGAAGAAGATTTATTAAATATGAATGATGATTATGACGAAGATTATACTCCCAAATCTGGAAAAAATTAAAAAAAATTAAATTTAATTAATAGGAAAAATTTTTATAAAGAAAAATAGTAAAAAATAAAAATAAAATAGAAGTCTAAAACGATTTAAAAGTAATAAAAAAAGAAATAAAATTCAAATTCCAGTATAATAAAAGAATTAGGAATATAATTCGAACTTGAAATAAATTAAAAAGAAAAAGTTCATTTATAGGTTTAGGATGAATTATTTAAGATTTTATAATAAATTCAATAAAACGGAACTAAAAATATTGTTAAAAATATAGTTTTTATGTTTAAAACTTATTATAAAAATATTTAAGATACTGTTTATTTTAATGATTTGCTTAACGTTTATGATGTTGATAAGTAGGATTTTAATGCTTATATTTAGCTTAGTTAAGGAATTAATAAAAATGGGTAAGAACATGGAGTTATCAGCAGAAAATAATTTAAAGAATTTTTTTTTCGTGATTATGATTCAGATCCATCTGCATATGTTAATTAGGATAAATTATTAAAAAAAAAAATAACTAATCAAATTATGGAGTAATATTATAAATTTTAAATATTTTATTTTTTATTAATTTTTATTTCTTTTAAATTATATTTAGAGACTATAATTCTGTTTAAAAAAATGATAGTTTAAAATAAGGACAAAAAAAATTGTCAGTTTAAGTACTAAAAAAATTGAAAAAAAGTAATAGTACAATAAGTTATATTGAATAAACAAATACGCCTACAACAATTACAAATAATGCTAACTAAACCTAATTACAAAGTTTAAATAATATTGACTTATGCAAAATTCAGAAAAGTATGAGCGAAACTTAAAGTAAACATAACTTTTTTCTATATAATATTTATTTTAGAAAAAATATTAAATATTATTTCCATTTTTATTTTTTTTAATTAAGAAAAGAATGAGAGCCCTTTATTGAGTCCTGGAAATTTAAAAAAATCTACCAACGGAAAAAATAAAAGACTATCATTGTAACTTTTTAATTTATAAGAAGATAAGTTTTAGCTACCTTAAATAAAAAAAGAAGAAATTGGAAATTAAAATGGAAATGCTAGTGTAAATTCACTCAAAAATAAATTTAATAAAGAAAATTACATTTACTCTATTTAAGAATTAAATTTCGATAAAAATAAAAATGAAACTAATAAATCTCAAAGTGAAAATTAAATATCAAATGAAAGTTTTTCTATAGATATATCATTATAATAAAAAAATTAAGATCGAGACCTTTTCGCTAATATACAAAAAGTTTGTAGAATTTTATCATTTAAATTTTTAAAAAAAGAAATATTTTGTTATTTATAAACAATGGAAAAGTCTAAATTATCGTATTATAAAAAAATCATATATTAAATATTCATTAGGCTATTTATAAAGGCCATATCCTTTAAAGAGTATAATATGACATTTTAATTTACAAAAGAATAACAAATTTAATTGGCAATTCTAGCTTGGAAAGATTTTAACGAGAAGAAGAAAAATTGAAATCATAAAAATAAAAAAATTAAATATAAATGTAAGTTATTTAAAAAAATATATAATAATCAAAAATTAACCTTGATATGCTAAATTCTATATAAAACGGATAATTAGAATATAATAAGTAGAATGTAAATATTATTTAATTAATAATATTATTAAGAAAATTAAATATAAATATGATATATAATTTACTATAATGATTCTTGATAAATGATGCAATTTATAAGAATATGTAAAATAAAATTTATTAAACCCTTAATTGATATTTGAAATAATTTATTATATAAAAAATTATTTTTACATATAAAGTAAATAAGTGTTAGAAAACTGCAACAATAAATAAATTAATTGTAATATAAATATTATTAAATTTATAAACCAATTTTTTTAATCTATATAAATAAAAATTATATCATATTTTTAGTGATTTTTAAAAACCTAATTCAATAATCTAAATGATATATATATTTATTTTTTTTTATTGTATTTACTGTAAAGCAATTTATTAGAATATTAGATTTGTAAATTTTATAATATCACTTATTATTTTTTATAATTATTTATCTCTCTTTGCATTATTAATAATATATATATTAATCAAATATTTTCTATATTAATTATTACAAAATTTTAAATATTTGAATAAGCAAAATAAAAAACAACAATTTAGAATTTTTAAAAAACGTTTTAATAATATTAAGAAAACATTTATTTTATAAATTTTAATGGGAGATTATTTAGATGAATTAGATGATATATTGAATGAAAAAGTTGAAACCAATTATATCAATAAAAAAAAAGAAGAATAAAAATAAAACATAAACTCAGGATCAGAATTTAATTAATAAAATTTTCAAAATATTAATAGTTAAAAAATTTAACAATAAACTTAAAAAACCTAAGACTATTAAAGTGTACTTATCAAATTTAAAAGTGAATTTATATTTTAATTAAATAATCACAATAAATATTTATATATATATCTATGATTTTCATTAATATTTTTTTTTACTTACTAGAATGAATTTGATATTGATTATATTTTAAATGAAAATATTAGTAAAAACAATAATAGTAATAAAAATTAATAAAGCTTTTAGCCATAACAATTATAATAATCTTCATAAAACTAGAAAAAAATAAAGTAAGGTATTATTGTATTTTATTTATTTTAATTTTATAATATTAAGTTAAATTTATGATTTTTTTGAAACTCTCATATAATTTATATTTTAAATTATATATAACTTTTTATCCAATTTTTATTATAAAGGTGTTACCCAACTTTAATTTCTAATGACAAAAAATATTGTAAATAACCTGGCTTTTGGGAAGATAAATTAATATGTCCTAATTTGAGGTAAATATATAGATAATATTATAAAGAATTTTTCTTTATTTTTATAGCTGTTAAAAAACTGTATAAAATTAATTAATAAAATAATTTCAATTATTAAAAATAAGATGTTTAAAATGTGATTTGAAAGTAAATAAGTTGGAAAGTTATATGTGGAGCCAAAATGTAAATTATTTATTTTTTAGAAATATGTTTAATACTCCAGAAGAATTAAAAAAAAATGCTATTGAAGATCCAAATTGGGCTGCATATAATTGCTAATGTTCTTGGATTTCTGTAGATAAAACTGTGGATGTAGAAAATTTAAAAGATTAAAAATGGGTATGTTCTGGGCATTATGATTAGTGAAGTGATTATATAAATAAAATAAAATAAAATTTAATTTAAATTATTTCTGTATCTTAGATTAATTTTATCAAGTAAATTAATATTTTTATAAAATACTTGTCTATTACTTAGATTAAAATTTAAGTATACTAAATTTTAAAAATATCTTAAAATTATTATAATCTTATATAAATATTTTAAATTATAAAAATATATTGTCTGAATGAAATTAATTTTGAGATCGATATTGTTACTTTTTATAAGATAAATTAACAGATGAAAGGAAAAAATATAATTATAATTATAATATTTAGTGTATAAATTATATTTTATTATATTAATATTAAGCTAATAAAGTAGAAAAAATTATTTTCATTCTTATTAATTCATGAATTTTTAATATTTATCACTATTTCTTTACAATAAATCTTCAATAGGCCCTAAAAGTCTCTTGAAAGAACCTTTATCTAAATAAACTAAACTTGAATCTTCCTAAAAATAAAAAAAATAAATTTTATTTTATTAAAAATTTGGTGAAATATTTTAAAAAAATTTACCAATGCTTTGACGGTAGCTTATCTTGGAATATCTTTTAATAGGGCAATTTCTCCAAAGTAGTCTCCTTCATGATATTTTAAAACTTCTTGAGGTTCTTCTCCTTTTTGTTAAATATTAAATAAATTAAAAAAATAAATAATAATTATATAAAACAATTTTTTTTTCTTAATTTAGTAAATTAGTAAAAATACCTTCTTTTAAAACTTTATAAGCAGCTAAAGATCCTTCATGAACCATATAAAATTTATCTCCAACGTCGCCCTATAAAATTAATAATGATGTTATTTAAAATAAGTTTATTTATTATTATATTTTCGATTTAATATTATAAATAAATTTTTTTAAGATATATTTTAAATAATTTACCTCTTTGATGATGGTTTCTCCTTATTTTATTTTAATTTCTTTAATACCGTCACATAATTATGTTTTTTCGTAAGAATCCATATCATTTAATAATTCTACTTTGGATAAAATTGCTTCATATTTTTCTCTTCTTTTGGTACTAGATTCTTTAACTACGTGATTGAAACAATTTCTGTCTAATTTAAAGCAAACAGATTCAGTTTTGGCTTTTATAGTGGCGGCTCTGGGAGCATTATATCTATAATTTTAATTTTATATATTAATTTTATTATTTTTTTTATATTTTAGTTTCATTTTTTAAATGTTTTATTTACAATAAGGCAAGTTCTCCGAATGCTTCGCCATGATGATAAGTTTTTAAATATTTTTCCTCTTCATCTTTATTAAACTATTTGAAACAGTCAAGTTCCCCAGAATCTACTAAATATAAACAATCACCATCATCATTTTATTTAATTACAATATCTCCTTCTCTATTTTTTAAAAATATGTTATATTTATATAATAGTTATAAATATATTAACATTTATTTTAAATACCCAAACTTGACCTCTTCCATAGCATTAACTACGATTTCTTAATCTTTTTCATCTAAATATTGGAACATAAATGATTCTCCTAATCTTGCATATATTCTTGATTTTTATTCTTCAGATTTCTAGATAACTTGAGGTTTAAATTCTTATTTTTTATTGAATGCCCCATATACTTCGGAACTTACAGATTCTCTCATATTTTAATTTTATTTCTTTATAAATTAAAACATATTTAATTTCGTGAAAAAATATAGTATAGTAAAATAAAATATACTTTATTAAATATGTCTTTAAAAAAAAAAAAGTTACTTTTTATTTTAATTTAGCGAATTCTTCTTCATCCATGGGTTCTTCGTCATCATCTTCGTCCATTTCTGACTCAGGAGATTCTTGGTATTCAGTTTTCTATAAAATATATATACATATAAATTATAAAAAATAATAATAATAAAGTTATAATAATTAATAAAATAATAATAATTTTTTTATTATAGTTAAAATTTTAATATAAATAATTGTAAATAAAATAAATAAAACAAAACTTATTTCATAATTTTTGTATATATTAAGGTATCTTTTTTAAATATTTGAATATTTTTTTGTGTAAAATTAAAGATAATTTAACGATTTTTTTAAATATTTAAAAAACATTATAGCTGAAATTTTATTTACAACTTTCATTGAACTTTGAGGTCTAGGTACTTTTTCTCCATTAGCTATTTTTCTTCCTTTATCTTAAAGCCAATTGACTGAAAATTCGATCTAAAAATGAAATAAAATTAATATTTTATAAGCAATTTTATGTCATTTAAAACATAATTCATAATTAATTATTTTTAATTTATTTATATAATATATGGCATTGTGAAACTTATATGATATTTGTATAGATAGTTTTTATTTTATTTTATATGTGAATTATAAATTTACAAAATCATTGGGAGTAGAAATCAATAATTCAACAATTAATCTTTCGAAAACTGGATTTACTTTATCATTAAGATATGTTCTTAATTTTTGTTCTTTGGTTTCTTTGCTCATGATATATTTTTGGTTTTTAAATATTTTTTTTATTAAGATTTTATAGATGAAGTGTTCTTATTAATGTAATAATAATTTTTTTTTTTTTTTTTTAATTAATTATAATTATATTATATTTAATTGCTACTATTATTTTTTACTTTGTTTTTTCTCTGTTTCTTTTTCATTCTTTCTCTTTAATATTATAATTTGTAGTTGATGTATAAATGAAATCGTTCATATAATTTCTTTGATTAATGTATATATATTATTATTTACATATTATATATTTATAAATTAGGTTTATTATTATTATAAGATAATTATAATAATTTAATAATTATATTTCATAATATAATTATTAATTTTCAATTATTAAATATTTTATTATATTATTTTAGATGACCAATAATTTGGAAACGTTACGCTCTATTTAATTATACCATTTAAATTATTATCTTATATTGTAAATTTAAGAAATTTTAAAACCTATACATCTATAAATATATTTTTAATCTTAAAAAGAATGTAGAATATATTTATTTTAGAAAAAATGAAATAGTAAAATTTAATTTTATTTTAAAACATCATTTAAAATAATTTTTTTCCACCATGTTAAAATTATTAAATTTTAAATTTATAATTGTTTATATACCAATTAATATTGAGGATAAATTTGAGATAGTTAAAGCGGTAATTTTTTAAATTGTTTTGTAAAAATACAATAATATAATTTTTAAGTATTAAATTATCAAAAAAATATTTTATATTTATATATATAATATAGATTTAAAAGACACATTAAATTTAATTTTTACAATAGAAATAATGTATCATACAATTATTTTTTAGTGTAAATAACTAAGTGTGATATTTAATGAAAAAATAATAAAAGCTTAAGTAATAGCATAATGGTAAATGTATTTTAAAGATCAATTAATAAATAACCTTTTTTTTTTCTTTTTAAATATCAAGTAATTGAAGAAAAAAAAAAGAAAAATACAGAATTACATGTATTTCATTTAATTTTAATAAATGAGTTTACAAAAGAAAAATTAAAAATTAATAATCATTGTAAAAGCAATAATAAATAAAAAATAAAAATAAAAAATAAAGTTTATTAAATTTTAAAATTTCTAAAAGTTTAAGCTAAGTTTATAATAATAAAAGTCACCAATATATTTATAACAAAATTGAACAATTAAAAATAGAATGTCTATTTATATACCTATTTTACAAAGCAATAATTATGATGATTAAGACAATAATATTAAAGAAAATTAATATATAGCATCTGCTGATATATCTGTATGTTTTTCTAGCAAAATAAATGATTATGTACCTTATTGTATAACGTAAAAAATATTTTTAAAAAATGATGCAAATATCTTTTATTTTTTGCTAAAAATAAGAATATAATATATATTATTTTAATATTTATTTTTGTAAAAATAAATGATATGTATCATAAAAAATTTTAATTTATCTAAAATTATTGTTAACATAAAAAAACTTAAAATATATATGATAAAAGTAATAATTTAATTTTTAAAAAAGATCATTGACTTTTTCAGTTTTAAATTTTGTGTGCATTGGATTTTTGATTTGGCATTTATACTATAGATTTTAATATTTAGGAAAAAGATTTTGGTGTAAATCTAGTTTCTTGTTTTACTTTACACTTGCTTGTTCGATATGTAAGAAAAGATAAATTAATATAAAAAAAAATAAAAATCTAAAATTAATTAATTTTTTATTAATGTATAAAAATGATAAAATGTATAATTCTCATAAATAAAGTAAGTTATTTAAATATAAAATTTTTTCATTAGGTTTTTAAGTTTTCCTGATTGATTCAAGTTTAATTGTCTTTTATTTTTTAAATTTATATTTTTGGAGTATGTTTATATTAAGTATGATTTATGTTTTTTGCAAAAAAGTAATTCAAATGTATAATGTAAGAGGAGTATCTGGGAAATGCATTAAGGCGGTTTATTTTATCATTTTTACAATTTATACAGTTCTTTTGGCAATAAATATATCTTATGCATCTAATTCACAATAAGAAAAAAAATATATACTTCCTTGTTATTGTAATAATATTAAAACAAATTATTTAAAAAAATGATAATATTATTATATATGTATATAATTTTTTTTAAATATATTAATTGATATAATTTTTAGCACCTATAATAAAGAGTTTTAGATTTTACGAGTTCGTGTTTGTTTTAACTTTAATAATATTCTAACATCACTTTGATAGAAGTTTGTAATAAAAAAAAGATGAATAAAAATATTTTATGGATTATGAAGAATAGCAGCAAAAATTATAAAATAAATAGACTAATATAAAGTAAATATTTAATTATAAATTTATATTTTACAAAATATAATGAAAATTTTCTTATTATTTCTTATATAAAGATAACTGGTTTTATCGAATGTTTTTGCATAATTTGTATAAATTTGTGTAAATATCGTTTATATGTCAAAAAATTCTACAGAAAGTAGCAGCTGTAATTTGATTGATGAGGTAAATTAATATGATTTTAATATATTAAATTTAAAAATAATTTATAAATTATATTTAAATTAGGAGGGATAATTGAGTTCATATTTTAATAGTTTATTTGCTTTGTTTTATGTTTCTTTGATTTACTTTGTGCCTTTACTAACCTTTATTATAGTATTTTTGCCTAATAAATAGAAATATATTGTAAATTTATATTTTAAATATTATTTATTTAATAATTTTTTTTAAAATTAAAATTTATTTAAGTCAAGAAAGGATTAGAATTAGTTTTAAATTTAACCATATGAAGATTAAAGCTTTTAGTTTTATACAGGATTATTTATAAAAAATAAAAATGGTAATTAAAAATAATCAATAACATCAACAAGTAGTTACAACAATGATGTTAAAAACTTATCATTTTCAATTAATTTTGGATAATCTAAAGATCGTTCAGAATCTTCTGTTTCATAAACTACTTATAATTAAAGAAATAAAAAAAGTTTAAACTTTTCTCCAGACAAAAATAAAAACAGTTTATTTTTAAACTAATTAGTAAATAAAAAAGCTTCTATAACCTCACAAAATATGAGCAATTTTTTTTAAAGCGGAATTAACAGTAGTAGTAATAACAATAATAGTTCAAATAGTAATAATTATAATGATTAAAAAATTAAAAATGTAAAAAAAAACCAAAGTATGTCTATAAATTCCACTTTAAAAAGAAAGAAGTATTCTAATTAAAATGTGGAAAATTGTTAGAAAAATTTAAGATCTATGAGTTTTGAAATGACTAACACAAATTTTCCTTTAAGTAACGGAAAACCTAGAACTTCAAGTTAAGAATTAAAAAAACAGTTAGATACTTAGGGTTGGGTAAGTTAGGAAATTTTAAAAAAAGAAATGGATAAAAATAAAAATAATTTATAAGGTTAGCAAAAATAATAATAGTTAAAAAATAATGAGAATTAAAATAAAAAAGTTTAATATGATAATAATTAAGATAATATATAGGATGAAAAATCAGAAATAAATGATAGTTAATCTTAATTATAGTAGTAAGATGCTACTTTTTAAGAAATTGGTAAAATTTAGATTAATGGAAATGAATGTTAAGATAATCCTAATTAAATTATATAAAAAGAAATATAAAATAATGAAATAAATTAAAATTCTATTTTAGATGATTAGAAAAAATAATGATAAACAAAGAATATTTTTATTTTAATTTTTTTACCTATAAACTAGTTAATTTTTAATTTATTTATAATAAGGCCAATTAAAGTCTTATAATTTTAAAATTTTTTAATTATATAATATTATGTTAAAATTATATATATAAATAAATATAAACAATCTATATTTATAACCGTATCATATTTTTAGTATAATAAATTTTCAATTTACACTTTTATAATATTAATAATAGAATATTATTTTAATAATAACAATTATATTATAATTAAGTAATTAGCATAACTAAAAAATATTTATATAAATAATAGTAAAAATAAAAAAAATGATGACTGATACTTAAAAAGATTTGTAAAATACCTAGAAACATTTAATACCTCCTTCAATTGTTAAAAAAAAATAAAGATAATAAGAAATTGAAAGTAAATCAGTTAGTATAACTTAAAATAATTCCTAAATTTCTCGTAAATCTTCTTTAAAAAGTAAATTACCATCTAATTCTAAGAAATAATCAACTTAATTAAGTTAAAAATAATTGGAACAATTAGGTTCTTTTAAAAGTATTAAAGTGTAATCTTAAATTTCAGAAAGTAGGAATTAATTATTTGAATCTAAATAATAAGATTTTATGCGGAAAAATAGTTAATTATAAATAAAACCTGTATAAAGAAATTTAGGTAAAAGTGATAGCATTAGTATATAATTAAATAAATATAATTCTACTAAATATTTGGAAAAAAAATTAAGTTTTTTGCCTAGAAATTAATCTGCAAAATCTTTTAAATATATGAAATAAATTTCGCCTAGAAAATAGTAGCAGTAATCATATTCTTAGTATTATAATCAATAAAAATAAAAATTTTAGTAAATTTAGTAAGAATTATAATAATCGTAATATTAGTAATTAATGAGTAAAGAACATATTTAGGAGGAAGATTAATAGTCAATATATTTTATAACTTAGGATATTGAAAATAGTTAAAAATTATAAAAAGATAAAAAAGAATAAAATTAGTAAATATATTAAAATTCTGAACTGGATCAATCAATTTAAAAACTAGAATTAAAAAAAGGGAATTTCAATAAATAGCTCAGGCCACAAACTGCTTAAACAAACAAGGCACAGGTAAAAATATATATACAATAAAAATATTTAAACATGTATATAAAAGTTTTTATACTATTTTATTTATACATACTATAATCGGATATTATTATATAAAATAAAAAATATATTTATTTATTTTTTGAAATTAAAATATTTAAAAGTCACTTTTGGAGCAAAAAATTGAGGTTTTATAGAAAAATATAGGTGATTAACCTTCTTTTAAGTCTTAGTCTTTAGCAAAAGGCGTTGACAGAGTGCGATTTTAAAAAAATAGGCTTATTAATGTTGACACACCATATGATTAGTTAAAAAAAACGAAGAGATCTTTTAATTATAATTAACATTGTAGAGTTTTGGGGAGTATAAATAAATTGGTAAGACCAGATTCGTTAGAAGTTTAGGAATTGGAAAGAATTGGCGTAAAATCTGCAGGGAAATTGGAAAATGTGTTAAGAAAATTGTGTGTTATAAAACCAGATTAAGATACAAATTTAAAATAAAATGTGAATTTGGATTTGGTGTATGATAAAGTTATGCTAGAGTAAATGAATTAACAGTTCAAATTGGAAAAAAAGAAGAAAAATGAGTCTAAATTAATGGAATATTAAAAAGATTATAAATATAAAATTACATGCTATTCTATACCTGAGGTTAAAGAGGAAAATATATAATTTTAAATTAATAATAAAAATTTAAGGGATTTTCACAAGCATTAATATAATTATGAAACAAATCCGAATAATTTGGAACAAAGAAACAAATTTAAAGAGTAAATAAAATAATAATAAATAAAAACTTAAAATTTAGATTACGAATAGTAGTCTTTAATTTGGAAAGATTAGTATAAAAAGAAAAAAAAATTGGTTAAAACTTAGTAATCTTAATATTTACAATTATATTTAAAAGAATAAGATTAATTTATGTAAAAAATGAAATTAGGTAAAAATTAAAGTTAATTTATAATTATAGATAGATTATATACAATTTTTTTTTATTAATTTTAAATTTGATTAAAATATGATAGGAATATTAACAGTTGATAATTTGAAAAATTATTTGGACAATCATGATCCTATTTACAATTCCGAAGTTTTAAGAAAAATAGTTTAAAGAATTTTACCAAGAAAAAAAAAGTAGAGGGATGGTAAAAAAAGTAAAAGAAGTTAATTAAGTGAAATAGATATGAAAAAAAATCTAAATTTATAGTAATAATCATTAAATTTATAATAAGAAACTTAAAATGCGGGATAAATTTTAGTAAATACCGAGAGTTCATCAGATGATTCTGATTCGGACAGTTCTGTGCCTTATTGGTACCCTTAATTTAAATATGAATTAATGTAATAATAAATGGAAATGGAAAAAAATTAGTAATAATAGTAAGAGGATTAAAATTCAGGAGTAGAAGAAGATTAACAAGAAAATTCTTTATAAAAATAAGATAATTCAAAAAGATTTAATATAAATATCCCAAATAGTACAGAATTTGAAGAAAATGATATCGGTAATTTTAAGAATTTTGAAGATTTTTGAATGTAAATAATTGTTTATTATTTTTAATAATCTTGGACTTTTTAAAAATATTAATATATTTTATACCACTTATCTATATATATTTTATATAATTATATATTAATTTGATACTCATGAAATAATATTTACAATTATATATATATAAATTTTTATTTATTTTTTATTTAACATAAATTTTTAAATTTAATTAAAATTGTCATGTGGATCAAAATCCAGTATTTTCGGTTTTATCTTCCTCTTCGACATCCGTATCATTCATTTCTTCTTCTTCATCTATATGTCCTATTCCATCAACTAAAAAATATTTATTTTAAGTTAAAAATTATTTATAAACAATATATATAAATGTTATTTTACTATTAAATAAAATTATTATAAACAAATTAAAAATAATATTACTGTCTAATTTTTGGTCTTGGTATAATTTTTTGACTTCATCTCCATCTACTTGAGAATCAAATATAAGTGAAAATTTGTTATTATCAAGTATGTTGTCCTATATAAAGTAAAAAAAAATTAAAAATCAAACTATATTTTAATTGTTTATATTTTTTTTAATATTTTAGTATTATTATAAATTTAAATACAAATTTTTATAAATTTTTTTAAACTTTATACTTAAACTTAGTGTTTTTTTGGGTTAGGCCAATTTATAGGAGGAGGGAAAAAAGGATCTAAACCTATTCTTAAAGCATTTTCGACCATATTAGGTACAATTCTTGCCAATAAAGCCGAGCATGTAGTAGTTATATCTGGATTTGTATTAATTTCTATTAGCCATGGTTTAAATTCAGAACTATATAAAAATTGTTAATATATTTATGTTATAAAAATAAATAATGATATTATTTTGAATTAATATATTATAAGTAAAAATTTTAGAAATGAAAATGATTATAAAAAATTAATTTAATCTTTTACTCTATCATAAAATCTAGCCCAAATATTTCGAAAGTATTTTATCTTTGATTTGGGTCTAATTTTAAGTATGTGGCTTTGACAGCATCTTTGGAATATTCCTTTAATTTTAAAGATTAATTTGATACATTAAAGTAAAGTAAATTAATTATATTTATATTTTATTTACTTTTAATAATGGTATGATTTATTGTTAAAAATTTAGCTTTTAATCTTAAAAATTATTATCTAAATATCTTTGGAAATCATTATAAGAAACTTTATTTCCTTCTTCAAATTTGGCATAATTGTCACAATCTTTTTGAATTGCATCATTTGTTAAATGTGTAAAAACATCAGTAACATCACTTAAATCAAATTCTGAGCCACTTGTTCTTATATAGCCCTCCTATAAATAAAATTGTAAATAATTTATATATAAAATTAAATAAAAATAATTTTATATTATTTTTGTTAAAAAACATTTAAACTTTATATATTAATTTACTAAATACACACTTTTTATAATGTATATTAAATCGAATCAATATATATATTTAACAAAAAATTATTATAAAAAATAGTATAATTAATTTTAAATTTACAGAATACCAATAAGCTTTTAAGCAGGAATTGACACATGTTATTAACATATAACACCTTATATCAAATTTTCTTTTATTATATAAAAAAGGTTTGTCTAGATACTGTTATAAAATATAGGTTTTTTCTTTGCCTGTGGAAGCGTGTTTCTCTTTTTTACTTAGAATTGTTAAAATTTAATTAATGTTATCACAAACTGAAATTCCATTTCCTCTATTAGAAATTTCTCCAGGTTTAACAATCCAAATATTTTTTATTTTCTTTTTGTTTTTCGCAAGTTTTTGAGAGTCTTGTTTTTTCATTGCTTTTTCTTGTTCTCGGAAAAATCTTAAAAAGTTCTTGAATTCTTTATCCTGTAAACCTTTTATTTATTTTTATTACAAATTAAAAAATAATTAAAAATTTATCATAAAAATTTTATATTTTTAAAATAATATATTAGTTTTTTATTTTCATAAAAATTTTATTTACCATTTTTTATATGAAAAGTAAGTGGCAGGTAATCGAAAACATTTTTTTTTTAAAGGGTATAGTATTATTACATATTATAAAAAAGAGCCTTTTTATTTCCGAGCTACCAATTGAACTCAAGATGGTTATGTACTTTAAATTAATTAGAATTTTCATATTTTTAGATTTTTTTAACTTTTTCTTGGTTTAAAAATTAAAATCTATATGAAAAGTCAAAAGCTTCCAAATCTTCATCTTTTTTTTTATATTTTTAATTGTAATTTTAAAAATCTTTTAAATCGTTAGCGCTAAAAATTTTTGTTAGAGGGTCTACTTATTCCTAATTATGTTTATTATTATTATTTTTAGAATTACTTTTTTGATTTTATTTTTAAAGTTTCTTTGGACTTTAATTTTAGATATTTTTTATTTATTTTTTTTAATTTTCTTCTGGCTATTCTTGACCATTTAAAACAGTTATTTGAGATTGATTTAGGCTATTTTTATTTTACAACTCGTTATTCGTATTTAGTTAAGTATTTTATGAATCATCATTGGAAGCTATATTTTTATATTCAGATAATTTTGGTATTTGATTTAAAAATTTTTCCACTTTTAATTAGGTCCAAATAAAATGACAATTTTCTTTTTAACTTTCATCATCTACAATTTGCCACCACCATCTTCTTTTAAAAAACCTAAAATTTAAATATTTGTAGGATAATAATTGTTATGTAAAAATATGACACTTTATAATTTTATTAATATAAATTTATTTAAATGATTATAATATATATATATAAATTTTTTACCTTTTTATCATACCCTTATTATTTCCTCTTCCTATATATATTGTATACGGGGCTGTAAGGTTTTCAAGTACTGGTATAAATATGTCATTTGAGTAGTTAATTTTAAAGTTAAAATCTCTTAAAAGATAAAATTTTCTGTTAAATACTTCCATTTATTAAGACTCTTAATTTCCAAATTTAAAAGGCTGTAATCCAGCTTTATTTTATAAATCTTTTTTTTTGGGAAATTAGGGCAACTAAAAAATATAAGAATATTAAAAAATTATAATTTAATTAATGATTAATATTAATTATTTTCTTGGATTATATTATGTTAATATTAAAATATAAAATTTAAATAGATAAATTTTTTTAAACATTACTTTAGTTAAATATAAAAATATATAGTATTTATGAAATAAATAAGTATATTACTTTTTATTTTGTAGGACTATCATTTTTAGTGGGTGTTACATCATTAAAATTATCATTATTATCATTATTTTTTTTAGGAGTTTTATCTTTTTATTCTTTTTACTCTTAAAAGCTTAAATTATCAATTTTTTCATTTTCATCATCATTATTATTTTATTCATTATTTTAAGTGTTAGAATTTTAATTATCATCACTACAATTTTAATAATAAAAATTATTATCATATTCACCATTTTACATGTTTTCTAATTGTTAATGTTATGATAACAGTTAAAATTGCTACTATTGGCTTAATTTTAAAAAATCTTAATTTAAAAGGTTTTTTATAGTTTAAGTTTCTTGAATACTTTTTTCGATGTTGTCTATTAATTATTTTTAAGAAGGTTGCTATTAATATGTTTAACTTCTCAAATTCCTTTTGTTTAAAACTGAACTATTATTGTTTTGATTCAAATATTATCCATCTAATAATTAAACAAACTAATCTTTATTTTCTTTAGAAATTATTGTCGAATTTTATAGGTTTGACTCTTAGTTTTTTATTTAGGACTATAAAGTTAAAAATTAATATTATTTATATTATTAGTTTTTTGAAAATTAGATATTATTTAAAAATGATATAAAATAAAATATTATACCTTATTTATTTTAGATTGCATAATTTTTTTTTATACCACTGTTGAATATCGATTATTTATAAATTTAAACTATTTATTTTAATCATTTTATTTATCATCTTATTATAATTATTACTAAACCAAATTATTATAAAAATTATAGTCCATTTCTGGATTTTCTTGGTTTTGATCAAACTATTTTTATTACAAAAAATTATACTACTCCTAGTTGTTTAAATTTAAGCCATTAATTTTTTATGTTTAATATTATTTTTATTGATTCTATTATTTTTAATTTTAATTTTAATTTTAACTTTCATTTATTTACTCAATTACTTTATTTTAATAATTCTATTGGCTATATAATAGAGCCAAAGTTCTATCTAGTTGAAAATTTGGATTTTATTTATCTATTATTCTACCTTAAAAATTATGTTATTAATTTTGTTATTAGTGAGATTTTGCAATCATTTGTTAATATTACTAAAATCTTTAAGCTTACATTAATTTTAATTGTTATTGAGTATATTTGTGCGGAATTATTTACCTTTATTGTTATTGTCCATTTAAAGATTTAACATGTAAACCAAAACCTTGCATACTTTTTTTAGTCTCCAATTTTTAATTTTGATTTTTATTTTGAAATTAACCTATTATTTTTGAAAGTACATGTCTTCTTTTTTCGTTAAGATTTAAACCTTGCTAAAGACCCAGACTATCAATTCTTTTTATTAAAAAAAATAATTAATAAAAATTAATTATACTATTTATATATAATAAATACTATCTTATTTGGATATAAATTTATATTTATTTTACTAATTTTTTATTTTTATTATGGAGTTATTATTAATTTCATCTATAAGCTCAACATTTTGATTGTTAATTTATTATTCTAATTACAATAAATTTTAATAGTTTTAATTATTTTCTTCATTAACATTTCTAAAAAATAATTTATTTTGATTAATTTAATTTTTAAAATAAAAATTTTATAAAAGTATTAAATTAATTTACTGTTTTTAATGAGCACGATAAGTGACAGGAATATCTTTAAAGGTACTTTATTCTTCATTTTTTTGTGAATTTTTGGAGGTCTATTGTAATTTTTATATATTAGGGATTCTGGATTTTTTATATTCATAAAAATCAGTTTCTCCTTTTTAATTAATATTTTAAGTTTAATTTTATATTAAACCTTAATAATTCTAATTTTTTTTCTCAAATTATTAATTACTTGAAATTTCCATGTTTTTATTTTGATCATTATTAACAGGGACATTATATCCCGGGTAAATATTTTCCATTTTTTATTATTCTTTAAAATTATAAGAGAGAAATTTAAAAATAATTAAAAATTTTTAAAAAAATAAATTATTACCTAAAGTTGGTTTTCTTTGGTAATTATTATAAGGATTTTCTGATGATTTTCTCATAAGATTTTTATAAGTGTATTAGTCTTTTGAGAAATTTGTGTCATTATTTTGAAATTATAAGTCTTTTTATGTATTGTCATAAACTAATTTTGCAGTTTAGTTAATTTAATAATCACTTTTTCTTTTTTTATTTTAGCTATTTATTCTATCTATTTACTGTTAAATTTAAGACTGTTATAAAATTTAATTTCTAAGTTAATTGATTTATTTAAATTAAAGTTATTGTTAGTATTAAAAACTATTCCCTTATATATCTTCATCTTCTTCTGTATTTAAATATATATTTTTATTAGCACTATTATTATTAGTATTATTAATTATATTACTATTTTGAATTGAACTAGCATTCATTTTTTAATGTTAATTTTAATGTTAATTTGAATTTTAAATTCTCATAATTTGAAATTACTTTTCTAATTATTGTTAAATATAAATTTGCTATTATTAAAGCGGATTATTTTTTTTATATGCCGATTATCTTTAAATTTGAGCCTTTGAAGAATGGCTTTACCTATTTAAAAGTCTATTTTTTTTATTTTCATCATATTTTTATTATTAATATTAAGGTAAATAAATGTTAGGGTTGTTTTTCATTTAAATTAAATTTTAATTATGATTATAATTTTCGTTATTGTATTACATTTTAGCATTAATTCTTTATTAATTGTTATTTATATAGTCATCATTTATTAATTTTTTCTCTGAATTACCTGTCAATTATTAATGTTATTATATGTCAATGGATTCGCTATTTAAATTTTGACTACTGTTTATATTAATATTCTAGTTTTTATTTGATAAATTATTGCCATTTATAGAGTAGGTTTTATTATCTTTTATAAAAAATTATTTTTAAATTTTGTGATGTGTTATTAAATTATAATTTTAAAACTTGTTTATTTAGATTACTTTTTAATTGATCTTTTAAAAGATTAGAGTGATATTAAACTGCAGTTTCTTTATTAGAATTATAACCGGTTATTTGATTATTATTTTCTATTTATTTTATTTATGATAAAATAGTGTTTTTATCTAAAACTTGTTAATACTGCTATTATTATACATTGTTGGGATCTGAAGAAATTTCTCTTGAAAATATAAAATTTATTTAAAGTTATAAAATTTTTTTATAAATATTCATTCATAATTTAAATATTTCTGATTAAATAAAATTTATTAATTTATTATGGTTTTAATTTATAGAAATTATAACTTATATTCAAATAAATTACTGAAAATTATTTCTACTGGAATTTTATTATAAGTTGGCAGATGTTTGTTGATTGTTTTTTGGGGAAATTACTATATTTCTTTAGTATATATTTTATTGTAATTTTTTTTTATTGCTTTATATATTAGAAAAAATTCTGTTTTATGAACTTATGCCACTCAAAACTATGTTTTTGTTTACGGGATAATATGAATTTTTATTATTTTTTTCGATCTTTTTATTTATTATCATTTTTTATATAATTTTTATGGATTTATTAAATTTTATGGTGGTTGAAATTTATTTTATTAATTTTTGTTTTTATATTGGGAAATTGATAGTTTGATGTTTTTGTTTTTTATTTTTGTTTTACATAAATTCTCTCCCGGAATTATTATTAAAGTAAATAAATAAAATATAAAATAAAAAACTTATGAAATATTATTGCTGGGTTAATAAATAATTTCTTTATATTTAATTTTCTTTTAATTTTATCAATTAGAACTATTATATTAAATCACCAAAAATTATTGTACTTTATATTATCAATAAAAGTATTTAATATTCTAATAAAATTAAAAATTTTATTAAATCAATTAAATTAAACCAAAAGGTTTTTTTATTTTTTTAATTCAAATTAAGATATTTATTCAATTTTAATATACATATTCATTATAGTTACAATGTTCAAAAATTTTTGAGAAATACAATTTTTTATAGTTTCATATTAAATTTTTGAAATATTATCGTTGTAAACCAGGGCTGTCCCTCCCCCCCTAAAATTCCGCTGGCCAGCGGAATTTGAGATTTCCCAGCCGAATTAATTCCGCTAGGAAAAAAAAGTAATATTATATAAAATCATTTAAAAAATTTAGTGTTTTTTGTATATATCTTTTTCATTTTTTAGTATATACTCTTATAATTCTTTAGTATATACTTTTTTAAATCAATAATAGTGTAATTAAGTGTTAATTTTAAACTAAATATCTAACATTTTTTAATAAATATGGAATAAATTTTAATTTAAAATACGTACCTACCCCCCCCCCCTTATAAATATTGTTTTTTTATTAACCCAGCGGAATTTTATCCATTTTTTCAGCGAAATGGGAACACCCCTGTTGTAAACTATATTAATATATGCAAATCCAAAGTATATATGTCACTTTTTATATAAAAAACATTAAATATAAATTAATAATTATTAAAAATTTTATCTTATGAAATTATTTTGATAGAAATTATATTATAATTATTAAAAATATTTCAATTAGTATTTATATTTCATAAATTATTATAGTTAATTAAAAATAATTATTTTATTTTTCACTTATATATTTTTTTAACTTATTATCATATTTTTGATTTAAAAGTTATAATTATGAGTATAAAAATAATAAGTTTTATTTTATGTGTAATTTTCTTTAATTCATAAAAATGCAAAAAATTTTTAAAATTGGCTTTTTTAATAAATATTAATAAGTATTTTAAATACACTATTATATTGGTTGAAAATTAAACCACATTTTTTTTTAGTAAAGTATTGATATTAAACTAACTAATTACATAAATTAATTTTATTTAGAAAACAATAATTTTTTGAATTTAAATTTTAAATAAAGACTAATTTATAATTTGTTTTAAATATTTATAATTTTATTTAATTATAGATTAAGAACTATTTTATAATGTCCTATTTTTTAGAAAGTATTTTCCTAAATTTAATTTATTAGAAAATTTATAATTGATTATTTCTAAATAAAATACAAGAATTTAATTAATAAAATAGGAATAGAAATTAAATATAAGTTAAATTAGAAATTTAAAATTAATTAAATTAGTAAATAATGAATAATTAAATTAGAAATCGATAATCATATAAATTATAAATAATAAATAAATTTAATTTAAATGTATAAGAATTTTTAAA
The DNA here is from genome assembly GCA_001447515.1 of Pseudocohnilembus persalinus. Taxonomy (NCBI): domain Eukaryota; phylum Ciliophora; class Oligohymenophorea; order Philasterida; family Pseudocohnilembidae; genus Pseudocohnilembus; species Pseudocohnilembus persalinus. The sequence continues at coordinate 1,066 of LDAU01000144.1, read as the reverse complement.
AAATTATTTCTATATTTATATTAGAATTCTATTGAAAAAATAGTGGTTTCATTTAACCAATATAATAATGGAATTAATAGATTAAAACTTATTTCACTATTTAAGACATATTTAATATATAAAAATATATGTTCAATAAATTTATATATAAAAATAATTAATTTTTAAGTTTGTAACTATTTTATATATTTTAAAATTTCAACTTTATATATTAAAATCAAATTTATATTTTAATATTTGTAATTCCTTGTAAATTGCTCGATATATCTTGTTTTATTTGATTTTCCATACTCTCTGAGATTTTATTATTACTTTTTATAAAAAATTTAAAATTAATTATAAATGTTTATATTTTTATAAATTAAAATGATGATAATAAAAATAATCAATATAAATATTAAATTATAAAAATATCTTAAGTGCTAATTGGTCTGATAAAAATGTAAAAAATCCCTAGATGACTTATTTTAAAATAATTAATTATAAATTTATAATAAATCGCTTTCATTTAAAGTAATTTTAATAATTTTATCTTCATAATATAGTCAATACAGTTGTATAATACTTTTCGAACAAATTGGTATATAGTTATATTATAAGTATTTGTTTTGACAGATAGATTTAAAAGATACTATTATATTTTATTGAAAATTAAGCTATTATATTATTCACTACAATTTTAGTATTAAAAATTTATAAAAAAGCCTAAGATCTATATATAGTATAATATAATTTGATATAATGAAAAATATATACCAAACTTTATTTGATATATATTGGCTTAAAGTTCAAATTACAATTTTAAAATAGATATTGGTAGCTCTTAGCAAATACATTAAAATAAATTTATTCTTTACAAATTAATATAATACTAAATAACATTGTAATATGTTTTACTACAAATATGTTGACTTTTTTATATAATTTTTTTTTTATTTCAAACACATATGATATATGGGTCGGATTAAATAATAAACAAGCCAAAAATTACACAAAAGCAGAGTAAAAATTATTGTTGAGTATTTTTTTTTTTGGTTTGATTACAATAAAAATTTGGTAAAAAAAA